>OZ001668.1:10224361-10675926 GCA_963924145.1 Pyrausta purpuralis | reverse complement strand
TCTGTTTGCAATAATTTTTGCGTTTTCACCTACTTAAAACACTGAATATTTGTCGTTTTGAAGCTCAGTTTGAAATGTTTTAGTTTGTCGTTTCTGTTCAAATCGATCATCTTTTAGCATACTTTTCGATCATATTAGCTCACCGAAGTGGTTCTGCGCACGCTTCGCTGTTCTAGTAGTTACTTTTTTGCGATATTTTAAAAGATTCATCTCATACAAAGTTAGTCGAATTTTACAGTTTTTCGGTCACCGTGAAATATTCTGTCGTGATATTAACCGACTTTATATTGACCGTCGCGTCGAGCCCGTTGCGTAGACACCTCGGTTGTGTGGATCAGACCTGTTGCACTTCAAAACCATCGCAATGTGGATTCTGTTTGCAATTGTCCTGCCTTCGACTCTGAGATTTAATTGACCATGTAGTATGCCCTACTACGCGTCTATTCACTCGCACACAGGTTTAGCGCAAGAAAGAGAAGGTAAATGACCTCATTCCCTCCCACGCCTCACAGCACTGCCAGCCGCCTGTCGCTCATTTCGTGTCCGTGCGCGCGCGCCGTTCCAACGCACGCAGTAACCACAGTACATAACCGTTAGTTTTTATTTCGTGCTAAACGAAATTTATCTTATAGTGACATGTTAGTTCAAAAATGTTTTTGTTAATTTAACAAGTGAATGTGAAGTAAAACGCACTACCCAGCGTGGCTGCACCATGCATGCTTTACGCTTCGCGGCCGAGCTAGCACGCGATGCTAGCCAGTCCGCATTTTCCGCTCCGAATCAATACGCGATATTGATCTGTAGCAAATACTGGCAGAGCTGACACGTGAGGTCAGCCAGTCCTAATTATCTAGATTATTCTAGATCTTATCTGAGACTTTTGGTATGCGTTGCTTCCAATACCCTACCCTCATTTTCATTGCAAAAAAAGGGAAACAAGTTAGCTGAAGTTACAGCAAATTGTTCTTTGATGCTATAATAATAAATTACAGCCAAAGACATTCATGATTAATATTAAGCAGCGCTGACGATGCGCCACTATGGCCTCTAAGTATGAATCAGCGGTCCTCGCCCGCACTCATCCGGCCATACCTGTGCCAACGCGCCGCGAATTGCTTCGCAACGGTGATCTACCGTCACAATTCCAGCGTGTTTTCAACGTCTCGCACTCGGAATCAGAATCCGACCAAAAAAGGTATGTGTTCTTATGAATGCTTTGTTATATCACCTTAAGGCCGTAAGTACATGTACTTATTACGGGCTACCGTATTCCACTCGTGGCAAAACCACGACCGAACACTTGTCTCAACCAATATTTAGGCAAAGATTAAAATGGAGCATAATGTGAGCTATCACACGTACAAACAAAAATAGCAATACAATTGTTTACCAAGTATCTTATTCGTAAGTACTGAAAAATAATAGTGGCAGAAGATTATTTCAAATCGAATAAATTAATATTTATTTTGTAATTTTTTACTCAGAATAGTAAACATGAGAGACTCAAAAACACTTTAACAACCTAGACCTTAATCATAAATACACGTACTCTTCAACCTGCAGTACACGTTCCTAATATGTTTTCCACAAAGCTCTAAAAACGGTAGCATAGCATCCCACCATAGCTCACATAGTTATGTGGTTTGGGTCCTTATCCATTGATCACAACTCTTTTGTACTTATTTCTTGCCAATGGCTATAAAATTGTCTAACTAGACAATGCTATGGTAAACATAAATTGCTTAATAATACTACTTAAAATATTGAATTAAATAGATTTTGTAAAAAGAAAACAATGAACTTTTTAAGAAAGCTAGATTTTTCTACATACATTTCTGCTTTCTGCTCATACCTATAGCTATTTAGCTTGTGGTTGGCTCTTTGATTATAACTAGCAAGCAAGCAAGCTGTAAGCTTGCCCAGGACGTACCAAAATGTGGTTGGGTCCATATAAAAACCAGTCCGTTTAAAAACTCCATTAAATGATTTAATTTTAACAGCTATAATAAAAATGAGAATGAGCATTGCTCAATACCTGGCAAATGTATGATTCTGAATGGTAGAAAAAATTGCCGTATTTATTTTATATCCAACTAAGATTAAATCAACTTCTCAGTAAATAATTCTTTAAAGCTTAGATTTTATTTACTGAAGCAATAACAACTACCTGGAAAGCGTATTTTTTTTAAATATGCCAATGAGACATCTTATAAAATCACGAAATCAATATAGTACTACCGTCATATTAGATTTATTAGGGTGCTCTGTATTCCATTGTTTTAGAGGTTATTTCGTTTTTCGAAAAATATGCTGTGAAAGTGATATGCTTATTTATAAATGCGTTCATTTAACCGTCACAAAGTTCGGTACTTAATCTCGAGTCGAGAAAACTTAATAAAGATCTGTGTCCTTTATCTTTGGAAAAGCCAGCCACCGCCCAGTTAAAATTGTGAGAACCTTTGGTCACCTGGAATTGACCTTTGTTTCTATGACCTTGTTTTTTTGTTACCATTTACTACCTACCACGAGCACCACCTAAGAATAATTCAAATAAAACGTTGTATTGTATTGAAGTATGAAGCAGATAGCACAAACCAAAACTTATCGACACATTGTTAGATATACCATAAGAGTAGGTAGCCTATTAAATTGAAACAACCTCATTTTATGAAGATAATGCCTGTTTCGCTTTTTATGGAAATGCATAAGCAAAGCATATCAATTGACACAATTTTATTTTCTCAAGTATTATTACAATATTTCATATAATTCGGTTATTTTTATTTGCCAATTACACACACACCTACGTTTGACGTGAAATAAATACAAGCCATATTCATTATTACAAAAATATCACTATTAATATTTTTTTTAACAAAGGGCTTGATTTTTTAACAATGATTTAAGAATAAACTACATCAAGTAAATATATTCTCTAATCATCAGTTTTTTGTAATCAATTACATCCACCCACTCCCCAACAATCTTCCCCAGAAAGCCACTAAGTTATTAAGGAACAATTCCTTGAAAACGTTGCTCTAATAAGCAATAAAATAGGCACTTATTATATGCATTTTATTGTTTGATGTTTATAGTATTCGATAAACTGTGTTTAATAAATTTTCAAAGGACATTTTGTCTTGATATTCACCAGTTACTTACATACGGTGGAACAATTGAAAATTAAAAATTAATAATAAAATAGGTCGGGTCTCCGCTATTCTAGTAGGTACTCTTTTGCGATATTTTAAAAGATACATCCCATACAAAGTTAGTCGAATTTTACACTGTTTCGGTCACCGTGAAATATTTTGTCTTGATATTAACCGACTTTATATTGACTTTCGCATCGAGCCCGTTGCGTAGACACCTCAATGGTGTAGATCAGACCTGTTGCACTTCAAAAACATCGCAATATCGATTCTGTTTGCAATAATTTTAGCGTTTTCACCTACTTTAGACACTGAATATTTGTCGTTTTAAAGCTCAGTTTGAAATGTTTTAGTTCGTCGTTTCTGTTCAAATCGATCATCTTTTAGCATACTTTTCGATCATATTAGCTCCTCGGAGTGTTTGTGCGCACGGTCCGCTGTTCTAAATGGTACTCTCCTGCGTTATTTTAAAAGAAACATGCCATACAATGTTAATGGGATTTAACACTTTTTCGGTCACCGTGAAATATTTTCTTGATATTAACCGACTTTTTATTGACCGTCGCGTCGAGGCCGTTGCATAGACCACCTCTTTTATGTAGACCGAACCTGTGGCATTTTAAAAACATCGCAATATGGATTCTGTTTGCAAAAGTTTTAGCGTTTTCACCTACTTTAGACACTGAATATTTGTCGTTTTAAAGCTCAGTTTGAAATGTTTTAGTTTGTCGTTTCTGTTCATATCCATTATCTTTTAGCATACTTTTCGATCATATTAGCTCACCGGAGTGTTTGTGCGCACGTTTCGCTGTTGAAGTAGGTACTCTTTTGCGATATTTTAAAAGATACATCCCATACAAAGTTAATGGAGTTTAACACTTTTTCGGTCACCGTGAAATATTTTGTCTTGATATTAACCGACTTTATATTGACAGTCGCGTCGATATCGTCGCGTCGACACCTCGTTTGTGTGGATCGGACCTGTTGCACTTCAAAAACATCGCAATATGGATTCTGTTTGCAATAATTTTAGCGTTTTCGCCTACTTTAGACACTGAATATTTGTCGTTTTAAAGCTCAGTTTGAAATGTTTTAGTTTGTCGTTTCTGTTTATATCCATTTTCTTTAGCATACTTTTTGATCATATTAGCTCACCAAAGTGTTTGTGCGCAAGTTTTGCTGTTAAAATAGGTACTCTTTTGCGATATTTTAAAAGATACATCCCATACAAAGTTAGTCGAATTTTACACTGTTTCGGTCACCGTGAAATATTTTGTCTTGATATTAACCGACTTTATACTTGACTTTCGCATCGAGCCCGTTGCGTAGACACATCAATGGTGTAGATCAGACCTGTTGCACTTCAAAACCATCGCAATGTGGATTCTGTTTGCAATAATTTTTGCGTTTTTACCTACTTTAGACACTGAATATTTGTCGTTTTAAAGCTCAGTTTGAAATGTTTTAGTTTGTCGTTTCTGTTCAAATCGATCATCTTTTAGCATACTTTTCGATCATATTAGCTCACCGGAGTGTTTCTGCGCACGGTTAGCTGTTCTAGTAGTTACTCTTTTGCGATATTTTAAAAGATTCATCTCATACAAAGTTAGTCGAATTTTACAGTTTTTCGGTCACCGTGAAATATTCTGTCGTGATATTAACCGACTTTATATTGACCGTCGCGTCGAGCCCGTTGCGTAGACACCTCGTTTGTGTGGATCAGACCTGTTGCACTTCAAAACCATCGCGATGTGGATTCTGTTTGCAATAATTTTTGCGTTTTCACCTACTTAAAACACTGAATATTTGTCGTTTTGAAGCTCAGTTTGAAATGTTTTAGTTCGTCGTTTCTGTTCAAATCGATCATCTTTTAGCATACTTTTCGATCGTATTAGCTCACCGGAGTGTTTTTGCGCACGCTCCGCTGTTCTAGTAGGTATTCTCTGCGTAATTTTAAAAGATACATGCCATACAATGTTAGTCGTATTTTACACTTTTTCGGTCACCGTGAAATATTTTGTCTTGATATTTACCGACTTTATATTGACCGTGGCGTCGAGCCCGTTGCGTAGACACCTCGTTTGTATAGACCGGACCTGCTGCACTTCAAAAACATCGCAATATGGATTCTGTTTGCAATAATTTTAGCGTTTTCACCTACTTTAGACACTGAATATTTGTCGTTTTAAAGCTCAGTTTGAAATATTTTAGTTTGTCGTTTCTGTTCAAATCGATCATCTTTTAGCATACTTTTCGATCATATTAGCTCACCGAAGTGGTTCTGCGCACGCTCCGCTATTCTAGTAGGTACTCTTTTGCGATATTTTAAAAGATACATCCCATACAAAGTAGTCAAATTTTACACTGTTTCGGTCACCGTGAAATATTTTGTCTTGATATTAACCGACTTTATATTGACCTTCGCATCGAGCCCGTTGCGTAGACACCTCATTGGTGTAGATCAGACCTGTTGCACTTCAATAACGTCGCAATATCGATTCTGTTTGCAATAATTTTAGCGTTTTCACCTACTTTAGACACTGAATATTTGTCGTTTTAAAGCTCAGTTTGAAATGTTTTAGTTCGTCGTTTCTGTTCAAATCGATCATCTTTTAGCATACTTTTCGATCATATTAGCTCCTCGGAGTGTTTGTGCGCACGGTCCGCTGTTCTAAATGGTACTCTCCAGCGTTATTTTAAAAGAAACATGCCATACAATGTTAATGGGATTTTACACTTTTTCGGTCACCGTGAAATATTTTTCTTGATATTAACCGACTTTATATTGACCGTCGCGTCGAGGCCGTTGCATAGACACCTCTTTTATGTAGACCGGACCTGTGGCATTTTAAAAACATCGCAATATGGATTCTGTTTGCAAAAGTTTTAGCGTTTTCACCTACTTTAGACACTGAATATTTGTCGTTTTAAAGCTCAGTTTGAAATGTTTTAGTTTGTCGTTTCTGTTCCTATCCATTATCTTTTAGCATACTTTTCGATCATATTAGCTCACCGGAGTGTTTGTGCGCACGTTTCGCTGTTGAAGTAGGTACTCTTTTGCGATATTTTAAAAGATACATCCCATACAAAATTAATGGAGTTTAACACTTTTTCGGTCACCGTGAAATATTTTGTCTTGATATTAACCGACTTTATATTGACAGTCGCGTCGATATCGTCGCGTCGACACCTCGTTTGTGTGGATCGGACCTGTTGCACTTCAAAAACATCGCAATATGGATTCTGTTTGCAATAATTTTAGCGTTTTCGCCTACTTTAGACACTGAATATTTGTCGTTTTAAAGCTCAGTTTGAAATGTTTTAGTTTGTCGTTTCTGTTCATATCCATTTTCTTTTAGCATACTTTTTGATCATATTAGCTCACCAAAGTGTTTGTGCGCACGTTTCGCTGTTAAAATAGGTACTCTTTTGCGATATTTTAAAAGATACATCCCATACAAAGTTAATGGATTTCAACACTTTTTCGGTCACCGCGAAATATTTTGTCTTGATATTAACCGACATTATATTGACAGTCGCGTCGATATCGTCGCGTCGACACCTCGTTTGTGTGGATCAGACCTGTAGCACTTCAAAACCATCGCAATGTGGATTCTGTTTGCAATAATTTTTGCGTTTTTATCTACTTTAGACACTGAATATTTGTCGTTTTAAAGCTCAGTTTGAAATGTTTTAGTTTGTCGTTTCTGTTCAAATCGATCATCTTTTAGCATACTTTTCGATCATATTAGCTCACCGGAGTGTTTCTGCGCACGGTTCGCTGTTCTAGTAGTTACTCTTTTGCGATATTTTAAAAGATTCATCTCATACAAAGTTAGTCGAATTTTACAGTTTTTCGGTCACCGTGAAATATTCTGTCGTGATATTAACCGACTTTATATTGACCGTCGCGTCGAGCCCGTTGCGTAGACACCTCGTTTTTGTAGATCGGACCTGTTGCACTACAAAAACATCGCAATGTGGATTCTGTTTGGAATAATTTTAGCGTTTTCACCTACTTTAGACACTGAATATTTGTCGTTTTAAAGCTCAGTTTGAAATATTTTAGTTTGTCCTTTCTGTTCAAATCGATCATCTTTTAGCATTCTTTTCGATCATACTAGCTCACCAGAGTGTCTGTGCGCATGTGTCGCTGTTCTAATTGGTACTCTCCTGCGTTATTTTAAAAGATACATGCCATACAATGTTAATGGAATTTTGCACTTTTTCGGTCACCGTGAAATATTTTGTCTTGATATTAACCGACTTTATATTGACCGTCGCGTCGATGCCGTTGCCTAGACACCTCGTTTATGTAGACCGGACCTGTGGCATTTAAAAAACATCGCAAAATGGATTCTGTTTGCAAAAGTTTTAGCGTTTTCACCTACTTTAGACACTGAATATTTGTCGTTTTAAAGCTCAGTTTGAAATGTTTTAGTTTGTCGTTTCTGTTCATATCCATTATCTTTTAGCATACTTTTCGATCATATTAGCTCACCGGAGTGTTTGTGCGCACGTTTCGCTGTTGAAGTAGGTACTCTTTTGCGATATTTTAAAAGATACATCCCATACAAAGTTAATGGAGTTTAACACTTTTTCTGTCACCGTGAAATATTTTGTTATGATATTAACCGACTTTTTATTGACCGTCGCGTCGATATCGTCGCGTCGACACCTCGTTTGTGTGGATCGGACCTGTTGCACTTCAAAAACATCGCAATATGGATTCTGTTTGCAATAATTTTAGCGTTTTCGCCTACTTTAGACACTGAATATTTGTCGTTTTAAAGCTCAGTTTCAAATGTTTTAGTTTGTCGTTTCTGTTTATATCCATTATCTTTTAGCATACTTTTTGATCATATTAGCTCACCAAAGTGTTTGTGCGCACGTTTCGCTGTTAAAATAGGTACTCTTTTGCGATATTTTAAAAGATACATCCCATACAACGTTAATGGAGTTAAACACTTTTTTTTTTCCAATCTTTATTTATTTTGGGGCTTTTGATACATCACATGCCAGCCCCATCGTACCTTAATCTATTTTATACAAAGAGTAAACACGGACAGTTGCGCAGGTAGAAGGAATTCAAGGTTTCAGAAATACGTTTGCTAAACATTTCGCAGCCTCAGATGTAGGGTCAGATAAAATTTTGATGAATGCACCTACATCGTACATGTTTATATTGAACTTCTGAATCATTGAATCCCTCCCACACCGATATTTCTCACATTCGACAAGAATATGTTGGACGTCGTCAATAGTGCCACAAATGTCACAATTTGGGGAAGGGACCTTCCTCATAAGGAATGCAAATTTATTTGACGGATAATGTCCAGAACGCAATCTGTGCAGTACAAAAATGTGTTTTCTGCTTAAACTATTGTGATAGAACCACTGATACCGAGGAAGCTGACATTGGATCGTTTTGAACCAAATCCCTTTTTCAACACTCCTTTTGTCAAAATATTCTTTGAATTTGATATAGCATAGTTTTTTAAATTTAGGTATTATATCAGTGTAATATGGTAAGACGTTAAAATTAATACCAACAGTGCAAGCCATTTTGGCTAGTCTGTCAGCTTCCTCATTACCACTTAATCCTACGTGGGATGGAATCCATTGCAATCTCAGATTTATGCCTCTATCGTTTCTTAGCTTTAGTATCATTTTCAAGACGTCATAGGCTATCGGAGCACCTCTGCTATATCCAGAGGCACACCGAGCCACATGTTGAAGAGCACTCTTGCTGTCTGTCAGAATGACACAGTGGGTTAAGCTTTGACTTTCAATATATTTTAATGCTTCCGAGATGGCAATGAGTTCCACCGTCATAATTGAAACTGTTGCATCAATTTTAAACAGTGCTGATTTGCCTCTAACAGGGTCAATATAAGCTGCTCCTATCCCGTCATTATTCTTTGAACCGTCAGTGAACACTTTCGCCCAACCAGTGTATTTTACCAATAATTCTCTTAAAATTTCAAATTTTATACATAAGTTTAGATCTTTTTTAGCCTTCCTAATACAATCTAATTCACAAAATATAATATCACTTATTCTTATGCTGTTTACCCATTTATCTAAGTTAAACATCTCTATAGGATTTGAACTGAACATATTGATAATTTTACATTCTCTGTAGACTGTCCAAAGTAAAGGTTTTTTAACTCTCTGCCAATAATTATCATAACTGGTTGAGCAAAGATCGTTCAAGAGTTTTATGGTTAAATTGTCCGACAGTGACATATTTTTAATGCAGTACTTATATGCAAGATACAATCTCCTCAAACCTAAAGGTGGTATGCCTATTTCACACTCCATGACATGAATCGGTGTACTTCTTATAAAACCTCCGATAACCCTTAATGCTTGATTTTGAATCCGATCAAGTTTTTCTAAATTAGTTTTGGCACTGTTGTCGTAGAGGAAGCAGCCATAATCAAGCCGACTTCTAATTAATGATATATATAAAGATCGCATATGGTTAGGATGGAGACCCCATCCCGATCCTGACAACACCTTTAAAATATTTAGGAACTTTAGGGTTTTTTCCGCAGTTTCATTAACATGTTTGTTCCATCGCAAACATGCATCCAGCCACATACCTAGGTATTTAACGTTTCTCTGTGCCTCTATCGTTTGCTCATTAATTTTAATCATAATTTGTTTCCTCCTAAAGCCCCTACTAAATAAACATATTTTAGTTTTATTTGCAGATAATCGAAGACCAATGTTATCTAACAAATAAATCATGTTATTAATTGCTGATTGTAATTCCATTTCGCATTTTAATAAATCTTTGCTACTTATATATAATACAAAGTCATCAGCGTATTGTAAGATCATGACATTAGAAATTTGGCGACATACGTGGTGAGTTACTATATTAAATAACAAGGGAGAAATAGGGTCTCCTTGCGCTAATCCTACTCTAGCATGTCTAACTTCTGTACTGTCATCCTCTTTATCACTTTTAATTGTAAGGTATCTATCACTTAAAAAAGAGAAGTATTGGCATATGCTTTTTCCGCGCTAGATGATGTAGTAGATGAGATAGGGGTATGTACGCTACTTACAGTTTTGTTCAATTGCAGATTATTATTCTTATTGTTTTGTAAGTAGAATTCTAAAGCTTTTTTGTAAGTCACATCTTTTTCGCTCATTAAACGACGTATTTCCTTTTCTTTGATGAAAATCGGGCAAGTTTTATTCAATGCCATATGTGGACCTTTACAGTTTATGCACCTGAAATCTTCAGTTTCACAGTTACTGTGTTCTCCACCACATTTAGGGCAAAAGGTTTTATTAACAGAACAGAATTTCTTTCTGTGGCCAAATTTCCAGCACGCCGAACATTGAGTAACTGGAAACACGAATTTTTCCACCAAAAAGTTAATGCCATAAGCTTCGATGACTCGCGGAATCGACACACTTTTAAAACATAAGCGTACAGTTTCAGAATCTACCCATTTGTTCTCAAAGTTTAATCGCTTCATTCTTTCAGCTGATATTATATCGCAAGGAGCATTCAGGTTTTCTAAAATCTCTTTTTCACTCATATCTAAGTCTACTCCTCTTATAATGCCATACGAGAAAGAACTGTGGTCAGTAAACTGAGCTCTTATGTCTAATTCGGACAGCTTCTTACTTTCTACCAGTTTTTGAGCTTGATGTTTCTCACTAAATGATATAAATAGCCTATAAGGACTTTTATATTTTATCTTACAAATGTTTTGTATACCTTCATTTCTTAGAAGTCGAGCCAAAGCCATTTGTTTCGGTAACATTTGAGTCGAAAACAAGCACACTACATTCTTGTCTCCCTCTAACTCATCTATTTTTCCTTGTGTTTCTTTATTATTTTCATCATAAGGGTTACCTGACTCACTTCTTATCAATCTCTTCGGTTTCCGGCGAACGACTGTTATGAATCCTTCTTCACTACTTTCTTCACTTTCCCTCCTTCTTTTTTCTCTCGTTAATTCTTCTAATTCCCTTTCACATTCATTTAATATTTCGGTATCACTTTTGTCCTTATCGCCCACATCATCCTCTTCCATTTTAAAGAGGTGGGTAGTTTACAAAAATAACACTCCAAAATCGTACGGATCACTGCTACGTGCGTTCGCTATCGCGTCCTGCGCGCAACTGAAAAAAAACACTTTTTCGGTCACCGCGAAATATTTTGTCTTGATATTAACCGACTTTATATTGACAGTCGCGTCGAGCCCGTCGCGTAAACACCTCGATTGTGTAGATCAAACCTGTTGCACTTCAAAAACATCGCAATATGGATTCTGTTTGCAATAATTTTAGCGTTTTCGCCTACTTTAGACACTGAATATTTGTCGTTTTAAAGCTCAGTTTGAAATGTTTTAGTTTGTCGTTTCTGTTCATATCCATTTTCTTTTAGCATACTTTTTGATCACATTAGCTCACCGAAGTGTTTGTGCGCACGTTTCGCTGTTAAAATAGGTACTCTTTTGCGATATTTTAAAAGATACATCCCATACAAAGTTAATGGATTTCAACACTTTTTCGGTCACCGCGAAATATTTTGTCTTGATATTAACCGACTTTATATTGACAGTCGCGTCGATATCGTCGCGTCGACACCTCGTTTGTGTGGATCAGACCTGTTGCACTTCAAAACCATCGCAATGTGGATTCTGTTTGCAATTATTTTTGCGTTTTCACCTACTTTAGACACTGAATATTTGTCGTTTTAAAGCTCAGTTTGAAATATTTTAGTTTGTCGTTTCTGTTCAAATCGATCATCTTTTAGCATACTTTTCGATCATATTAGCACACCGAAGTGGTTCTGCGCACGCTCCGCTATTCTAGTAGGTACTCTTTTGTGATATTTTAAAAGATACATCCCATACAAAGTTAGTCGAATTTTACACTGTTTCGGTCACCGTGAAATATTTTGTCTTGATATTTACCGACTTTATATTGACCTTCGCATCGAGCCCGTTGCGAAGACACCTCATTGGTGTAGATCAGACTTGTTGCACTTCAAAAACATCGCAATATCGATTCTGTTTGCAATAATTTTAGCGTTTTCACCTACTTTAGACACTGAATATTTGTCGTGTTAAAGCTCAGTTTGAAATGTTTTAGTTTGTCGTTTCTGTTCAAATCGATCATCTTTTAGCATACTTTTCGATCATATTAGCTCCTCGGAGTGGTTGTGCGCACGCTCCGCTGTTCTAAATGGTACTTTCCTGCGTTATTTTAAAAGAAACATGCCATACAATGTTAATGGAATTTTACACTTTTTCGGTCACCGTGAAATATTTTGTCTTGATATTAACCGACTTTATATTGACCGTCGCGTCGATGCCGTTGCCTAGACACCTCGTTTATGTAGACCGGACCTGTGGCATATTAAAAACATCGCAATATGGATTCTGTTTGCAAAAGTTTTAGCGTTTTCACCTACTTTAGACACTGAATATTTGTCGTTTTAAAGCTCAGTTTGAAATGTTTTAGTTCGTCGTTTCTGTTCATATCCATTATCTTTTAGCATACTTTTCGATCATATTAGCTCACCGGAGTGTTTGTGCGCACGTTTCGCTGTTGAAGTAGGTACTCTTTTGCGATATTTTAAAAGATACATCCCATACAAAGTTAATGGAGTTTAACACTTTTTCGGTCACCGTGAAATATTTTGTCTTAGTTAGTTAGTTAGTTAGTTTGGCTGGGGTGATTTCCGCACTTAGCCTCATGATTGGGCCATTGTGCGTATGTCCCTCCTTTTTATTCTAACCAACCCAGGCTTTCCCAGAAGGCTAGCAACCTGCTCAGGTTGCAAAAGGCCTCTGGGAAAGTAGCTGGGGATTTGAGAATATTTGCCCGTTGTTCTGCCACACTTGTGCACTCCATGCGCACATGATGTGGTGTTTCTTCCTCCCCCATGCACCCTCTGCATAGGGGGCTGTCTGTGACACCTATTGTGAAAAGGCGTTTGTTTAAGAGACTATGACCAGTTATGGTGCCTATAGCTAAGCGTAGTTTGTCTCTTGGTAATCGGATGAGGTTGCGGGCAAGCCTTTTCGATGCTTCCGGAACAGCCTCCTTAGTTTGCCTGCAACCATCGCCATTTCTCCATTCATCTTGGTGTGCTGCTTCAGTTTCTTCACGTAGCCAAGTTCTTATTTGGGCCAGCGGTAGGGGCAGCAAAGGTTCCGGTCCATATACTGTCGTTGCTGATCCCCTCTTGGCTAGTTCATCAGCTGCGTCGTTACCTAGTGAGTTACTGTGTCCTTTGATCCATTGCAGAGTTACCTCATTTGTGTTTGCTATGGATTGTAGTGCTTTATGGCACTCCAAAATAAGGACAGATGTTATGCTGTTGTTTTTTAGGGCTTGGAGCACCGATGCGCTGTCCGAGACGATTTTAATATGTAGGTCTTTGACATCTCTGGCTGCAACTGCCTGTGCTGCCCTAGTGATGCCGATGCATTCTGCTTGGAAGATAGTGTTCAGCTTGTCTAAAGTTGTTGATATTTTAATGTTTAGGTCATTTGAGAACACACCAGCTCCTGTACCCTTTGAGGTTTTGGAGCCGTCTGTGTATATACGGACCTCTTTTGTGCCTGAGCTGTCACTGGGCTCTTCCGTGAGTTGGATGTTGTAATTTCTATCAAATACATGTTGGCATGGTATTCTGTCCATGGGTGCGTCTAAAAGTGGTCTTTCTTTCAGAGACCCATCTAGGATTTTTGAATGTGTGGTCGCTATGTTTTGTTTCCATAGTCCGTTTGCTCTAAGTCGTAGGGCAGCTGCCTTTGCTTCTTCCTGAATTACCAGATGCAGCGGTTTTAGATTCAGGAGAAACTCTAGTGCGGCTGATGGAGTGGTTTTCATGCAACCTGTAGCTGCGATGCTTGCTAAACGTTGTAGGCTTTGAAGTTTTGATTTGATTGTGGACAATTGCGTTCTGGGCCACCATACAACTGATCCATAGGTAAAAGAAGGCCTAATAACCGATGTGTATAGCCATAATGTGATCTTTGGATTTAGACCCCATCTCTTGCCGACTAGTCGCTTGCATTGATAAAAAGCTATACAGGCCTTCTGCATTTTATCATCGATATGGCTACTCCAGTTGAGTTTACTGTCTAAGGTGATGCCAAGATATTTCACCTGTGATGAGAGAGCCAATTCGGTGTTAAACAGTATTGGTAGCTTTAGTTCAGGTAATTTCCTTTTGTTAGTGAAAAGGATTAGTTCTGTCTTTTTCGGGTTTACTGACAACTGGTGCTCGTTACACCATTTTTCCACTATCTGAAGAGCGGAACGCATTATCCCACATAGGAGGTTTTCCGCGTTACCGTTTATCAGTATAGCTAAGTCATCTGCGTAACCAATAGTAGTGTATCTTCTTTCATTTAGCCTACTCAGGAGGCTGTCTACCACTATGTTCCATAAAAGTGGAGAGAGGATGCCACCTTGTGGGCATCCCCTGACTACTGTCGCACGTGTGGTGGTTTGTGTGGTTATTTGGACTGCCCTTTTACTAACCAGCTCGTTTATCCATTTTGTAATTACTGGTTCTACCCTTAGTTTTCTTAGGGCTAGGTTAATGCTGTTGTGCATAGTTTTGTCAAAAGCCCCTTCTATGTCTATGAAGGCGGCAAGTGTTGATGATTTGTTGTTAATGGCCGATTCTATTATGTGCACAACAGTATGTAATGCTGATTCTGTGGATCTGCCTTTCCTGTATGCGTGCTGTTGTGGGTGAAGTGTTTTGTTTCTTAAAAACTCATCTCTTAGGTATCTGTCTATTAGTCGTTCTAATGTTTTTAGCAGAAAAGAAGTCAGGCTGATTGGCCTGAATGATTTGGCCAACGTATAGTCTCCCTTTCCGGGCTTAGGTAGGAAGACTATTTTTGCTTCTCTCCATTGCTTTGGTATGTATTTGAACGCTATACATGCTCTGAATATTGGTAGTAGGTGGGTAGAGTTCCATTGTAGCAGGGCTGGGAAAATTCCATCTAAGCCCGCTGATTTGAATGGTTGGAAGCTTTTTAGGGCCCATCTGATTTTATCCGTTGTTGCGATTTTGGTTGCGACTTCCCATTCCTGTGACGTCGGTGTTTCCCGGATTTCGTCTGGCCATTCTCGATCTGGCGTGATTTGACAGCCTGGGAAGTGGGTTTCTAGTAAAACCTTGCAGGTTTCTTGGTCTGAGTTTGTAAACGTACCGTCTTCTTTTTTAAGAGAACCAAGGAGGTTGAGATCCCCTTTAGACAGTATTTTCTTTACTCTCGCGGCTTGGTTTGTTGAGTCTATGCTACTACAGAAGTTGTGCCAGGCCTCCGTTCTCCGGAACCTGATACGTTTCTTGTAGTGTTTTTGTGCTGTTTTGTATTTCGCCCAGTCCTCATCGGTGCGGGTGTTTTTTGCTCGGTTAAACAGTGTCCTGAGCGCCTTCCTTAGCCTTTCAAGTTCTGGTCCCCACCATTGAGTGTTGCCGGAGTTTTTCGGTGTAACGGTGGGGCAGGCCTGTTCATAGCTGTTAAGGAGGGTGGCTGTTAGGGATTCCACGGTATGTTCTATGTTATTAGTGTTAAGGGTTACATCGACTGTTTCAGAATCGTTTAGTGTTTTTGTTAGTATGTTGCAATATTGTTTCACGTCTGTCCTCCGAGGATTGCGGTATGGGACAGGGTCTGTTAGTTTAAAATTTAGTTGAAAGCATACACGCCTGTGGTCTGCGAACGATGGTTCATTAGATACATGCCATCCGTCGACGAGGTCTGCAGCCTTGTGTGTTGCTAGAGTGATGTCTATGGTAGTTTGGCACCTAGAGGTCACAAAAGTTGGTTCCGTGCCCTTGTTCATGATGTTGAGGTTAGTTTGTAGTAGGTACTCTGTTAAAAGCTCACCCCTTTTGTTGGTGTCCTTACTTCCCCACAGAGGATGATGCGCGTTGCAGTCCGCAGCGATGACCAACTCCCAGTCCATGGCTTCACAGTGCAGTACCAGCTCAGCAAGTTCTCTGGCTGGAACATCGCCTTCGTTCGGCATGTACACTGAGGCCAGGACCAGGGTAGTTTGGTTGTCTGCAAGGACTTTTACTGCGGTTAGATCTCTGGAACAGAATTGGTTAAGCAGGGTGGTATTTGTGGTTTTGGGTATTACAATACAGGTTCTAGGTTTTTCTACCGGTGCTTTGAGTAATATCTTACCACTGATGTTGTTGAGACCGCATATGGTATTGTTCCTGATCCAAGGTTCTTGGATCAGCGCGACGATCTTGTTATTTACCTCCAGCACTCTGCGTAGTGTGGCCGTCGCGATCTGTTTGTGCTGGAGGTTGGTCTGCAGGACTTTGAGGCTAAGGGGTGGGGCTACGCAGGACGCCATCTTCGTCGCTCGTATCCCCCGCGCTCTCTGCAGGCGAACTCATCATATCGAGCCAGCTCGGACCCGGTTGGGGAGCGGCTGATGAAGGTCCTGGTGTCTCACTGGGTCTTGCAGTGCTGGGTTCGGCCGGCGCGGATGCCTCTTCATGAGCGAAGAAGCGAATATATCCGCTTCCCGACATGTGGGCAATCCGACGTTCCCGATCCAGGATGGTCTGCCACTGGTCTTCCGGGATCCCCAGTATGAGGTGGACAACCCTCTCGCTGGAGCCTGGTTCGCCTGGTTTGTCGTCATCCGTCATGTCGTACAGCAGCCAGGAGTCGACTCTGTACCACGGGTTCTGGGCACAGCGGACTCTCTGAAGCGTGCTGGAGTCGGTGATGCGGGTGTGTAGTAAAAGCCCTGCTTTAAGCCTCTTTTTCATGTCTGACTGTCTAATGACAGTCAGAGTGGTCTGTGGTATTGGTGACGGTATGTTTCTAACCTCCCTCTCTAGCCAGTTAAGGGCGTTCGCGTTCTCACACCACATCGCCAGCACCCCATTCAAAAGGAAGGGGCGCCCGCGAAATGATGGAGCCTGCGCGCCCGGGGACGGTGGAGACAGGACAGCTTGAAGAATTCTATCATCGATAGCCTCCCTAAGCTGCACTGCCTGTTCCTGCGAGAGGTCGCGCGGCGGGACGGTGATGACCGCTACCCTCAGGTGCGATTGACTCGCATCTGCGTAGCTCTCCGCCCGCCTTTGCCTACCGTCGGTTTTTGGACGTTTGGCTTCCCCCCTTGGGGACCGAGTATCGTCCAGACGAGCTCGCTTCGTGGAAGCGCGGTCGTCCGGACCATTCCCGACCCCAGGTTGCTCGCTTACGGGAGCAGCGGGAGCCTCCGCCTCCAACCTTCGGCCGCGGCCACCTTTCGGCTTCCGTTTACGCTGGCGTAGTTTGGGTGGTCTTGTTGGTCTTGTGGTTGTGGGTGGTAGTGGTGATGCCGTTCCATGCCGTCCTGCCTCCGCGGAGGTCACCCCCGCGGAAGTGGAGGGCACGGGCTCGCTGGGCGTTGTAGCCGCAGCGGCCGGCGTCTGTGTTTGGTTGATACTAGGCTGGTCCACTTTACTTCCCGCGTGCCCCCGAGGGGGAACGCGTTCCGTTCGGCTTCCCAGCCCTTGGTTGGTGTTTCGGTCAGTGGGCCGCGACTCTGCGGGCTGGTGGGTCACTCCCGACGCACACGCGGTGGGGTGATCACGTTGGGATTGACCCACCATCCCTCGGTTTGTCGCCGCAGCTTTGGGCTTTCGGGTCCCCTCTGTGGCACGGCCAGTGTGGCGGTTGCGGTCGGGTCGGCCTTCTTGCCCTCGGCTGCTGGCAGTTGTCGCCGGTTTGGCGGTCCCTTTGCAGGGGCGCTTCCGAGCGACAACGGTCCATTCCGACACCGTTGCAGTGTCGGCGGTGGTTGGTATGGCCTCCGCCAGACCTGAAAGGTCCAAGCTCGGGCCGTGTTCTGTGGTCGGGGTACTCCCCGTCGGTGTGTTTTGACCAGTAGCATTTACCGAAGGAGGGGCCTGGGTCTCCACCCGTCCTTGGTCGTCGGTAACATTACATCTCCCAGACCCGGGTATCTGGGAGAGCCGGGCGCTAGCCGGATCGCATGGCAAACTCATCTCATTAACTTTGTCAGACATTACTAAAAAAAAAGGAGGTTTGGGTAAATAGCTACAGGGGTTCCCCATATCCCTGCACCCAGACTTTTAGAGGTTATTTAGGCCTCACGGTTCCTGGTAACCGAATGTTTTGATTGGGTTATTAACTGCCGCCCAATGTTCGGCATTGACAACTCTTTACGACTGGTCGGTGTGCGGGTGGAAGTGCACACCGAAAGCGTTGTCCGTCAGCCAACCCTTCTCTTTTCTCATCTGGGCTTGGGACCAGCAAGGGCAGAGTGAATATTTTGTCTTGATATTAACCGACTTTATATTGACAGTCGCGTCGATATCGTCGCGTCGACACCTCGTTTGTGTGGATCAGACCTGTTGCACTTTAAAAACATCGCAATATGAATTTTGTTTGCAATAATTTTAGCGTTTTCGCCTACTTTAGACACTGAATATTTGTCGTTTTAAAGCTCAGTTTGAAATGTTTTAGTTTGTCGTTTCTGTTCATATCCATTTTCTTTTAGCATACTTTTTGATCATATTAGCTCACCAAAGTGTTTGTGCGCACGTTTCGCTGTTAAAATAGGTACTCTTTTGCGATATTTTAAAAGATACATCCCATACAAAGTTAATGGAGTTAAACACTTTTTCGGTCACCGCGAAATATTTTGTCTTGATATTAACCGACTTTATATTGACAGTCGCGTCGATATCGTCGCGTCGACACCTCGCTTGTGTGGATCAGACCTGTTGCACTTCAAAACCATCGCAATGTGGATTCTGTTTGCAATAATTTTTGCGTTTTCACCTACTTTAGACACTGAATATTTGTCGTTTTAAAGCTCAGTTTGAAATGTTTTAGTTCGTCGTTTCTGTTCAAATCGATCATTTTTTAGCATACTTTTCGATCGTATTAGCTCACCGAAGTGTTTTTGCGCACGCTTCGTTGTTCTAGTAGGTATTTTCTGCGTAATTTTAAAAGATACATGCCATACAATGTTAGTCGAATTTTACACTTTTTCGGTCACCGTAAAATATTTTGTCTTGATATTTAGCGACTTTATATTGACCGTCGCGTCGAGCCCGTTGCGTAGACACCTCGTTTGTATAGACCGGACCTGCTGCACTTCAAAAACATCGCAATATGGATTCTGTTTGCAATAATTTTAGCGTTTTCACCTACTTTAGACACTGAATATTTGTCGTTTTAAAGCTCAGTTTGAAATATTTTAGTTTGTCATTTCTGTTCAAATCGATCATCTTTTAGCATACTTTCCGATCATACTAGCTCACCAGAGTGTTTGTGCGCACGTGTCGCTATTGAAGTAGGAACTCTTTTTTATAGATCGAACCTGTTGCACTTCAAAAACATCGCAATATGGATTCTGTTTGCAATAATTTTAGCGTTTTCGCCTACTTTAGACACTGAATATGACGTGTCGTTTTAAAGCTCAGTTTGATATATTTTAGTTTGTCGTTTCTGTTCAAATCGATCATCTTTTAGCATACTTTTCGATCATATTAGCTCACCGATGTGGTTCTGCGCACGCTCCGCTATTCTAGTCGTTACTCTTTTGCGATATTTTAAAAGATACATCCCATACAAAGTTAGTCGAATTTTACACTGTTTCGGTCACCGTGAAATATTTTGTCTTGATATTAACCGACTTTATATTGACCTTTGCATCGAGCCCGTTGCGTAGACACCTCATTGGTGTAGATCAGACCTGTTGCACTTCAAAAACATCGCAATATCGATTCTGTTTGCAATAATTTTAGCGTTTTCACCTACTTTAGACACTGAATATTTGTCGTGTTAAAGCTCAGTTTGAAATGTTTTAGTTTGTCGTTTCTGTTCAAATCGATCATCTTTTAGCATACTTTTCGATCATATTAGCTCCTCGGAGTGTTTGTGCGCACGTTTCGCTGTTAAAATAGGTACTCTTTTGCGATATTTTAAAAGATACATCCCATACAAAGTTAATGGAGTTAAACACTTTTTCGTTCACCGCAAAATATTTTGTCTTGATATTAACCGACTTTATATTGACAGTCGCGTCGATATCGTCGCGTCGACACCTCGTTTGTGTGGATCAGACCTGTTGCACTTCAAAACCATCGCAATGTGGATTCTGTTTGCAATAATTTTTGCGTTTTCACCTACTTTAGACACTGAATATTTGTCATTTTAAAGCTCAGTTTGAAATGTTTTAGATCGTCGTTTCTGTTCAAATCGATCATCTTTTAGCATACTTTTCGATCGTATTAGCTCACCGGAGTGTTTTTGCGCACGCTCCGCTGTTCTAGTAGGTATTCTCTGCGTAATTTTAAAAGATACATGCCATACAATGTTAGTCGAATTTTACACTTTTTCGGTCACCGTGAAATATTTTGTCTTGATATTTACCGACTTTATATTAACCGTCACGTCGAGCCCGTTGCGTAGACACCTCGTTTGTATAGACCGGACCTGCTGCACTTCAAAAACATCGCAATATGGATTCTGTTTGCAATAATTTTAGCGTTTTCACCTACTTTAGACACTGAATATTTGTCGTTTTAAAGCTCAGTTTGAAATATTTTAGTTTGTCATTTCTGTTCAAATCGATCATCTTTTAGCATACTTTCCGATCATACTAGCTCACAAGAGTGTTTGTGCGCACGTGTCGCTATTGAAGTAGGAACTCTTTTTTATAGATCGAACCTGTTGCACTTCAAAAACATCGCAATATGGATTCTGTTTGCAATAATTTTAGCGTTTTCGCCTACTTTAGACACTGAATATGACGTGTCGTTTTAAAGCTCAGTTTGATATGTTTTAGTTTGTCGTTTCTGTTCAAATCGATCATCTTTTAGCATACTTTTCGATCATATTAGCTCACCGATGTGGTTCTGCGCACGTTCCGCTATTCTAGTCGTTACTCTTTTGCGATATTTTAAAAGATACATCCCATACAAAGTTAGTCGAATTTTACACTGTTTCGGTCACCGTGAAATATTTTGTCTTGATATTAACCGACTTTATATTGACTTTTGCATCGAGCCCGTTGCGTAGACACCTCATTGGTGTAGATCAGACCTGTTGCACTTCAAAAACATCGCAATATCGATTCTGTTTGCAATAATTTTAGCGTTTTCACCTACTTTAGACACTGAATATTTGTCGTGTTAAAGCTCAGTTTGAAATGTTTTAGTTTGTCGTTTCTGTTCAAATCGATCATCTTTTAGCATACTTTTCGATCATATTAGCTCCTCGGAGTGTTTGTGCGCACGTTTCGCTGTTAAAATAGGTACTCTTTTGCGATATTTTAAAAGATACATCCCATACAAAGTTAATGGAGTTAAACACTTTTTCGTTCACCGCAAAATATTTTGTCTTGATATTAACCGACTTTATATTGACAGTCGCGTCGATATCGTCGCGTCGACACCTCGTTTGTGTGGATCAGACCTGTTGCACTTCAAAACCATCGCAATGTGGATTCTGTTTGCAATAATTTTTCCGTTTTCACCTACTTTAGACACTGAATATTTGTCATTTTAAAGCTCAGTTTGAAATGTTTTAGATCGTCGTTTCTGTTCAAATCGATCATCTTTTAGCATACTTTTCGATCGTATTAGCTCACCGGAGTGTTTTTGCGCACGCTCCGCTGTTCTAGTAGGTATTCTCTGCGTAATTTTAAAAGATACATGCCATACAATGTTAGTCGAATTTTACACTTTTTCGGTCACCGTGAAATATTTTGTCTTGATATTTACCGACTTTATATTAACCGTCACGTCGAGCCCGTTGCGTAGACACCTCGTTTGTATAGACCGGACCTGCTGCACTTCAAAAACATCGCAATATGGATTCTGTTTGCAATAATTTTAGCGTTTTCACCTACTTTAGACACTGAATATTTGTCGTTTTAAAGCTCAGTTTGAAATATTTTAGTTTGTCATTTCTGTTCAAATCGATCATCTTTTAGCATACTTTCCGATCATACTAGCTCACCAGAGTGTTTGTGCGCACGTGTCGCTATTGAAGTAGGAACTCTTTTTTATAGATCGAACCTGTTGCACTTCAAAAACATCGCAATATGGATTCTGTTTGCAATAATTTTAGCGTTTTCGCCTACTTTAGACACTGAATATGACGTGTCGTTTTAAAGCTCAGTTTGATATGTTTTAGTTTGTCGTTTCTGTTCAAATCGATCATCTTTTAGCATACTTTTCGATCATATTAGCTCACCGATGTGGTTCTGCGCACGTTCCGCTATTCTAGTCGTTACTCTTTTGCGATATTTTAAAAGATACATCCCATACAAAGTTAGTCGAATTTTACACTGTTTCGGTCACCGTGAAATATTTTGTCTTGATATTAACCGACTTTATATTGACTTTTGCATCGAGCCCGTTGCGTAGACACCTCATTGGTGTAGATCAGACCTGTTGCACTTCAAAAACATCGCAATATCGATTCTGTTTGCAATAATTTTAGCGTTTTCACCTACTTTAGACACTGAATATTTGTCGTGTTAAAGCTCAGTTTGAAATGTTTTAGTTTGTCGTTTCTGTTCAAATCGATCATCTTTTAGCATACTTTTCGATCATATTAGCTCCTCGGAGTGTTTGTGCGCACGTTTCGCTGTTAAAATAGGTACTCTTTTGCGATATTTTAAAAGATACATCCCATACAAAGTTAATGGAGTTAAACACTATTTCGTTCACCGCAAAATATTTTGTCTTGATATTAACCGACTTTATATTGACAGTCGCGTCGATATCGTCGCGTCGACACCTCGTTTGTGTGGATCAGACCTGTTGCACTTCAAAACCATCGCAATGTGGATTCTGTTTGCAATAATTTTTGCGTTTTCACCCACTTTAGACACTGAATATTTGTCATTTTACAGCTCAGTTTGAAATGTTTTAGATCGTCGTTTCTGTTCAAATCGATCATCTTTTAGCATACTTTTCGATCGTATTAGCTCACCGGAGTGTTTTTGCGCACGCTCCGCTGTTCTAGTAGGTATTCTCTGCGTAATTTTAAAAGATACATGCCATACAATGTTAGTCGAATTTTACACTTTTTCGGTCACCGTGAAATATTTTGTCTTGATATTTACCGACTTTATATTAACCGTCGCGTCGAGCCCGTTGCGTAGACACCTCGTTTGTATAGACCGGACCTGCTGCACTTCAAAAACATCGCAATATGGATTCTGTTTGCAATAATTTTAGCGTTTTCACCTACTTTAGACACTGAATATTTGTCGTTTTAAAGCTCAGTTTGAAATATTTTAGTTTGTCATTTCTGTTCAAATCGATCATCTTTTAGCATACTTTCCGATCATACTAGCTCACCAGAGTGTTTGTGCGCACGTGTCGCTATTGAAGTAGGAACTCTTTTTTATAGATCGAACCTGTTGCACTTCAAAAACATCGCAATATGGATTCTGTTTGCAATAATTTTAGCGTTTTCGCCTACTTTAGACACTGAATATGACGTGTCGTTTTAAAGCTCAGTTTGATATATTTTAGTTTGTCGTTTCTGTTCAAATCGATCATCTTTTAGCATACTTTTCGATCATATTAGCTCACCGATGTGGTTCTGCGCACGCTCCGCTATTCTAGTAGGTACTCTTTTGCGATATTTTAAAAGATACATCCCATACAAAGTTAGTCGAATTTTACACTTTTTCGGTCACCGTGAAATATTTTGTCTTGATACTAACCGACTTTATATTCACCGTCGCGTCAAACCCGTTGCGTAGATACCTTGTTTGTGTAGATTGGACCTGTTGCACTTCAAAAACATCGCAATATGGATTCTGTTTGCAATAAGTTTAGCGTTTTCACCTACTTTAGACACTGAATATTTGTCGTTTTGAAGCTCAGTTTGAAATGTATTAGTTTGTGGTTTCTGTTCAAATCGATCATCTTTTAGCATACTTTTCGATCATATTAGCTCACAAGGTGTTTGTGCGCACGCTGCGCTGTTGAAAAAGGTACTCTTTTCCGATATTTTAAATAATACATCCCATACAAAGTTAGTCGAATTTTACACTTTTTCGGTCACCGTGAAATATTTTGTCTTGATATTTACCGACTTTTTATTGACCGTCGCATCGAGCCCGTTGCGTAGACACCTTGTTTGTGTAGATCGGACCTATTGAACTTTAAAAACATCGCAATATGGATTCTGTTTGCAATAATTTTAGCGTTTTCACCTACCTTAGACACTGAATATTTGTCGTTTTGAAGCTTAGTTTGAAATGTTTTAGTTTGTCGTTTCTGTTAAAATTGATCATTTTTTAAGTGAAAACTTCTTTAGCGGCGTTAAGCACTTTTGTGGGATGGGGGAATAATGTGAAACTCGCGTCAGGACACGTGGGCTGATCGAAAAACTGTAAGACGGTTGGCGAAATTATGGATGTAAGTTGATTTTTCTGAGAGATAAACTTTTTAATGTAATTTAATATGATATAAATTGTAATATTTGTGTACGATAGCGCAATAAATAAATATCGTATTCTATAAAAATATATTATTATTATTATTATTATTATTATTATTTTCTTTATATTTTTGATCTCGATGTTAAAGGAACATCGGTGTTTCTATGATATCCACGGTTCGGGACCAAGTGGATACCAGTTCTTAACAGTTTAAATATATTTACGAATTTGGTGTTGATTGTAGAAACTTTCTGACGATTCTGCAAGTATTGAGAATGCTGGCTTCCTGTAGAGTTGCGTATATGAACTCTGGCAGATCTAAGCGTCTAATCGCTGGAATTTATTGTGCTGGGATGACTCCTGTAGTAGAAATAACTATTGGTGTTACTATTACCTTGCTTAACTTCCACATGCAGGTTATTTCATCTTTCAGCTCCTGGTATTTAGATAGTTTCTCGGCTATGGTTTTTTGTAGGTTATGTGTGTTTGGTATAGCAATGTCGATTATATGTGCGATCCTATTAGTTTTGTTTAGTAAAGTGATGTCCGGTCTATTGTAGTGAATTGTTTTATCTGTCAGGATAGCGCGATCAAAATACAGTTTATGTGTTGAGTTTTCGAGTACTGTTTCAGGATTATATTTGTAATATGGAACTGGTGTTTGTTTAAGAAGTTTAAATTTTAGTGCTGTAGCCTGGTGAATTATATTAGCTACTTGATCGTGTCTGTGTTTGTAATTTGTCTGGACTATTGCTTTACATGCTCCTGTAATGTGTTGTATTGTCTCTGGGGAACTATTGCATCGTCTACAAGTGTCATTCTGTAAATTGGGTACTTTCATGATGTATTTCTGGTAATTGCGTGTTTCAATAACCTGATCCTGGATCGCCATGAGGAACCCCTCTGTTTCTGGAAACAACTCACCTCTCCTAAGCCACTCGTTCGACGCTTTATTGTCGACGTTGCAGTGGCAAAGATCTTGGAGATGTCTTCCATGGAGGGATTTCCTCATCCATTCCTGCAATTTGGTCTGTCTGTCAGTCTGTTTTTCGTTAAGTTGAGTTTCTCTGTCATTTAAATTAAGTGGGGTTAGTTTGATATCGTTATGTGCTATTGTTTTGTGTAGAATAGAAGTTTGAGCTTTATTGTGGAAATAAGTTCGTTAATTGGTGATTTGCTTAGCGTACAAGTTTACTATGTCTATTAATCCTCTACCGCCATCAACCCTTGGCAGCGTGAGTCGTTGAATACAAGAACGCGGGTGGTGTTTGCGATGTTTGGTCATACTTGTGTTAATGGTGCGCTGAATAGATTTTAATTCCGATTTAGCCCAATTAATTATGCCAAAAGAGTAGGTTAGAATAGGGATGGCGTAAGTGTTGATGGCTTTGATTGTATTTCTGGCGTTAAGTTGTGCGGTTAAAATTGAGTTTAATCTGATTTTGAATTGTTTTATAAGATGGGCTTTGGTACTTTTGATTTCTATTATATTTGATTGATGATACCCTAAGTATTTGTATGTTTCGGCAAAGTCTAAAGAAGTTATGATGTCTCCTGTCTCTAGTTAATAAGCATGTTGGTAATTTTGTCCATTTTTGACCGAGTTTATTTTGCACTTATCTATACCGAATTCCATGTCAATATCATTAGAAAATAGTTCAGTTATACTAACTAGTTGCTCCAAATCCTTTTCTGCAGACGCGTACAGTTTTATGTCGTCCATATACATAAGGTGGCTTAATTTTTGGTCTCTTGTTTCATAATTGGCGTTGTTTGATATTTTGTACCCGAGATTTGCTGCGTTTAAATTATTTGACAAAGGGTTAAGTGCTAGGCAGAACCACAATGGGCTTAAGGCGTCTCCTTGAAATATACAACGTTTTATTTGTACAGTGTCCGTATGTAGTGTGCTGCCATCGCTCGTGTTTATTTTGAGTTGAGTTGTCCATGTTTGCATAGTGTTTTGTAGAAATTCAATAATTTTGGGATTTATTTTGTAAAGTTTTAAAACGTGTAATAACCAACTGTGCGGTACTTTATTATTATTATTATTGTATTCTATCACAAAAATGATAGTACTTTTATATTGATAATAAGAGCAATTCATTCATAATTATTCCCTAACTATTCAAAAAATTCACAACGTTGATATTCAAGTTTTCACTTCTGCCAGCACTCCCGGAGTGCATTTTTTTTTTAAAAGATACATGCCATACAATGTTATTCGAATTTTACACTTTTTCGGTCACCGTGAAATATTTTGTCATGATATTAACCGACTTTATATTGACCGTCGCGTCGAGCCCGTTGCGTAGACACCCTGGTTTGTGTAGATCGGACCTGTTGCACTTCAAAAACATTGCAATATGGATTCTGTTTGCAATAATTTTAGCGTTTTCACCTACTTTAGACACTGAATATTTGTCGTTTTGAAGCTCAGTTTGAAATGTTTTAGTTTGTTCAAATCGATCATATTTTAGCATACTTTTAGATCATATTAGCTCACCGGAGTGTTTGTGCGCACGCTCCGTTGTTGAAGTAGGTACTATATTGCGTTATTTTAAAAGATACATCCCATACAAAGTTAGTCGAATTTTACACTTTTTCGGTCACCGAGAAATATGTTGTATTGATATTAATCGACTTTCGCATTGTATTGATATAAAGCGACTTTTCTTAACATTAATAAACACATCGATTAAATAGATCGGACCTGTTGCACTTCAAAAACATCGCAACATGGATTCTGTTTGCAATAATTTTAGCGTTTTCACCTACTTTTAGACACTTAATTTGTCGTTTTGAAGTTCAGTTTGAAATGTTTTAGTTTGTCATTTCTGTTCAAATCGATCATCTTTTAGCATACTTTTCGATCATATTAGCTCAGCGAAGTAGTTCTGCGCACGCTCCGCTGTTCTTATAGGTACTCTCATGCGTTATTTTAAAAGAAACATGTTTTACAATGTTAGTCGAATTTTACACTTTTTCGGTCACCGTGAAATATTTTGTCTTGATATTAACCCACTTTATTTTGACTGTCGCGTCGAACTCGTTGCATAGACACCTCGCTTGTATAGATCGGACCTGTTGCACTTTAAAAACATCGCAATATGGATTCTGTTTGCAATAATATTAGCGTTTTCACCTACTTTAGACACTGAATATTTGTCGTTTTAAAGCTTAGTTTGAAATGTTTTAGTTTGTCGTTTCTGTTCAAATCGATCATTTTTTAGCATACTTTTCGATCATATTAGCTCACCTGAGTGTTTTTGCGCACGCTCCGCTGTTCTAGTAGGTACTCTCTGCATTATTTTAAAAGATACATGCCATACAATGTTATTCGTATTTTACATCTTTCGGTCACCGTGAAATATTTTGTCTTGATATTAACCGACTTTATATTGACCGTCGCGTCGAGCCCGTTGCGTAGACACCTCGTTTGTGTAGATCGGACCTGTTGCACTTCAAAAACATCGCAATGTGGATTCTGTTTGCAATAATTTTAGCGTTTTCACCTACTTTAGACACTGAATATTTGTCGTTTTAAAGTTTAGTTTGAAATGTTTTAGTTTGTCGTTTCTGTTCAAATCGATCATCTTTTAGCATACTTTTCGATCTTACTAGCTCACCGGAGTGTTTGTGCGCACGCTCCGTTGTTGAAATAGGTACTCTCTTGCGTTATTTTAAAAGATACATCCCATACAAAGTTAGTCGAATTTTACACTTTTTCGGTCACCGTGAAATATGTTGTATTGATATTAATCGACTTTCGCATTGTATTGATATAAAGCGACTTTTCTTAATATTAATAAACACATCGATTGAGTAGGTCGGACCTGTTGCACTTCAAAAACATCGCAACATGGATTCTGTTTGCAATAATTTTAGCGTTTTCACCTACGTTTAGACACTTAATTTGTCGTTTTGAAGTTCAGTTTGAAATGTTTTAGTTTGTCATTTTTGTTCAAATCGATCATCTTTTAGCATACTTTTCGATCACATTAGCTTACCGAAATATTTCTGCGCAAGCTTCGCTGTTGAAGTAGGTACTCTTTTGCAATATTTTAAAAGATACATCCCATACAAAGTTAGTCGAATTTTACACTTTTTCGGTCACCGTAGAATATTTTGTCTTGATATTAACCAACTTTATTTTGAACGTCGCGTCGAACCCGTTGCATAGACACCTCGTTTGTGTAGATCGGACGTGTTGCAGTTTAAAAAACATCGCAATATGAATTCTGTTTGCAATAATATTAGCGTTTTCACCTACTTTAGACACTGAATATTTGTCGTTTTAAAGCTTAGTTTGAAATGTTTTAGTTTGTCGTTTCTGTTCAAATCGATCATCTTTTAGCATACTTTTCGATCATATTAACTCACCTAAGTGTTTTTGCGCACGCTCCGCTGTTCTAGTAGGTACTCTCTGCGTTATTTTAAAAGATACATGCCATACAACGTTATTCGTATTTTACACTTTCTCGTGAAATATTTTGTCTTGATATTAACCGACTTTTTAATGACCGTCGCGTCGAGCCCGTTGCGTAGACACCTCGTTTCTGTAGATCGGACCTGTTGCACTTCAAAAACATCGCAATATGGATTCTGTTTGCAATAATTTTAGCGTTTTCACCTACTTAAGACACTGAATATTTGTCGTTTTGAAGCTCAGTTTGAAATGTTTTAGTTTGTCGTTTCTGTTCAAATCGATCATCTTTTAGCATACTTTTCGATCATACTAGCTCACCAGAGTTTTTATGCGCACGCTCCGCTGTTCTAGTAGGTACTATCTGCGTTATTTTAAAAGATACATGCCATACAATGTTAGTCGAATTTTACACTTTTTCGGTCACCGTGAAATATTTTGTCTTTATATTAACCGACTTTTTATTGACCGTCGCGTCGAGAACGTTGCATAGGCACCTCGTATGTGTAGATCGGACCTGTTGCACTTCAAAAACATCGCAATATGGATTCTGTTTGCAATAATTTTAGCGCTTTAACCTACTTTACACACTGAATATTTGTCGTATTAAAGCTTAGTTTGAAATGTTTTAGTTTGTCGTTTCTGTTCAAATTGATCATCTTTTAGCATACTTTTCGATCATATTAGCTCACCTGAGTGTTTTTGCGCACGCTCCGCTGCTCTAGTAGGTACTTTCTGCGTTATTTTAAAAGATACATGCCATACAATGTTTTTCGAATTTTACACTTTTTCGGTCACCGTGAAATATTTTGTCTTGATATTAACCGACTTTATATTGACCGTCGCGTCGAGCCCGTTGCGTAGACACATCGTTTCTGTAGATCGGACCTGTTGCACTTCAAAAACATCGCAATATGGATTCTGTTT
Source organism: Pyrausta purpuralis (assembly GCA_963924145.1). Taxonomy (NCBI): domain Eukaryota; kingdom Metazoa; phylum Arthropoda; class Insecta; order Lepidoptera; family Crambidae; genus Pyrausta; species Pyrausta purpuralis. The sequence goes on along the minus strand of OZ001668.1, from coordinate 10,645,953 downwards.
GCAATAATTTTAGCGTTTTCACCTACTTTAGACACTGAATATTTGTCGTTTTGAAGCTCAGTTTGAAATGTTTTAGTTTGTCGTTTCTGTTTAAATCGATCATCTTTTAGCATACTTTTCGATCACATTAGCTTACCGAAATGGTTCTGCGCACGTTTCGCTGTTGAAGTAGGTACTCTTTTGCGAAATTTTAAAAGATACATCCCATACAAAGTTAGTCGAATTTTACACTTTTTCGGTCACCGTGAAATATGTTCTATTGATATTAATCGACTTTCGCATTGTATTGATGTTAAGCGACTTTTCTTAATATTAATAAACACATCGATTGAGTAGATCGGACCTGTTGCACTTCAAAAACATCGCAACATGGATTCTGTTTGCAATAATTTTAGCGTTTTCACCTACTTTAGACACTGAATATTTGTCGTTTTAAAGCTCAGTTCGAAATGTTATAGATTGTCGTTTCTGTTCAAATCGATCATCTTTTAGCATACTTTTCGATCACATTAGCTTACCGAAATATTTTTGCGCACGTTTCGCTGTTGAAGTAGGTACTTTTTTGCGATATTTTAAAAGATACATCCCATACAAAGTTAGTCGAATTTTACACCTTTTCGGTCACCGTTAATTATTTTGTAATGATATTAACCGACTTTATATTGACCGTTGCATTGAGCCCGTAGCGTAGATACATCGATTGTTAAGATTGGACCTGTTGCACTTTAAAAACATCGCATTATGGATTCTGTTTGCAATAATTTTAGCGTTTTCACCTACTTTAGACACTGAATATTTGTCGTTTTGAAGCTCAGTTTGAAATGTTTTAGTTTGTCGTTTCTGTTCGAATCGATCATCTTTTAGCATATAATTCGATCATATTAGCTCCTCGGAGTGTTTGTACGCACGCTCCGCTGTTCTTATAGGTACTCTAATGCGTTATTTTAAAAGATACATGTTTTACAATGTTAGTCGATTTTACACTTTTTCGGTCACCGTGAAATATTTTGTATTGATATTAATCGACTTTCGCATTGTATTGATATTAAGCGACTTTTCTTTATATTAATCGACACATCGATTGTGTAGATCGGACCTGTTGCACTTCGAAAACATCGCAATATGGATTCTGTTTGCAATAATTTTAGCGTTTTCACCTACTTTAGACACTGAATATTTTTAGTTTTAAAGCTTAGTTTGAAATGTTTTAGCTTGTCGTTTCTGTTCAAATCGTTCATCTTTTAGCATATTTTTCGATCATATTAGCTAACCGGAGTGTTTGTGCGCACGCTTTTTTGTTCTAATCGGTACTCTTTTGCGATATTTTTAAAGATACATCCCATACAAAGTTAGTCGAATTTTACACTTTTTCGGTCACCGTGAAATATTTTGTATTGTTATTAACCGACTTTATATTGACCGTCGCGTCGAACCCGTTGCGTAGACACATCGTTTGTGTAGATCGGACCTGTTGTACTTTAAAAACATCGCAATATGGATTCTGTTTGCAATAATTTTAGCGTTTTCACCTACTTTAGACACTGAATATTTGTCGTTTTAAAACTTAGTTTGTAATGTTTTAGTTTGTCGTTTCTGTTCAAATCGATCATCTTTTAGCATACTTTTCGATCATATTAGCTCAACGGAGTGTTTGTGCGCATGCTTCGTTGTTGAAATAGGTACTCTCTTGCGTTATTTTAAAAGATACATCCCATACAAAGTTAGTCGAATTTTACACTTTTTCGGTCACCGTGAAATATGTTGTATTGATATTAATCGACTTTCGCATTGTATTGATATTAAGCGACTTTTCTTTATATTAATAGACACATCGATTGAGTAGATCGGACCTGTTGCACTTTAAAAACATCGCAACATGTATTCTGTTTGCAATAATTTTAGCGTTTTCACCTACTTTAGACACTGAATATTTGTCGTTTTAAAGCTCAGTTCGAAATGTTTTAGATTGTCGTTTCTGTTCAAATTGATCATCTTGTAGCATACTTTTCGATCACATTAGCTTACCGAAATATTTCTGCGCACGTTTCGCTGTTGAAGTAGGTACTCTTTTGCGATATTTTAAAAGATACATCCCATACAATGTTAGTCGAATTTTACGACCCGTCTGGTGTAGTGGTCAAGAAATCGCCTACTACGCAGCGGGTGCGGGTTTGATCCCCGCACAATACAAACATTTGTGTGCATGAACATGTCTGTTTGTATTGGTTTGGGTGTTTTCTATGTATATCACGTATGTATTTACAAAAAAAAAAGTATTAAAGTATTATATCCGTTGTCTGGCACCCATAACACAAGCTTTGAGAAGCTTACTTTGGGGCTAGATGGCGATGTGTGGGAATGTCCAAAGGATATTTATTATATTTATTTACACTTTTTCAGTCACCGTGAAATGATTTTGTCTTGATATTAACTGACTTTATATTGACCGTCGCATCGAATCCGTTGCATAGACACCTCGTTTGTGTAGATCGGACCTGTTGCACTTCAAAAACATCGCAATATGGATTCTGTTTGGAATAATTTTAGCGTTTTTACGTACTTTAGACATTGAGTATTTGTCGTTTTAAAACTCAGTTTGAAATGTTTTAGTTTGTCATTTCTGTTCAAATCGATCATCTTTTAGCATATTTTTCGATCAAATTAGCTCACCGGAGTGTTTGTGCGCACGCTTCGCTGTTCTAATAGGTACTCTTTTGCTATATTTTAAAAGATACATCCCATACAAAGTTAGTCGAATTTTACACTTTTTCGGTCACCGTGAAATATTTTGTATTGTTATTAACCGACTTTATATTGACCGTCGCGTCGAACCCGTTGCGTAGACACATCGTTTGTGTAGATCGGACCTGTTGCACTTCAAAAACATCGCAATATGGATTCTGTTTGCAATAATTTTAGCGTTTTCACCTACTTTAGACACTGAATATTTGTCGTTTTGAAGCTCAGTTTGAAATGTTTTAGTTTGTCATTTCTGTTCAAACCGATCATTATTTAGCATATTTTTCGATCACATTAGCTCACCAAAGTGATTTTGCGCACGCTCCGCTGTTCTAGTAGGTACTCTTTTGCGATATTTTTAAAGATACATCCCATACAAAGTTAGTCGAATTTTACACTTTTTCGGTCACCGTGAAATATTTTGTCTTGATATTAACCGACTTTATATTGACCGTCGCGTCGAGCCCGTTGCGTAGACACATCGCTTGTGTAAATCGGACCTGTTGCACTTCAAAAACATCGCACTATGGATTCTATTTGGAATAATTTAAGCGTTTTCACCTACTTTAGACACTGAATATTTGTTGTTTTGAAGCTCAGATTGAAATGATTTAGTTTGTCGTTTCTGTTCAAATCGATCATCTTTTAGCATACTTTTCGATCATATTAGCTCACCAGAGTGTTTGTGCGCATGCTTTGCTGTTCTAGTAGGTACTCTTTTGCGATATTTTAAAAGATACATCCCATACAAAGTTAGTCGAATTTTACACTTTTTCGGTCACCGTGAAATATTTTGTATTGTTATTAACCGACTTTATATTGACCGTCGCGTCGAGCCCGTTGCGTAGACACCTCGTTTGTGTAGATAGGACCTGTTGCACTTTAAAAACATCGCAATATGGATTCTGTTTGGAATAATTTTAGCGTTTTCACCTACTTTAGACGTTAAGTATTTGTCGTTCTAAAGCTCAGTTTGAAATGTTTTCGTTTGTCGTTTCTGTTCAAATCGATCATCTTTTAGCATATTTTTCGATCATATTAGCTAACCGGAGTGTTTGTGCGCACGCTTTTTTGTTCTAATCGGTACTCTTTTGCGATATTTTTAAAGATACATCCCATACAAAGTTAGTCGAATTTTACACTTTTTCGGTCACCGTGAAATATTTTGTATTGTTATTAACCGACTTTATATTGACCGTCGCGTCGAACCCGTTGCGTAGACACATCGTTTGTGTAGATCGGACCTGTTGTACTTTAAAAACATCGCAATATGGATTCTGTTTGCAATAATTTTAGCGTTTTCACCTACTTTAGACACTGAATATTTGTCGTTTTAAAGCTCAGTTCGAAATGTTTTAGTTTGTCGTTTCTGTTCAAATCGATCATCTTTTAGCATACTTTTCGATCACATTAGCTTACCGAAATGGTTCTGCGCACGTTTCGCTGTTAAAGTAGGTACTCTTTTGCGAAATTTTAAAAGATACATCCCATACAAAGTTAGTCGAATTTTACACTTTTTCGGTCACCGTGAAATATGTTGTATTGATATTAATCGACTTTCGCATTGTATTGATATTAAGCGACTTTTCTTAATATTAATAAACACATCGATTGAGTAGATCGGACCTGTTGCACTTCAAAAACATCGCAACATGGATTCTGTTTGCAATAATTTTAGCGTTTTCACCTACTTTAGACACTGAATATTTGTCGTTTTAAAGCTCAATTCGAAATGTTTTAGATTGTTGTTTCTGTTCAAATTGATCATGTTTTAGCATACTTTTCGATCACATTAGCTTACCGAAATATTTTTGCGCACGTTTCGCTGTTGAAGTAGGTACTTTTTTGCAATATTTTAAAAGATACATCCCATACAAAGTTAGTCGAATTTTACACTTTTTCGGTCACCGTGTAATATTTTGTCTTGATACTAACCGACTTTATATTGACCGTCGCGTCAAACCCGTTGCGTAGATACCTCGTTTGTGTAGACCGGACCTGTTGCACTTCAAAACAATCGCAATATGGATTCTGTTTGGAATAATTTTAACGTTTTCACCTACTTTAGATACTGAATATTTGTCGTTTTAAAGCTCAGTTCGAAATGTTTTAGTTTGTCGTTTCTGTTCAAATCGATCATCTTTTAGCATACTTTTCGATCACATTAGCTTACCAAAATATTTCTGCGCACGCTTCGCTGTTAAAGTAGGTACTCTTTTGCGATATTTTAAAAGATACATCCCATACAAAGTTTATCGAATTTTACACCTTTTCGGTCACCGTGAATTATTTTGTAATGATATTAACCGACTTTATATTGACCGTTGCATCGAGCCCGTAGCGTAGATACATCGATTGTGTAGATTGGACCTGTTGCACTTCAAAAACATCGCAATATGGATTCTGTTTGCAATAATTTTAGCGTTTTCACCTACTTTAGACACTGAATATTTGTCGTTTTGAAGCTCAGTTTGAAATGTTTTAGTTTGTCGTTTCTGTTCGAATCGATCATCTTTTAGCATATAATTCGATCATATTAGCTCCTCGGAGTGTTTGTACGCACGCTCCGCTGTTCTTATAGGTACTCTAATGCGTTATTTTAAAAGATACATGTTTTACAATGTTAGTCGATTTTACACTTTTTCGGTCACCGTGAAATATTTTGTATTGATATTAATCGACTTTCGCATTGTATTGATATTAAGCGACTTTTCTTTATATTAATCGATACATCGATTGTGTAGATCGGACCTGTTGCACTTCAAAAACATCGCAATATGGATTCTGTTTGCAATAATTTTAGCGTTTTCACCTACTTTAGACACTGAATATTTTTAGTTTTAAAGCTTAGTTTGAAATGTTTTAGCTTGTCGTTTCTGTTCAAATCGATCATCTTTTAGCATACTTTTTGATCATATTAGCTCACCGGAGTGTTTTTGCGCATGCTCCGATTTTCTAAAAGGTACTCTCTGCGTTATTTTAAAAGATTCATGCCATACAAAGTTAGTCGAATTTTACACTTTTTGGGTCACCGTGAAATGTTTTGTCTTGATATCAACATACTTTATATTGACCGTCGCGTCGAGCCCGTTGCGTAGACACCTCGTTTGTGTAGATAGGACCTGTTGCACTTTAAAAACATCGCAATATGGATTCTGTTTGGAATAATTTTAGCGTTTTCACCTACTTTAGACACTGAATATTTGTTGTTTTGAAGCTCAGATTGAAATGTTTTAGTTTGTAGTTTCTGTTCAAATCGATCATCTTTTAGCATATAATTCGATCATATTAGCTCCTCGGAGTGTTTGTACGCACGCTCCGCTGTTCTTATAGGTACTCTAATGCGTTATTTTAAAAGATACATGTTTTACAATGTTAGTCGAATTTTACACTTTTTCGGTCACCGTGAAATATTTTGTATTGATATTAATCGACTTTCGCATTGTATTGATATTAAGCGACTTTTCTTTATATTAATCGACACATCGATTGTGTAGATCGCACCTGTTGCACTTCAAAAACATCGCAATATGGATTCTGTTTGCAATAATTTTAGCGTTTTCACCTACTTTAGACACTGAATATTTTTAGTTTTAAAGCTTAGTTTGAAATGTTTTAGCTTGTCGTTTCTGTTCAAATCGATCATCTTTTAGCATACTTTTTGATCATATTAGCTCACCGGAGTGTTTTTGCGCATGCTCCGCTTTTCTAAAAGGAAAACTCTGCGTTATTTTAAAAGATTCATGCCATACAAAGTTAGTCGAATTTTACACTTTTTGGGTCACCGTGAAATGTTTTGTCTTGATATCAACATACTTTATATTGACCGTCGCGTCGAGCCCGTTGCGTAGACACCTCGTTTGTGTAGATAGGACCTGTTGCACTTTAAAAACATCGCAATATGGATTCTGTTTGGAATAATTTTAGCGTTTTCACCTACTTTACACACTGAATATTTTTAGTTTTAAAGCTTAGTTTGAAATGTTTTAGTTTGTCGTTTCTGTTCAAATCGATCATCTTTTAGCATACTTTTCGATCATATTAGCTCACCGGAAAGTTTGTGCGCATGCTTTGCTGTTCTAGTAGGTACTCTTTTGCGATATTTTAAAAGATACATCCCATACAAAGTTAGTCGAATTTTACACTTTTTCGGTCACCGTGAAATATTTTGTATTGATATCAACATACTTTATATTGACCGTCGCGTCGAGCCCGTTGCGTAGACACCTCGTTTGTGTAGATAGGACCTGTTGCACTTTAAAAACATCGCAATATGGATTCTGTTTGGAATAATTTTAGCGTTTTCACCTACTTTAGACGTTAAGTATTTGTCGTTTTAAAGCTCAGTTTGAAATGTTTTCGTTTGTCGTTTCTGTTCAAATCGATCATCTTTTAGCATATTTTTCGATCATATTAGCTAACCGGAGTGTTTGTGCGCACGCTTTTTTGTTCTAATCGGTACTCTTTTGCGATATTTTTAAAGATACATCCCATACAAAGTTAGTCGAATTTTACACTTTTTCGGTCACCGTGAAATATTTTGTATTGTTATTAACCGACTTTATATTGACCGTCGCGTCGAACCCGTTGCGTAGACACATCGTTTGTGTAGATCGGACCTGTTGTACTTTAAAAACATCGCAATATGGATTCTGTTTGCAATAATTTTAGCGTTTTCACCTACTTTAGACACTGAATATTTGTCGTTTTAAAGCTCAGTTCGAAATGTTTTAGTTTGTCGTTTCTGTTCAAATCGATCATCTTTTAGCATACTTTTCGATCACATTAGCTTACCGAAATGGTTCTGCGCACGTTTCGCTGTTAAAGTAGGTACTCTTTTGCGAAATTTTAAAAGATACATCCCATACAAAGTTAGTCGAATTTTACACTTTTTCGGTCACCGTGAAATATGTTGTATTGATATTAATCGACTTTCGCATTGTATTGATATTAAGCGACTTTTCTTAATATTAATAAACACATCGATTGAGTAGATCGGACCTGTTGCACTTCAAAAACATCGCAACATGGATTCTGTTTGCAATAATTTTAGCGTTTTCACCTACTTTAGACACTGAATATTTGTCGTTTTAAAGCTCAATTCGAAATGTTTTAGATTGTTGTTTCTGTTCAAATTGATCATGTTTTAGCATACTTTTCGATCACATTAGCTTACCGAAATATTTTTGCGCACGTTTCGCTGTTGAAGTAGGTACTGTTTTGCGATATTTTAAAAGATACATCCCATACAAAGTTAGTCGAATTTTACACTTTTTCGGTCACCGTGTAATATTTTGTCTTGATACTAACCGACTTTATATTGACCGTCGCGTCAAACCCGTTGCGTAGATACCTCGTTTGTGTAGACCGGACCTGTTGCACTTCAAAACAATCGCAATATGGATTCTGTTTGGAATAATTTTAACGTTTTCACCTACTTTAGATACTGAATATTTGTCGTTTTAAAAATCAGTTCGAAATGTTTTAGTTTGTCGTTTCTGTTCAAATCGATCATCTTTTAGCATACTTTTCGATCACATTAGCTTACCAAAATATTTCTGCGCACGCTTCGCTGTTAAAGTAGGTACTCTTTTGCGATATTTTAAAAGATACATCCCATACAAAGTTTATCGAATTTTACACCTTTTCGGTCACCGTGAATTATTTTGTAATGATATTAACCGACTTTATATTGACCGTTGCATCGAGCCCGTAGTGTAGATACATCGATTGTGTAGATTGGACCTGTTGCACTTCAAAAACATCGCAATATGGATTCTGTTTGCAATAATTTTAGCGTTTTCACCTACTTTAGACACTGAATATTTGTCGTTTTGAAGCTCAGTTTGAAATGTTTTAGTTTGTCGTTTCTGTTCGAATCGATCATCTTTTAGCATATAATTCGATCATATTAGCTCCTCGGAGTGTTTGTACGCACGCTCCGCTGTTCTTATAGGTACTCTAATGCGTTATTTTAAAAGATACATGTTTTACAATGTTAGTCGATTTTACACTTTTTCGGTCACCGTGAAATATTTTGTATTGATATTAATCGACTTTCGCATTGTATTGATATTAAGCGACTTTTCTTTATATTAATCGATACATCGATTGTGTAGATCGGACCTGTTGAACTTCAAAAACATCGCAATATGGATTCTGTTTGCAATAATTTTAGCGTTTTCACCTACTTTAGACACTGAATATTTTTAGTTTTAAAGCTTAGTTTGAAATGTTTTAGCTTGTCGTTTCTGTTCAAATCGATCATCTTTTAGCATACTTTTTGATCATATTAGCTCACCGGAGTGTTTTTGCGCATGTTCCGATTTTCTAAAAGGTACTCTCTGCGTTATTTTAAAAGATTCATGCCATACAAAGTTAGTCGAATTTTACACTTTTTGGGTCACCGTGAAATGTTTTGTCTTGATATCAACATACTTTATATTGACCGTCGCGTCGAGCCCGTAGCGTAGATACATCGATTGTGTAGATTGGACCTGTTGCACTTCAAAAACATCGCAATATGGATTCTGTTTGCAATAATTTTAGCGTTTTCACCTACTTTAGACACTGAATATTTGTCGTTTTGAAGCTCAGTTTGAAATGTTTTAGTTTGTCGTTTCTGTTCGAATCGATCATCTTTTAGCATATAATTCGATCATATTAGCTCCTCGGAGTGTTTGTACGCACGCTCCGCTGTTCTTATAGGTACTCTAATGCGTTATTTTAAAAGATACATGTTTTACAATGTTAGTCGATTTTACACTTTTTCGGTCACCGTGAAATATTTTGTATTGATATTAATCGACTTTCGCATTGTATTGATATTAAGCGACTTTTCTTTATATTAATCGATACATCGATTGTGTAGATCGGACCTGTTGCACTTCAAAAACATCGCAATATGGATTCTGTTTGCAATAATTTTAGCGTTTTCACCTACTTTAGACACTGAATATTTTTAGTTTTAAAGCTTAGTTTGAAATGTTTTAGCTTGTCGTTTCTGTTCAAATCGATCATCTTTTAGCATACTTTTTGATCATATTAGCTCACCGGAGTGTTTTTGCGCATGCTCCGATTTTCTAAAACGTACTCTCTGCGTTATTTTAAAAGATTCATGCCATACAAAGTTAGTCGAATTTTACACTTTTTGGGTCACCGTGAAATGTTTTGTCTTGATATCAACATACTTTATATTGACCGTCGCGTCGAGCCCGTTGCGTAGACACCTCGTTTGTGTAGATAGGACCTGTTGCACTTTAAAAACATCGCAATATGGATTCTGTTTGGAATAATTTTAGCGTTTTCACCTACTTTAGACACTGAATATTTGTTGTTTTGAAGCTCAGATTGAAATGTTTTAGTTTGTAGTTTCTGTTCAAATCGATCATCTTTTAGCATATAATTCGATCATATTAGCTCCTCGGAGTGTTTGTACGCACGCTCCGCTGTTCTTATAGGTACTCTAATGCGTTATTTTAAAAGATACATGTTTTACAATGTTAGTCGAATTTTACACTTTTTCGGTCACCGTGAAATATTTTGTATTGATATTAATCGACTTTCGCATTGTATTGATATTAAGCGACTTTTCTTTATATTAATCGACACATCGATTGTGTAGATCGCACCTGTTGCACTTCAAAAACATCGCAATATGGATTCTGTTTGCAATAATTTTAGCGTTTTCACCTACTTTAGACACTGAATATTTTTAGTTTTAAAGCTTAGTTTGAAATGTTTTAGCTTGTCGTTTCTGTTCAAATCGATCATCTTTTAGCATACTTTTTGATCATATTAGCTCACCGGAGTGTTTTTGCGCATGCTCCGCTTTTCTAAAAGGAAAACTCTGCGCTATTTTAAAAGATTCATGCCATACAAAGTTAGTCGAATTTTACACTTTTTGGGTCACCGTGAAATGTTTTGTCTTGATATCAACATACTTTATATTGACCGTCGCGTCGAGCCCGTTGCGTAGACACCTCGTTTGTGTAGATAGGACCTGTTGCACTTTAAAAACATCGCAATATGGATTCTGTTTGGAATAATTTTAGCGTTTTCACCTACTTTAGACACTGAATATTTTTAGTTTTAAAGCTTAGTTTGAAATGTTTTAGTTTGTCGTTTCTGTTCAAATCGATCATCTTTTAGCATACTTTTCGATCATATTAGCTCACCGGAAAGTTTGTGCGCATGCTTTGCTGTTCTAGTAGGTACTCTTTTGCGATATTTTAAAAGATACATCCCATACAAAGTTAGTCGAATTTTACACTTTTTCGGTCACCGTGAAATATTTTGTATTGATATCAACATACTTTATATTGACCGTCGCGTCGAGCCCGTTGCGTAGACACCTCGTTTGTGTAGATAGGACCTGTTGCACTTTAAAAACATCGCAATATGGATTCTGTTTGGAATAATTTTAGCGTTTTCACCTACTTTAGACGTTAAGTATTTGTCGTTTTAAAGCTCAGTTTGAAATGTTTTCGTTTGTCGTTTCTGTTCAAATCGATCATCTTTTAGCATATTTTTCGATCATATTAGCTAACCGGAGTGTTTGTGCGCACGCTTTTTTGTTCTAATCGGTACTCTTTTGCGATATTTTTAAAGATACATCCCATACAAAGTTAGTCGAATTTTACACTTTTTCGGTCACCGTGAAATATTTTGTATTGTTATTAACCGACTTTATATTGACCGTCGCGTCGAACCCGTTGCGTAGACACATCGTTTGTGTAGATCGGACCTGTTGTACTTTAAAAACATCGCAATATGGATTCTGTTTGCAATAATTTTAGCGTTTTCACCTACTTTAGACACTGAATATTTGTCGTTTTAAAGCTCAGTTCGAAATGTTTTAGTTTGTCGTTTCTGTTCAAATCGATCATCTTTTAGCATACTTTTCGATCACATTAGCTTACTGAAATGGTTCTGCGCACGTTTCGCTGTTAAAGTAGGTACTCTTTTGCGAAATTTTAAAAGATACATCCCATACAAAGTTAGTCGAATTTTACACTTTTTCGGTCACCGTGAAATATGTTGTATTGATATTAATCGACTTTCGCATTGTATTGATATTAAGCGACTTTTCTTAATATTAATAAACACATCGATTGAGTAGATCGGACCTGTTGCACTTCAAAAACATCGCAACATGGATTCTGTTTGCAATAATTTTAGCGTTTTCACCTACTTTAGACACTGAATATTTGTCGTTTTAAAGCTCAATTCGAAATGTTTTAGATTGTTGTTTCTGTTCAAATTGATCATGTTTTAGCATACTTTTCGATCACATTAGCTTACCGAAATATTTTTGCGCACGTTTCGCTGTTGAAGTAGGTACTTTTTTGCGATATTTTAAAAGATACATCCCATACAAAGTTAGTCGAATTTTACACTTTTTCGGTCACCGTGTAATATTTTGTCTTGATACTAACCGACTTTATATTGACCGTCGCGTCAAACCCGTTGCGTAGATACCTCGTTTGTGTAGACCGGACCTGTTGCACTTCAAAACAATCGCAATATGTATTCTGTTTCGAATAATTTTAACGTTTTCACCTACTTTAGATACTGAATATTTGTCGTTTTAAAAATCAGTTCGAAATGTTTTAGTTTGTCGTTTCTGTTCAAATCGATCATCTTTTAGCATACTTTTCGATCACATTAGCTTACCAAAATATTTCTGCGCACGCTTCGCTGTTAAAGTAGGTACTCTTTTGCGATATTTTAAAAGATACATCCCATACAAAGTTTATCGAATTTTACACCTTTTCGGTCACCGTGAATTATTTTGTAATGATATTAACCGACTTTATATTGACCGTTGCATCGAGCCCGTAGTGTAGATACATCGATTGTGTAGATTGGACCTGTTGCACTTCAAAAACATCGCAATATGGATTCTGTTTGCAATAATTTTAGCGTTTTCACCTACTTTAGACACTGAATATTTGTCGTTTTGAAGCTCAGTTTGAAATGTTTTAGTTTGTCGTTTCTGTTCGAATCGATCATCTTTTAGCATATAATTCGATCATATTAGCTCCTCGGAGTGTTTGTACGCACGCTCCGCTGTTCTTATAGGTACTCTAATGCGTTATTTTAAAAGATACATGTTTTACAATGTTAGTCGATTTTACACTTTTTCGGTCACCGTGAAATATTTTGTATTGATATTAATCGACTTTCGCATTGTATTGATATTAAGCGACTTTTCTTTATATTAATCGATACATCGATTGTGTAGATCGGACCTGTTGCACTTCAAAAACATCGCAATATGGATTCTGTTTGCAATAATTTTAGCGTTTTCACCTACTTTAGACACTGAATATTTTTAGTTTTAAAGCTTAGTTTGAAATGTTTTAGCTTGTCGTTTCTGTTCAAATCGATCATCTTTTAGCATACTTTTTGATCATATTAGCTCACCGGAGTGTTTTTGCGCATGTTCCGATTTTCTAAAAGGTACTCTCTGCGTTATTTTAAAAGATTCATGCCATACAAAGTTAGTCGAATTTTACACTTTTTGGGTCACCGTGAAATGTTTTGTCTTGATATCAACATACTTTATATTGACCGTCGCGTCAAGCCCGTTGCGTAGACACCTCGTTTGTGTAGATAGGACCTGTTGCACTTTAAAAACATCGCAATATGGATTCTGTTTGGAATAATTTTAGCGTTTTCACCTACTTTAGACACTGAATATTTGTTGTTTTGAAGCTCAGATTGAAATGTTTTAGTTTGTCGTTTCTGTTCAAATCGATCATCTTTTAGCATACTTTTCGATCATATAAGCTCACCGGAAAGTTTGTGCGCATGCTTTGCTGTTCTAGTAGGTACTCTTTTGCGATATTTTAAAAGATACATCCCATACAAAGTTAGTCGAATTTTACACTTTTTCGGTCACCGTGAAATATTTTGTATTGATATCAACATACTTTATATTGACCGTCGCGTCGAGCCCGTTGCGTAGACACCTCGTTTGTGTAGATAGGACCTGTTGCACTTTAAAAACATCGCAATATGGATTCTGTTTGGAATAATTTTAGCGTTTTCACCTACTTTAGACGTTAAGTATTTGTCGTTTTAAAGCTCAGTTTGAAATGTTTTCGTTTGTCGTTTCTGTTCAAATCGATCATCTTTTAGCATATTTTTCGATCATATTAGCTAACCGGAGTGTTTGTGCGCACGCTTTTTTGTTCTAATCGGTACTCTTTTGCGATATTTTTAAAGATAGATCCCATACAAAGTTAGTCGAATTTTACACTTTTTCGGTCACCGTGAAATATTTTGTATTGTTATTAACCGACTTTATATTGACCGTCGCGTCGAACCCGTTGCGTAGACACATCGTTTGTGTAGATCGGACCTGTTGTACTTTAAAAACATCGCAATATGGATTCTGTTTGCAATAATTTTAGCGTTTTCACCTACTTTAGACACTGAATATTTGTCGTTTTAAAGCTCAGTTCGAAATGTTTTAGTTTGTCGTTTCTGTTCAAATCGATCATCTTTTAGCATACTTTTCGATCACATTAGCTTACCGAAATGGTTCTGCGCACGTTTCGCTGTTAAAGTAGGTACTCTTTTGCGAAATTTTAAAAGATACATCCCATACAAAGTTAGTCGAATTTTACACTTTTTCGGTCACCGTGAAATATGTTGTATTGATATTAATCGACTTTCGCATTGTATTGATATTAAGCGACTTTTCTTAATATTAATAAACACATCGATTGAGTAGATCGGACCTGTTGCACTTCAAAAACATCGCAACATGGATTCTGTTTGCAATAATTTTAGCGTTTTCACCTACTTTAGACACTGAATATTTGTCGTTTTAAAGCTCAATTCGAAATGTTTTAGATTGTTGTTTCTGTTCAAATTGATCATGTTTTAGCATACTTTTCGATCACATTAGCTTACCGAAATATTTCTGCGCACGTTTCGCTGTTGAAGTAGGTACTTTTTTGCGATATTTTAAAAGATACATCCCATACAAAGTTAGTCGAATTTTACACTTTTTCGGTCACCGTGTAATATTTTGTCTTGATACTAACCGACTTTATATTGACCGTCGCGTCAAACCCGTTGCGTAGATACCTCGTTTGTGTAGACCGGACCTGTTGCACTTCAAAACAATCGCAATATGGATTCTGTTTGGAATAATTTTAACGTTTTCACCTACTTTAGATACTGAATATTTGTCGTTTTAAAGCTCAGTTCGAAATGTTTTAGTTTGTCGTTTCTGTTCAAATCGATCATCTTTTAGCATACTTTTCGATCACATTAGCTTACCAAAATATTTCTGCGCACGCTTCGCTGTTAAAGTAGGTACTCTTTTGCGATATTTTAAAAGATACATCCCATACAAAGTTTATCGAATTTTACACCTTTTCGGTCACCGTGAATTATTTTGTAATGATATTAACCGACTTTATATTGACCGTTGCATCGAGCCCGTAGCGTAGATACATCGATTGTGTAGATTGGACCTGTTGCACTTCAAAAACATCGCAATATGGATTCTGTTTGCAATAATTTTAGCGTTTTCACCTACTTTAGACACTGAATATTTGTCGTTTTGAAGCTCAGTTTGAAATGTTTTAGTTTGTCGTTTCTGTTCGAATCGATCATCTTTTAGCATATAATTCGATCATATTAGCTCCTCGGAGTGTTTGTACGCACGCTCCGCTGTTCTTATAGGTACTCTAATGCGTTATTTTAAAAGATACATGTTTTACAATGTTAGTCGATTTTACACTTTTTCGGTCACCGTGAAATATTTTGTATTGATATTAATCGACTTTCGCATTGTATTGATATTAAGCGACTTTTCTTTATATTAATCGATACATCGATTGTGTAGATCGGACCTGTTGCACTTCAAAAACATCGCAATATGGATTCTGTTTGCAATAATTTTAGCGTTTTCACCTACTTTAGACACTGAATATTTTTAGTTTTAAAGCTTAGTTTGAAATGTTTTAGCTTGTCGTTTCTGTTCAAATCGATCATCTTTTAGCATACTTTTTGATCATATTAGCTCACCGGAAAGTTTGTGCGCATGCTTTGCTGTTCTAGTAGGTACTCTTTTGCGATATTTTTAAAGATACATCCCATACAAAGTTAGTCGAATTTTACACTTTTTCGGTCACCGTGAAATATTTTGTCTTGATATTAACCGACTTTATATTTACCGTCGCGTCATGCCCGTTGCGTAGACACATCGCTTGTGTAGATCGGACCTGTTGCACTTCAAAAACATCGCACTATGGATTCTATTTGGAATAATTTAAGCGTTTTCACCTACTTTAGACACTGAATATTTGTTGTTTTGAAGCTCAGATTGAAATGTTTTAGTTTGTCGTTTCTGTTCAAATCGATCATGTTTTAGCATTCTTTTCGATCATATTAGCTCACCGGAGTGTTTGTGCGCATGCTTTGCTGTTCTAGTAGGTACTCTTTTGCGATATTTTAAAAGATACATCCCATACAAAGTAAGTCGAATTTTACACTTTTTCGGTCACCGTGAAATATTTTGTATTGATATCAACATACTTTATATTGACCGTCGCGTCGAGCCCGTTGCGTAGACACCTCGTTTGTGTAGATAGGACCTGTTGCACTTTAAAAACATCGCAATATGGATTCTGTTTGGAATAATTTTAGCGTTTTCACCTACTTTAGACGTTGAGTATTTGTCGTTTTAAAGCTCAGTTTGAAATGTTTTCGTTTGTCGTTTCTGTTCAAATCGATCATCTTTTAGCATATTTTTCGATCATATTAGCTCACCGGAGTGTTTGTGCGCACGCTTTTTTGTTCTAATCGGTACTCTTTTGCGATATTTTTAAAGATACATCCCATACAAAGTTAGTCGAATTTTACACTTTTTCGGTCACCGTGAAATATTTTGTATTGTTATTAACCGACTTTATATTGACCGTCGCGTCGAACCCGTTGCGTAGACACATCGTTTGTGTAGATCGGACCTGTTGTACTTTAAAAACATCGCAATATGGATTCTGTTTGCAATAATTTTAGCGTTTTCACCTACTTTAGACACTGAATATTTGTCGTTTTAAAGCTCAGTTCGAAATGTTTTAGTTTGTCGTTTCTGTTCAAATCGATCATCTTTTAGCATACTTTTCGATCACATTAGCTTACCGAAATGGTTCTGCGCACGTTTCGCTGTTGAAGTAGGTACTCTTTTGCGAAATTTTAAAAGATACATCCCATACAAAGTAAGTCGAATTTTACACTTTTTCGGTCACCGTGAAATATGTTGTATTGATATTAATCGACTTTCGCATTGTATTGATATTAAGCGACTTTTCTTAATATTAATAAACACATCGATTGAGTAGATCGGACCTGTTGCATCTCAAAAACATCGCAACATGGATTCTGTTTGCAATAATTTTAGCGTTTTCACCTACTTTAGACACTGAATATTTGTCGTTTTAAAGCTCAATTCGAAATGTTTTAGATTGTTGTTTCTGTTCAAATTGATCATGTTTTAGCATACTTTTCGATCACATTAGCTTACCGAAATATTTCTGCGCACGTTTCGCTGTTGAAGTAGGTACTTTTTTGCGATATTTTAAAAGATACATCCCATACAAAGTTAGTCGAATTTTACACTTTTTCGGTCACCGTGAAATATTTTGTCTTGATACTAACCGACTTTATATTGACCGTCGCGTCAAACCCGTTGCGTAGATACCTCGTTTGTGTAGACCGGACCTGTTGCACTTCAAAAACATCGCAATATGGATTCTCTTTGCAATAATTTTAGCGTTTTCACCTACTTTAGACACTGAATATTTGTCGTTTTAAAGCTCAGTTCGAAATGTTTTAGTTTGTCGTTTCTGTTCAAATCGATTATCTTTTAGCATACTTTTCGATCACATTAGCTTACCAAAATATTTCTGCGCACGCTTCGCTGTTCTAGTAGGTACTCTTTTGCGATATTTTTAAAGATACATCCCATACAAAGTTAGTCGAATTTTACACCTTTTCGGTCACCGTGAATTATTTTGTAATTATATTAACCGACTTTATATTGACCGTTGCATCGAGCCCGTAGCGTAGATACATCGATTGTGTAGATCGAACCTGTTGCATTTCAAAAACATCGCAATATGGATTCTGTTTGCAATAATCTAAGCGTTTTCACCTACTTTAGACACTGAATATTTGTCGTTTTGAAGCTCAGTTTGAAATGTTTTAGTTTGTAGTTTCTGTTCAAATCGATCATCTTTTAGCATATAATTCGATCATATTAGCTCCTCGGAGTGTTTGTACGCACGTTTCGCTGTTCTTATAGGTACTCTAATGCGTTATTTTAAAAGATACATGTTTTACAATGTTAGTCGATTTTACACTTTTTCGGTCACCGTGAAATATTTTGTATTGATATTAATCGACTTTCGCATTGTATTGATATTAAGCGACTTTTCTTTATATTAATCGACACATCGATTGTGTAGATCGGACCTGTTGCACTTCAAAAACATCGCAATATGGATTCTGTTTGCAATAATTTTAGCGTTTTCACCTACTTTAGACACTGAATATTTGTCGTTTTGAAGCTCAGTTTGAAATGTTTTAGTTTGTCGTTTCTGTTTAAATCGATCATCTTTTAGCATATTTTTCGATCATATTAGCTCACCGGAGTGTTTGTGCGCACGCTTCGCTGTTCTAATAGGTACTCTTTTGCTATATTTTAAAAGATACAACAAATACAACGTTAGTCGAATTTTACACTTTTTCGGTCACCGTGAAATATTTTGTATTGTTATTAACCGACTTTATATTGACCGTCGCGTCGAACCCGTTGCGTAGACACATCGTTTGTGTAGATCGGACCTGTTGCACTTCAAAAACATCGCAATATGGATTCTGTTTGCAATAATTTTAGCGTTTTCACCTACTTTTGACACTGAATATTTGTCGTTTTAAAACTTAGTTTGAAATGTTTTAGTTTGTCGTTTCTGTTCAAATCGATCATCTTTTAGCATACTTTTCGATCATATTAGCTCAACGGAGTGTTTATGCGCATGCTTCGTTGTTGAAATAGGAACTCTCTTGCGTTATTTTAAAAGATACATCCCATACAAAGTTAGTCGAATTTTACACTTTTTCGGTCACCGTGAAATATGTTGTATTGATATTAATCGACTTTCGCATTGTATTGATATTAAGCGACTTTTCTTAATATTAATAGACACATCGATTGAGTAGATCGGACCTGTTGCACTTTAAAAACATCGCAACATGGATTCTGTTTGCAATAATTTTAGCGTTTTCACCTACTTTAGACACTGAATATTTGTCGTTTTAAAGCTCAGTTCGAAATGTTTTAGTTTGTCGTTTCTGTTCAAATCGATCATCTTCTAACATACTTTCCGATCACATTAGCTTACCGAAATGGTTCTGCGCACGCTTCGCTGTTGAAGTAGGTACTCTTTTGCGATATTTTAAAAGATACATCCCATACAAAGTTAGTCGAATTTTACACTTTTTCGGACACCGTGAAATATTTTGTCTTGATATTAACCGACTTTATATTGACCGTCGCGTCGAGCCCGTTGCTTTGATATCTCGTTTGTGTTAATCAGACCTGTTGCACTTCAAAAGCTTCGCAATATGGATTCTGTTTGCAATAATTTTAGCGTTTTCACCTACTTTAGACACTGAATATTTGTCGTTTTAAAGCTCAGTTCGAAATGTTTTAGATTGTCGTTTCTGTTCAAATTGATCATCTTGTAGCATACTTTTCGATCACATTAGCTTACCGAAATATTTCTGCGCACGTTTCGCTGTTGAAGTAGGTACTCTTTTGCGATATTTTAAAAGATACATGCCATACAATGTTAGTCGAATTTTACGACCCGTCTGGTGTAGTGGTCGAGAAATCGCCTACTACGCAGCGGGTGCGGGTTCGATCCCCGCACAATACAAACATTTGTGTGCATGAACATGTCTGTTTGTATTGGTCTGGGTGTTTTCTATGTATATCACGTATGTATTTACAAAAAAAAAAAGTATTTAAGTATTATATCCGTTGTCTGGCACCCATAACACAAGCTTTGAGAAGCTTACTTTGGGGCTAGATGGCGATGTGTGGGAATGTCCAAAGGATATTTATTATATTTATTTACACTTTTTCAGTCACCGTGAAATATTTTGTCTTGATATTAACTGACTTTATATTGACCGTCGCATCGAATCCGTTGCATAGACACCTCGTTTGTGTAGATCGGACCTGTTGCACTTCAAAAACATCGCAATATGGATTCTGTTTGGAATAATTTTAGCGTTTTCACCTACTTTAGACACTGAATATTTGTTGTTTTGAAGCTCAGATTGAAATGTTTTAGTTTGCCATTTCTGTTCAAATCGATCATCTTTTAGCATACTTTTCGATCATATTAGCTCACCGGAGTGTTTGTGCGCATGCTTTGCTGTTCTAGTAGGTACTCTTTTGCGATATTTTTAAAGATACATCCCATACAAAGTTAGTCGAATTTTACACTTTTTCGGTCACCGTGAAATATTTTGTATTGATATCAACATACTTTATATTGACCGTCGCGTCGAGCCCGTTGCGTAGACACCTCGTTTGTGTAAATAGGACCTGTTGCACTTTAAAAACATCGCAATATGGATTCTGTTTGGAATAATTTTTGCGTTTTCACCTACTTTAGACGTTGAGTATTTGTCGTTTTAAAGCTCAGTTTGAAATGTTTTCGTTTGTCGTTTCTGTTCAAATCGATCATCTTTTAGCATATTTTTCGATCATATTAGCTAACCGGAGTGTTTGTGCGCACGCTTTTTTGTTCTAATCGGTACTCTTTTGCGATATTTTTAAAGATACATCCCATACAAAGTTAGTCGAATTTTACACTTTTTCGGTCACCGTGAAATATTTTGTCTTGATATTAACCGACTTTATATTGACCGTCGCGTCGAGGCCGTTGCGTAGACACCTCGTTTGTGT
Source organism: Pyrausta purpuralis (assembly GCA_963924145.1). Taxonomy (NCBI): domain Eukaryota; kingdom Metazoa; phylum Arthropoda; class Insecta; order Lepidoptera; family Crambidae; genus Pyrausta; species Pyrausta purpuralis. Next base: position 10,625,210 of record OZ001668.1, on the reverse strand, counting down.
AGATCGGACCTAATGCAGTTCAAAAACATCGCAATATGGATTCCGTTTGCAATAATTTTAGCGTTTTCACCTACTTTAGACACTGAATATTTGTCGTTTTAAAGCTCAGTTCGAAATGTTTTAGTTTGTCGTTTCTGTTCAAATCGATCATCTTTTAGCATATTTTTCGATCATATTAGCTCACCGGAGTGTTTGTGCGCACGCTTTTTTGTTCTAATCGGTACTCTTTTGCGATATTTTTAAAGATACATCCCATACAAAGTTAGTCGAATTTTACACTTTTTCGGTCACCGTGAAATATTTTGTATTGTTATTAACCGACTTTATATTGACCGTCGCGTCGAACCTGTTGCGTAGACACATCGTTTGTGTAGATCGGACCTGTTGTACTTTAAAAACATCGCAATATGGATTCTGTTTGGAATAATTTTAGCGTTTTCACCTACTTTAGACACTGAATATTTGTCGTTTTAAAGCTCAGTTCGAAATGTTTTAGTTTGTCGTTTCTGTTCAAATCGATCATCTTTTAGCATACTTTTCGATCACATTAGCTTACCGAAATGGTTCTGCGCACGTTTCGCTGTTGAAGTAGGTACTCTTTTGCGAAATTTTAAAAGATACATCCCATACAAAGTTAGTCGAATTTTACACTTTTTCGGTCACCGTGAAATATGTTGTATTGATATTAATCGACTTTCGCATTGTATTGATATTAAGCGACTTTTCTTAATATTAATAAACACATCGATTGAGTAGATCGGACCTGTTGCACTTCAAAAACATCGCAACATGGATTCTGTTTGCAATAATTTTAGCGTTTTCACCTACTTTAGACACTGAATATTTGTCGTTTTAAAGCTCAATTCGAAATGTTTTAGATTGTTGTTTCTGTTCAAATTGATCATGTTTTAGCATACTTTTCGATCACATTAGCTTACCGAAATATTTCTGCGCACGTTTCGCTGTTGAAGTAGGTACTTTTTTGCGATATTTTAAAAGATACATCCCATACAAAGTTAGTCGAATTTTACACTTTTTCGGTCACCGTGAAATATTTTGTCTTGATACTAACCGACTTTATATTGACCGTCGCGTCAAACCCGTTGCGTAGATACCTCGTTTGTGTAGACCGGACCTGTTGCACTTCAAAAACATCGCAATATGGATTCTGTTTGCAATAATTTTAGCGTTTTCACCTACTTTAGACACTGAATATTTGTCGTTTTAAAGCTCAGTTCGAAATGTTTTAGTTTGTCGTTTCTGTTCAAATCGATCATCTTTTAGCATACTTTTCGATCACATTAGCTTACCAAAATATTTCTGCGCACGCTTCGCTGTTAAAGTAGGTACTCTTTTGCGATATTTTAAAAGATACATCCCATACAAAGTTAGTCGAATTTTACACCTTTTCGGTCACCGTAAATTATTTTGTAATGATATTAGCCGACTTTATATTGACCGTTGCATCGAGCCCGTAGCGTAGATACATCGATTGTGTAGATTGGACCTGTTGCACTTCAAAAACATCGCAATATGGATTCTGTTTGCAATAATTTTAGCGTTTTCACCTACTTTAGACACTGAATATTTGTCGTTTTGAAGCTCAGTTTGAAATGTTTTAGTTTGTAGTTTCTGTTCAAATCGATCATCTTTTAGCATATAATTCGATCATATTAGCTCCTCGGAGTGTTTGTACGCACGCTCCGCTGTTCTTATAGGTACTCTAATGCGTTATTTTAAAAGATACATGTTTTACAATGTTAGTCGAATTTTACACTTTTTCGGTCACCGTGAAATATTTTGTATTGATATTAATCGACTTTCGCATTGTATTGATATTAAGCGACTTTTCTTTATATTAATCGACACATCAATTGTGTAGATCGGACCTGTTGCACTTCAAAAACATCGCAATATGGATTCTGTTTGCAATAATTTTAGCGTTTTCACCTACTTTAGACACTGAATATTTTTAGTTTTAAAGCTTAGTTTGAAATGTTTTAGCTTGTCGTTTCTGTTCAAATCGATCATCTTTTAGCATACTTTTTGATCATATTAGCTCACCGGAGTGTTTTTGCGCATGCTCCGCTTTTCTAAACGTTACTCTCTGCGTTATTTTAAAAGATTCATGCCATACAAAGTTAGTCGAATTTTACACTTTTTGGGTCACCGTGAAATGTTTTGTCTTGATATTAACCGACTTTATATTGAACGTCGCGTCGATATCGTCGCGTTGACACAACGTTTGTGTAGAACGGACATGTTGATTTTCAAAAACATCGCAATATGGATTCTGTTTGCAATAATTTAAGCGTTTTCACCTACTTTAGACACTAAATATTTGTCGTTTTAAAACTTAGTTTGTAATGTTTTAGTTTGTCGTTTCTGTTCAAATCGATCATCTTTTAGCATACTTTTCGATCATATTAGCTCACCGTAGTGTTTGTGCGCATGCTTCGTTGTTAAAATAGGTACTCTCTTCCGTTATTTTAAAAGATACATCCCATACAAAGTTAGTCGAATTTTACACTTTTTCGGTTACCGTGAAATATGTTGTATTGATATTAATCGACTTTCGCATTGTATTGATATTAAGCGACTTTTCTTAATATTAATAGACACATCGATTGAGTAGATCGGACCTGTTGCACTTTAAAAACATCGCAACATGGATTCTGTTTGCAATAATTTCAGCGTTTTCACCTACTTTAGACACTGAATATTTGTCGTTTTAAAGCTCAGTTCGAAATGTTTTAGTTTGTCGTTTCTGTTCAAATCGATCATCTTTTAACATACTTTCCGATCACATTAGCTTACCGAAATGGTTCTGCGCACGCTTCGCTTTTGAAGTAGGTATTTTTTTTGCGATATTTTAAAAGATACATCCCATACAAAGTTAGTCGAATTTTACACTTTTTCGGACACCGTGAAATATTTTGTTTTGATATTAACCGACTTTATATTGACCGTCGCGTCGAGCCCGTTGCTTTGATATCTCGTTTGTGTTAATCAGACCTGTTGCACTTCAAAAGCTTCGCAATATGGATTCTGTTTGCAATAATTTTAGCGTTTTCACCTACTATAGACCATGAATATTGGTCGTTTTAAAGCTCAGTTTGAAATGTTTTAGTTTGTCGTTTCTGTTCAAATCGATCATCTTTTAGCATACTTTTCGATCATATTAGCTCACCGGAGTGTTTGTGCGCATGCTTTGCTGTTCTAGTAGGTACTCTTTTGCGATATTTTAAAAGATACATCCCATACAAAGTTAGTCGAATTTTACACTTTTTCGGTCACCGTGAAATATTTTGTATTGATATCAACATACTTTATATTGACCGTCGCGTCGAGCCCGTTGCGTAGACACATCGTTTGTCTAGATCGGACCGTTTGCACTTCAAAAACATCGCAATATGGATTCTGTTTGCAATATTTTTAGCGTTTTCACCTACTTTAGACACTGAATATTTGTCGATTTGAACCTCAGTTTGAAATGTGTTAGTTTGTCGTTTCTGTTCAAACCGATCATTATTTAGCATATTTTTCGATCACATTAGCTCACCGGACTCTTTTTGCGCACGCTTTGCTGTTCTAAAAGGTACTCTTTTGCGATATTTTAAAAGATACATCCCATACAAAGTTAGTCGAATTTTACACTTTTGCGGTCACCGTGAAATATTTTGTCTTTATATTAACCGACTTTATATTGACCGTCGCATTGATATCATCGGGTTGATACCTTGATTGTGTAGATCGGACCTGTTGCACTTCAAAAACATCGCAATATTGGTTCTGTTTGGAATAATTTTAGCGTTTTCACCTACTTTAGACATTGAGTATTTGTCGTTTTAAAGCTACGTTTGAAATGTTTTAGTTTGTCGTTTCTCTTCAATTTGATCATCTTTTAGCATACTTTTTGATCGTATTAGCTCACCAAAGTGTTTGTGCGCACTTTCCGCTGTTCTAGTATGTACTCTTTTGCGATATTTTAAAAGATATATCCCATACAATGTTAGTCGAATTTTACACTTTTTCGGTCACCGTGAAATATTTTGTATTGTTATTTACCGACTTTATAATGACCGTCGCAACGAGCCCGTTGCGTAGACACCTCGCTTGTGTAGATCGGACCAGTTGCACTTCGAAAACATCGCAATATGGATTCTGTTTGCAATATTTTTAGCGTTTTCACCTACTTTAAACACTGAATATTTGTCGATTTGAACCTCAGTTTGAAATGTTTTAGTTTGTCGTTTCTGTTCAAACCGATCATTATTTAGCATATTTTTCGATCACACTAGCTCACCGGACTGTTTTTGCGCACGCTTTGCTGTTCTAGTAGCTACTCTTTTGCGATATTTTAAAAGATACATCCCATACAAAGTTTGTTGAATTTTACACATTTGCGGTCACCGTGAAATATTTTGTCTTGATATTAACCGACTTTATGTTGACCGTCGCGTTGATATCGTCGGGTTGAAACCTTGTTTGTGTAGATCGGACCTGTTGCACTTCAAAAACATCGCAATATTGGTTCTGTTTGGAATAATTTTAGCGTTTTCACCTACTTTAGACATTGAGTATTTGTCGTTTTAAAGCTACGTTTGAAATGTTTTAGTTTGTCGTTTCTGTTCAATTTGATCATCTTTTAGCATACTTGTTGATCGTATTAGCTTACCAAAGTGTTTGTGCGCACTTTCCGCTGTTCTAGTTGGTACTCTTTTGCGATATTTTAAAAGATATATCCCATACAATGTTAGTCGAATTTTACACTTTTTCGGTCACCGTGAAATATTTTGTATTGTTATTTACCGACTTTATAATGACCGTCGCGTCGAGGCCGTTGCGTAGATACCTCGTTTGTGTAGACCGGACCTGTTGCATTTCAAAAACATCGCAATATGGATTCTGTTAGCAATAATTTTAGCGTTTTCACCAACTTAAGTCACTGAATATTTGTCGTTTTGAAGCTCAGTTTGAAATGTTTTAGTTTGTCGTTTCTGTTCAAATCGAACTTCTTTTAGCATACTTTTCGATCATATTAGCTCACCGGAGTGTTTGTGCGCAAGCTTTGCTGTTCTAGTATGTACTCTTTTGATATATTCTAAAAGATACATCCCATACAAAGTTAGTCGAATTTTACACTTTTTCGGTCACCGTGAAATATTTTGTCTTGATATTAACCGACTTTATATTGACCGTCGCGTTGATATCGTCGGGTTGAAACCTTGTTTGTGTAGATCGGACCTGTTGCACTTCAAAAACATCGCAATATTGGTTCTGTTTGGAATAATTTTAGCGTTTTCACCTACTTTAGACATTGAGTATTTGTCGTTTTAAAGCTACGTTTGAAATGTTTTAGTTTGTCGTTTCTGTTCAATTTGATCATCTTTTAGCATACTTGTTGATCGTATTAGCTCACTAAAGTGTTTGTGCGCACGCTCCGCTGTTGAAGTAGGTACTCTATTACGTTATTTTAAAAGATACATGCCATACAATGTTAGTCGAATTTTACACTTTTTCGGTCACCGTGAAATATTTTGTCTTGATATTAACCGACTTTATATTGACCGTCGCGTCGAGGCCGTTGCGTAGATACCTCGTTTGTGTAGACCGGACCTGTTGCATTTCAAAAACATCGCAATATGGATTCTGTTAGCAATAATTTTAGCGTTTTCACCTACTTAAGTCACTGAATATTTGTCGTTTTGAAGCTCAGTTTGAAATGTTTTAGTTTGTCGTTTCTGTTCAAATCGAACTTCTTTTAGCATACTTTTCGATCATATTAGCTCACCGGAGTGTTTGTGCGCAAGCTTTGCTGTTCTAGTATGTACTCTTTTGATATATTCTAAAAGATACATCCCATACAAAGTTAGTCGAATTTTACACTTTTTCGGTCACCGTGAAATATTTTGTCTTGATATTAACCGACTTTATATTGACCGTCGCGTTGATATCGTCGGGTTGAAACCTTGTTTGTGTAGATCGGACCTGTTGCACTTCAAAAACATCGCAATATGGATTCTGTTTGGAATAATTTTAGCGTTTTTACCTACTTTATACATTGAGTATTTGTCGTTTTAAAGCTCAGTTTGAAATGTTTTAGTTTGTCGTTTCTGTTCAAATCGATTATCTTTTAGCATACTTTTCGATCATATTAGCTCACCGGAGTGTTTGTGCGCAAGCTTTGCTGTTCTAGTATGTACTCTTTTGCAATATTTTAAAAGATACGTCCCATACAATGTTAGTCGAATTGTACACTTTTTCGGTCACCGTGAAATATTTTGTCTTGATATTAACCGACTTTATATTGACCGTCGCGTCGAGGCCGTTGCGTCGACCCCTCGCTTGTGTAGATCGGACCTGTTGTACTTCAAAAACATCGCAATATGGATTCTGTTTGCAATAATTTTAGCGTTTTCACCTACTTTAGACACTGAATATTTGTCGTTTTGAAGCTCAGTTTGAAATGTTTTAGTTTGTCGTTTCTGTTTAAATCGACCATCTTTTAGCATACTTTTCGATCATATTAGCTCACCATAGTGTTTGTGCGCACGCTTTGCTGTTCTAGTAGGTACTCCTTTGCGATATTTTAAAAGATACATCCCATACAAAGTTAGTCGAATTTTACACTTTTTCGGTCACCGTGAAATATTTTGTCTTGATATTAACCGACTTTATATTGACCGTCGCGTTGATATCGTCGGGTTGACACCTTGTTTGTGTAGATCGGACCTGTTGCACTTCAAAAACATCGCAATATGGATTCTGTTTGGAATAATTCTAGCGTTTTCACCTACTTAAGACATTGATTATTTGTCGTTTTAAAGCTCAGTTTGAAATGTTTTAGTTGTCGTTTCTGTTCAAATCGATCATCTTTTAGCATACTTTTTGATCGTATTAGCTCACCAAAGTGTTTTTGCGCACGCTCCGCTGTTGAAGTAGGAACTTTTTTACGTTATTTTAAAAGATACATGCCATACAATGTTAGTCGAATTTTACACTTTTTCGGTCACCGTGAAATATTTTGTCTTGATATAAACCGACTTTATATTGACCGTCGCGTCGAGGCCGTTGTAGATACCTCGTTTGTGTAGATCTGACCTGTTGCACTTCAAAAACATCGCAATATGTATTCTGTTTTGTATAATTTTAGCGTTTTTACCTACTTAAGACATTGATTATTTGTCGTTTTAATGCTCTGTTTCAAATGTTTTAGTATGTCGTTTCTGTTCAAATTGATTATCTTTTAGCATTCTTTTGATCACATTAGCTCACCAAAGTGATTCTGCGCACGCTCCGCTGTTATAGTAGGTACTCTTTTGCAATATTTTAAAAGATACATCCCATACAAAGTTAGTCGAATTTTACACTTTTTCGGTCACCGTGAAATTTTTTGTCTTGATATTAACCGACTTTATATTGACCGTCGCGTTGATATCGTCGGGTTGACACCTTGTTTGTGTAGATCGGACCTGTTGCACTTCAAAAACATCGCAATATGGATTCTGTTTGCAATAATTTTAGCGTTTTCACCTACTTTATACATTGAGTATTTGTCGTTTTAAAGCTCAGTTTGAAATGTTTTAGTTTGTCGTTTCTGTTCAAATCGATCATCTTTTAGCATACTTTTTGATCGTATTAGCTCACCAAAGTGTTTGTGCGCACGCACCGCTGTTGAAGTAGGTAATCTATTACGTTATTTTAAAAGATACATGCCATACAATGTTAGTCGAATTTTACACTTTTTCGGTCACCGTGAAATATTTTGTCTTGATATTAACCGACTTTATATTGACCGTCGCGTCGAGGCCGTTGCGTAGACACCTTGCTTGTGTAGATCGGACCGGTTGCACTTCAAAAACATCCCAATATGGATTCTGTTTGCAATAATTTTAGCGTTTTCACCTACTTTAGACACTGAATATTAGTCGTTTTGAAGCTCAGTTTGAAATGTTTTAGTTTGTCGTTTCTGTTCAAATCGATCATCTTTTAGCATTCTTTTCGATCACATTAGCTCACCGAAGTGATTTTGCGCACGCTCCGCTGTTCAAGTAGGTACTCTTTTGCGATATTTTAAAAGATACATCCCATACAAAGTTAGTCGAATTTTACACTTTTTCGGTCACCGTGAAATATTTTGTCTTGATATTAACCGACTTTATATTGACCAAAGTGTCGAGGCCGTTGCGATGATACCTCGTTTGTGTTGAACGGACCTGTGGAATTTTATAAACATCACAATATGGATTCTGTTTGCAATAATTTTAGCGTTTTCACCTACTTTAGACGGTGAGTATTTGTCGTTTTAATGCTCTGTTTCAAATGTTTTAGTATGTCGTTTCTGTTCAAATTGATTATCTTTTAGCATTCTTTTGATCACATTAGCTCACCAAAGTGATTCTGCGCACGCTCCGCTGTTATAGTAGGTACTCTTTTGCAATATTTTAAAAGATACATCCCATACAAAGTTAGTCGAATTTTACACTTTTTCGGTCACCGTGAAATTTTTTGTCTTGATATTAACCGACTTTATATTGACCGTCGCGTTGATATCGTCGGGTTGACACCTTGTTTGTGTAGATCGGACCTGTTGCACTTCAAAAACATCGCAATATGGATTCTGTTTGCAATAATTTTAGCGTTTTCACCTACTTTATACATTGAGTATTTGTCGTTTTAAAGCTCAGTTTGAAATGTTTTAGTTTGTCGTTTCTGTTCAAATCGATCATCTTTTAGCATACTTTTTGATCGTATTAGCTCACCAAAGTGTTTGTGCGCACGCACCGCTGTTGAAGTAGGTACTCTATTACGTTATTTTAAAAGATACATGCCATACAATGTTAGTCGAATTTTACACTTTTTCGGTCACCGTGAAATATTTTGTCTTGATATTAACCGACTTTATATTGACCGTCGCGTCGAGGCCGTTGCGTAGACACCTTGCTTGTGTAGATCGGACCGGTTGCACTTCAAAAACATCGCAATATGGATTCTGTTTGCAATAATTTTAGCGTTTTCACCTACTTTAGACACTGAATATTAGTCGTTTTGAAGCTCAGTTTGAAATGTTTTAGTTTGTCGTTTCTGTTCAAATCGATCATCTCTTAGCATTCTTTTCGATCACATTAGCTCACCGAAGTGATTTTGCGCACGCTCCGCTGTTCAAGTAGGTACTCTTTTGCGATATTTTAAAAGATACATCCCATACAAAGTTAGTCGAATTTTACACTTTTTCGGTCACCGTGAAATATTTTGTCTTGATATTAACCTACTTTATATTGACCGTCGCGTTGATATCGTCGGGTTGACACCTCGTTTGTGTAGACCAGACCTGTTGCACTTTAAAAAAAATCGCAATAAGGATTCTGTTAGCAATAATTTTAGCGTTTTCACCTACTTTAGACACTCAATATTTGTCGTTTTGAAGCTCAGTTTGAAATGTTTTAGTTTGTCGTTTCTGTTCAAATCGATCATCTTTTAGCATTCTTTTCGATCACATTAGCTCACCGAAGTGATTTTGCGCACGCTCCGCTGTTCAAGTAGGTACTCTTTTGCGATATTTTAAAAGATACATCCCATACAAAGTTAGTCGAATTTTACACTTTTTCGGTCACCGTGAAATATTTTGTCTTGATATTAACCGACTTTATATTGACCAAAGTGTCGAGGCCGTTGCGATGATACCTCGTTTGTGTTGAACGGACCTGTGGAATTTTATAAACATCACAATATGGATTCTGTTTGCAATAATTTTAGCGTTTTCACCTACTTTAGACGGTGAGTATTTGTCGTTTTAATGCTCTGTTTCAAATGTTTTAGTATGTCGTTTCTGTTCAAATTGATTATCTTTTAGCATTCTTTTGATCACATTAGCTCACCAAAGTGATTCTGCGCACGCTCCGCTGTTATAGTAGGTACTCTTTTGCAATATTTTAAAAGATACATCCCATACAAAGTTAGTCGAATTTTACACTTTTTCGGTCACCGTGAAATTTTTTGTCTTGATATTAACCGACTTTATATTGACCGTCGCGTTGATATCGTCGGGTTGACACCTTGTTTGTGTAGATCGGACCTGTTGCACTTCAAAAACATCGCAATATGGATTCTGTTTGCAATAATTTTAGCGTTTTCACCTACTTTATACATTGAGTATTTGTCGTTTTAAAGCTCAGTTTGAAATGTTTTAGTTTGTCGTTTCTGTTCAAATCGATCATCTTTTAGCATACTTTTTGATCGTATTAGCTCACCAAAGTGTTTGTGCGCACGCACCGCTGTTGAAGTAGGTACTCTATTACGTTATTTTAAAAGATACATGCCATACAATGTTAGTCGAATTTTACACTTTTTCGGTCACCGTGAAATATTTTGTCTTGATATTAACCGACTTTATATTGACCGTCGCGTCGAGGCCGTTGCGTAGACACCTTGCTTGTGTAGATCGGACCGGTTGCACTTCAAAAACATCGCAATATGGATTCTGTTTGCAATAATTTTAGCGTTTTCACCTACTTTAGACACTGAATATTAGTCGTTTTGAAGCTCAGTTTGAAATGTTTTAGTTTGTCGTTTCTGTTCAAATCGATCATCTCTTAGCATTCTTTTCGATCACATTAGCTCACCGAAGTGATTTTGCGCACGCTCCGCTGTTCAAGTAGGTACTCTTTTGCGATATTTTAAAAGATACATCCCATACAAAGTTAGTCGAATTTTACACTTTTTCGGTCACCGTGAAATATTTTGTCTTGATAATAACCTACTTTATATTGACCGTCGCGTTGATATCGTCGGGTTGACACCTCGTTTGTGTAGACCAGACCTGTTGCACTTTAAAAAAAATCGCAATAAGGATTCTGTTAGCAATAATTTTAGCGTTTTCACCTACTTTAGACACTCAATATTTGTCGTTTTGAAGCTCAGTTTGAAATGTTTTAGTTTGTCGTTTCTGTTCAAATCGATCATCTTTTAGCATACTTTTCGATCATATTAGCTCACCGGAGTGTTTGTGCGCAAGCTTTGCTGTTCTACTATGTACTCTTTTGCAATATTTTAAAAGATACGTCCCATACAAAGTTAGTCGAATTTTACACTTTTTCGGTCACCGTGAAATATTTTGTCTTGATATTAACCGACTTTATATTGTCCGTCGCGTCGAGGCCGTTGCGTCGACACCTCGCTTGTGTAGATCGGACCTGTTGCACTTCAAAAACATCGCAATATGGATTCTGTTTGCAATAATTTTAGCGTTTTCACCTACTTTAGACACTGAATATTTGTCGTTTTGAAGCTCAGTTTGAAATGTTTTAGTTTGTCGTTTCTGTTCAAATCGATCATCTTTTAGCATTCTTTTCGATCACATTAGCTCACCGAAGTGATTTTGCGCACGCTCTGCTGTTGAAGTAGGTACTCTTTTGCGATATTTTAAAAGATACATCCCATACAAAGTTAGTCGAATTTTACACTTTTTCGGTCACCGTGAAATATTTTGTCTTGATATTAACCGACTTTATATTGACCGTCGCGTCGAGGCCGTTGTAGATACCTCGTTTGTGTAGACCGGACCTGTGGCATTTCATAAACATCGCAATATGGATTCTGTTTGCAATAATTTTAGCGTTTTCACCTACTTTAGACACTGAATATTTGTCGTTTTGAAGCTCAGTTTGAAATGTTTTAGTTTGTCGTTTCTGTTCAAACCGATCATTATTTAGCATATTTTTCGATCACATTAGCTCGCCGAAGTGATTCTGCGCACGCTCCGCTGTTCTAGTAGGTACTCCTTTGCAATATTTTAAAAGATACATCCCATACAAAGTTAGTCGAATTTTACACTTTTTCGGTCACCGTGAAATATTTTGTCTTGATATTAACCGACTTTATATTGACCGTCGCGTTGATATCGTCGGGTTGACACCTTGTTTGTGTAGATCTGACCTGTTGCACTTCAAAAACATCGCAATATGTATTCTGTTTTGTATAATTTTAGCGTTTTCACCTACTTAAGACATTGATTATTTGTCGTTTTAAAGCTCAGTTTGAAATGTTTTAGTTGTCGTTTCTGTTCAAATCGATTATCTTTTAGCATACTTTTTGATCGTATTAGCTCACCAAAGTGTTTGTGCGCACGCTCTGCTGTTGAAATAGGTACTTCTTTACGTTATTTTAAAAGATACATGCCATACAATGTTAGTCGATTTTTACACTTTTTTGGTCACCGTGAAATATTTTGTCTTGATATTAACCGACTTTATATTGACCGTCGCGTCGAGGCCGTTGCGTAGATACCTCGTTTGTGTAGACCGGACCTGTTGCACTTCAAAAACATCGCAATATGGATTCTGTTAGCAATTGTCCTGCCTTCGACTCTGAGATTTAATTGACCATGTAGTATGCCCTACTACGCGTCCATTCACTCGCACACAGGTTTAGCGCAAGAAAGAGAAGGTAAATGACCTCACTCCCTCCCACGCCTCACAGCACTGCCAGCCGCCTGTCGCTCTTTCGTGTCCGTGCGCGCGCGCCGTTCCAACGCACGTCGTAACCACAGTATATAACCGTTAAGTTTTTATTTCGTGCTAAACGAAATTTATCTTATAGTGACATGTTAGTTCAAAAATTTTTTTGTTATTAATTTAACAAGTGAATGTGAAGTAAAACGCACTACCCAGCGTGGCTGCACCATGCATGCTTTACGCTTCGCGGCCGAGCTAGCACGCGATGCTAGCCAGTCCGCATTTTCCGCTCCGAATCAATACGCGATATTGATCTGTAGCAAATACTGGCAGAGCTGACACGTGAGGTCAGCCAGTCCTAATTATCTAGATTATTCTAGATCTTATCTGAGACTTTTGGTATGCGTTGCTTCCAATATCCTACCCTCATTTTCATTGCGAAAAAAGGGAAACAAGTTAGCTGAAATTACAGCCAATTGTTCTTTGATGCTATACTAATAAATTACAGCCAAAGACATTCATGATTAATATTAAGCAGCGCTGACGATGCGCCACTATGGCCTCTGAGTATGAATCAGCGGCCCTCGCCCGCACTCATCCGGCCATACCTGTGATGTGTGTGGCCCATGACGCGCCGCGAATTGCTTCGCAACGGTGATCTACCGTCACAATTCCAGCGTGTTTTAAACGTCTCGCACTCGGAATCAGAATCCGAGCAAAAAAGGTATGTGTTCTTATGAATGCTTTGTTATATCACCTTAAGGCCGTACGTACATGTACTTATTACGGGCTACCGTATTCCACTCGTGGCAAAACCACGACCGAACACTTGTCTCAGCCAATATTTAGGCAAATATTAAAATGGAGCATAATGTGAGCTATCACACGTACAAACCAAAATAGCAATAAAATGGTTTACCGAGTAATAATAGTAGCAGAAGATTTATTTCAAATCGAATAAATTAATATTTATTTTGTAATTTTTTACTCAGAATAGTAAACATTAGAGACTCAAAAACACTTTAACAACTTAAACCTTAATCATAAATACACGTACTCTGCAACCTGCAGTACACGTTCCTAATATGTTTTCCACAAAGCTCTAAAAACGGTAGCATAGCATCCCACCATAGCTCACATAGTTATGGGTGGTTTGGGTCCTTATCCATTGATCACAACTCTTTTGTACTTATTTCTTGCCAATGGCTATAAAATTGTCTAACTAGACAATGCTATGGTAAACATAAATTGCTTAATAATACTACTTAAAATATTGAATTTAATAGATTTTGTAAAAAGAAAACAAAGTACTTTTTAAGAAAGCAAGATTTTTCTACATACAATTCTGCTTTCTGCTCATACCTATAGCTATTTAGCTTGTGGTTGGCTCTTTGATTATAACTAGCAAGCAAGCAAGCTGTAAGCTTGCCCAGGACGTACCAAAATATGGTTGGGTCCATATAAAAACCAGTCCGTTTAAAAACTCCATTAAATGCTTTTAATTTTAACAGCTATAATAAAAATGAGAATGAGCTTTGCTAAATACCTGGCAAATGTATGATTCTGAATGGTAGGAAATTTGCCGTATTTATTTTATATCCAACTAAGATTAAATCAACTTCTCAGTAAATAATTCGGTAAAGCTTAGATTTTATTTACTGAAGCAATAACAACTACCTGGAAAGCGTTTTTTTTTTAAATATGCCAATGAGACATCTTATCAAACCCCGAAATCAATATAGTACTACCGTCATATAAGATTTATTAGGGTGCGCTGTATTCCATTGTTTTAGAGGTTATTTCGTTTTTCGAAAAATATGCTGTGAAAGTGATATGCTTTTTTATGAATACGTTCATTTAACCGTCGCAAAGTTCGGTACTTAATCTCGAGTCGAGAAAACTTAATAAAGATGTGTCCTTTATCTTTGGAAAAGTCAGCCAACGCCCATTAAAAATTGTGACAACCTTTGGTCACCTGGAATTGACCTTTGTTTCTATGACCTTGTTTCAAGTACCACCTAAGAATAATTCAAATCAAACGTTCTATTGTATTGAAGTATGCGGCAGATAGCATAAACCAAAACTTATCGACACATTGTTAGATATACCATAAGAGTAGGTAGCTATTAAATTGAAACAAGCTCATTTTATGAAGATAATGCCTTTTTTGCTTTTAATGGAAATGCATAAGCAAAGCATATAAATTGACACAATTTTATTTTCTCAAGTATTATTACAATATTTCATATAATTCGGTTATTTTTATTTGCCATTTACACACACACCTACGTTTGACGTGAAATAAATACAAGCCATATTCATTATTACAAAAATATCACTATCAATATTTTTTTTAACAAAAGGCTAGGAATTATTATTTATATATATATATATTTAAAAAAAAACTGACGTATCCTAAATGCAATGCAGCATTAGAATCAAATTGCACTATAATAATCTAATTCGAGTTATTGGAAATATGAACCATGTTTATTTTCCTACTATTTATTCTGTGATTTAAGAATAAAGTACATCAAGTAAATATATTCTCTAATCATCAGTTTTTTGTAATCAATTACATCCACCCACTCCCCAACAATCTTCCCCAGAAAGCCACTAAGTTATTAAGGAACTGTTCCTTGAAAACGTTGCTCTAATAAGCAATAAAATAGGTACTTATTATATGCATTTTATTGTTTGATGTTTATAGTATTCGATATACTGTGTTTAATAATTTTTCAAAGGACATTTTGTCTTGATATTCACCAGTTACTTACGTACGGTGGAACAATTGAAAATTAAAAATTAATAATAAAATAGGTCGGGTGGTATGGTTGAGAAAAAGTATTTTATTTTGAAAATGATTTTTTTTTAATGGACTTTTCCTTAATTCTTACGCCAGAGGACGTCATGTGATTCGACTATTTATTAAAATTTGAATCAATTAATTATTTCAAACCAAATTATCTATGTTTTTTATTAACCATATGTAAAGATGTTTTTAAACATGTATAAAACCAGTTTACCCTTGGGATCTCGATATGACATAGGTACTTTTACTCGTAATACGATATCCGTTTATTTTTGGATTTCATGTCAAAATAGGTACCCTTATTCTATGTCATCATCAGTTTTTTTTTTTTTTTTTTTTGTCACAGCTCATAATATTGAAACAAGTCTCATCTGTAGCCAAATATGTTACAAATATTTGTCAAACTTAGAAATATATATAAAGTTAAATAAATAAAAAACTCATAGCAACCAACCTGAAACATAGGATTGATATTTATTGTAATCCTTAAAAGTAATCCAGACATTTACCCAGGCAATAAAATTATGATTAAATTTATCATATACATCATATATATAAATCTGAACATGTGCCGACTATCGAATACTCGGCGAACATTCCTGGTCGATTAGTCGAATATTAGGCAAACGTATTTGGTCGGGGCCGGGTGGTACCAAAACTTATATCGGAGAAATCGTTTGCGGTCGTTTGCCCTTATAAAGCTCCCAGAAGCCGATTTTAAATCTTATTTAAAAAAAAACTAATATACTTAATGAAATATAAATAATACATAAAAAATCATTACCTACCTACCTATATGCCTTAAACTTTCTGATAACGATAATATTTCAAAGCCTTTGAATTATTGTATTCTTTTTCTTACACAGCAAATAATCATATATCATTGATAGACACCCGTGAATATAATCATGATCTTAAAATAATTACATTCCTAAGAATGAATCTTTTAATCAATTACTTTTATACAAATCATAAACACATTTTATAACCAAATTAAGTATATAAATTTTCTCAGGTATTCGAAATTTTAATTTATAAAATATTATTTATGTGTTTGGTATTCGATCGAATATTTTTCAAACAGTCGCATTAATACCTACATATCCCATACTGAAAAGCAATAGAATAGCATGTACATACGTATTTCAAAACTATAATTATAAAATATGCTAAATACTGCAAGAATAAGATAACGATTTTTCAGACGACATTACCTTCACGCCCTTTATCTTACCAAAGATAAGGCGCTAACTAAAAAGTGTTTTCTGTATGTGGCTTTCCTCGAAATAAAATTATCATTAAACGTGCCAAATTCAGTATGTTAAACTATATTATTCGCAAACCGTCTCAGCCCAACAATACGTCTTCTGTATTGTTTGCAATTTTTATAACATGCCACAATTAAACAGAAATGCTTTATTTCAGCTTAAAATTACTAAAATAAATAAATTATCAATTTTTAGTTAATCATTAATAAAAAATACTAACAAATATCTTCTTTCTTTCTAATAAAGATATTTTTATTAGTAGAAAGTTATAACTTATCATAGTTATCATACAACTAATGTTTTTTAGTAATAGTGATACATGTATATGTCAAAGATAGCGACATGAACAATGAATTGTTGTTTAATATGATCGTTTTAATGATCAATCACTACTAACATCAGAGATGTCAACTTATTCTATTGTAACAACATTGATTTTACTCCAAACATCTACATGGTCAATTAAATCTCAGAGTCGAAGGCAGGACAATTGGATGATCAAACGAACTTACCTTAAGTGAAGTTCGATCCAAATTGTCCTGACTTCGACGAAGAGATTTAAGGTCCCACCCTTCCCAATTCCCGTGTACGTTTTTTATGCAAAAATAATCGTCACCCTTACAATAAGTATAATCAATGTTGTACATCTCATACATCGGTCTCCTTGCTCTGAAATGAATGAGCGACAGGCGGCTGGCAGTGCTGTGAGGCGTGGGAGGGAGTGAGGTCATTTACCTTCTCTTTCTTGCGCTAAACCTGTGTGCGAGTGAATGGACGCGTAGTAGGGCATACTACATGGTCAATTAAATCTCTTCGTCGAAGTCAGGACAATTTGGATCGAACTTCACTTAAGGTAAGTTCGTTTGATCATCCAATAATTTTAGCGTTTTCACCTACTTAAGACACTGAATATTTGTCGTTTTGAAGCTCAGTTTGAAATGTTTTAGTTTGTCGTTTCTGTTCAAATCGATCATCTTTTAGCATACTTTTCGATATATTAGCTCTTCGGAGTGTTTGTGCGCAAGCTTTGCTGTTCTAGTATGTACTCTTTTGCGATATTTTAAAAGATACATCCCATACAAAGTTACTCGAATTTTACACTTTTTCGGTCACCGTGAAATATTATGTCTTGATATTAACCGACTTTATATTGACCAAAGTGTCGAGGCCGTTGCGATGATACCTCGTTTGTGTTGACCGGACCTGTGGAATTTTATAAACATGACAATATGGATTCTGTTTGCAATAATTTTAGCGTTTTCACCTACTTTAAACGGTGAGTATTTGTCGTTTTAATGCTCTGTTTCAAATGTTTTAGTATGTCGTTTCTGTTCAAATTGATTATCTTTTAGCATTCTTTTGATCACATTAGCTCACCAAAGTGATTCTGCGCACGCTCCGCTGTTATAGTAGGTACTCTTTTGCAATATTTTAAAAGATACATCCCATACAAAGTTAGTCGAATTTTACACTTTTTCGGTCACCGTGAAATTTTTTGTCTTGATATTAACCGACTTTATATTGACCGTCGCGTTGATATCGTCGGGTTGACACCTTGTTTGTGTAGATCGGACCTGTTGCACTTCAAAAACATCGCAATATGGATTCTGTTTGCAATAATTTTAGCGTTTTCACCTACTTTATACATTGAGTATTTGTCGTTTTAAAGCTCAGTTTGAAATGTTTTAGTTTGTCGTTTCTGTTCAAATCGATCATCTTTTAGCATACTTTTTGATCGTATTAGCTCACCAAAGTGTTTGTGCGCACGCACCGCTGTTGAAGTAGGTACTCTATTACGTTATTTTAAAAGATACATGCCATACAATGTTAGTCGAATTTTACACTTTTTCGGTCACCGTGAAATATTTTGTCTTGATATTAACCGACTTTATATTGACCGTCGCGTCGAGGCCGTTGCGTAGACACCTTGCTTGTGTAGATCGGACCGGTTGCACTTCAAAAACATCCCAATATGGATTCTGTTTGCAATAATTTTAGCGTTTTCACCTACTTTAGACACTGAATATTAGTCGTTTTGAAGCTCAGTTTGAAATGTTTTAGTTTGTCGTTTCTGTTCAAATCGATCATCTTTTAGCATTCTTTTCGATCACATTAGCTCACCAAAGTGATTTTGCGCACGCTCCGCTGTTCAAGTAGGTACTCTTTTGCGATATTTTAAAAGATACATCCCATACAAAGTTAGTCGAATTTTACACTTTTTCGGTCACCGTGAAATATTTTGTCTTGATATTAACCGACTTTATATTGACCAAAGTGTCGAGGCCGTTGCGATGATACCTCGTTTGTGTTGACCGGACCTGTGGAATTTTATAAACATCACAATATGGATTCTGTTTGCAATAATTTTAGCGTTTTCACCTACTTTAGACACTGAATATTTGTCGTTTTGAAGCTCAGTTTGAAATGTTTTAGTTTGTCGTTTCTGTTCAAACCGATCATTATTAAGCATATTTTTCGATCACATTAGCTCAACGAAGTGATTCTGCGCACGCTCCGCTGATCTAGTAGGTACTCTTTTGCAATATTTTAAAAGATACATCCCATACAAAGTTAGTCGAATTTTACACTTTTTCGGTCACCGTGAAATATTTTGTCTTGATATTAACCGACTTTATATTGACCGTCGCGTTGATATCGTCGGGTTGACACCTTGTTTGTGTAGATCGGACCTGTTGCACTTCAAAAACATCGCAATATGGATTCTGTTTGGAATAATTTTAGCGTTTTCACCTACTTTAGACATTGAGTATTTGTCGTTTTAAAGCTCAGTTTGAAATGTTTTAGTTTGTCGTTTCTGTTCAAATCGATCATCTTTTATTATACTTTTTGATCGTATTAGCTCACCAAAGTGTTTGTGCGCACGCACCGCTGATGAAGTAGGTACTCTATTACGTTATTTTAAAAGATACATGCCATACAATGTTAGTCGAATTTTACACTTTTTCGGTCACCGTGAAATATTTTGTCTTGATATTAACCGACTTTATATTGACCGTCGCGTCGAGGCCGTTGCGTAGACATCTCGCTTGTGTAGATCGGACCTGTTGCACTTCAAAAACATCGCAATATGGATTCTGTTTGCAATAATTTTAGCGTTTTCACCTACTTTAGACACTGAATATTTGTCGTTTTGAAGCTCAGTTTGAAATGTTTTAGTTTGTCGTTTCTGTTCAAATCGATCATCTTTTAGCATTCTTTTCGATCACATTAGCTCACGGAAGTGATTTTGCGCACGCTCCGCTGTTGAAGTAGGTACTCTATTACGTTATTTTAAAAGATACATGCCATACAATGTTAGTCGAATTTTACACTTTTTCGGTCACCGTGAAATATTTTGTCTTGATATTAACCGACTTTATATTGACCGTCGCGTCGAGGCCGTTGCGTAGACACCTTGCTTGTGTAGATCGGACCGGTTGCACTTCAAAAACATCCCAATATGGATTCTGTTTGCAATAATTTTAGCGTTTTCACCTACTTTAGACACTGAATATTAGTCGTTTTGAAGCTCAGTTTGAAATGTTTTAGTTTGTCGTTTCTGTTCAAATCGATCATCTTTTAGCATTCTTTTCGATCACATTAGCTCACCGAAGTGATTTTGCGCACGCTTTGCTGTTCTAGTAGGTACTCCTTTGCGATATTTTAAAAGATACATCCCATACAAAGTTAGTCGAATTTTACACTTTTTCGGTCACCGTGAAATATTTTGTCTTGATATTAACCTACTTTATATTGACCGTCGCGTTGATATCGTCGGGTTGACACCTCGTTTGTGTAGACCAGACCTGTTGCACTTCAAAAACATCGCAATAAGGATTCTGTTAGCAATAATTTTAGCGTTTTCACCTACTTTAGACACTGAATATTTGTCGTTTTGAAGCTCAGTTTGAAATGTTTTAGTTTGTCGTTTCTGTTTAAATCGACCATCTTTTAGCATACTTTTCGATCATATTAGCTCACCATAGTGTTTGTGCGCACGCTTTGCTGTTCTAGTAGGTACTCCTTTGCGATATTTTAAAAGATACATCCCATACAAAGTTAGTCGAATTTTACACTTTTTCGGTCACCGTGAAATATTTTGTCTTGATATTAACCGACTTTATATTGACCGTCGCGTTGATATCGTCGGGTTGACACCTTGTTTGTGTAGATCGGACCTGTTGCACTTCAAAAACATCGCAATATGGATTCTGTTTGGAATAATTCTAGCGTTTTCACCTACTTAAGACATTGATTATTTGTCGTTTTAAAGCTCAGTTTGAAATGTTTTAGTTGTCGTTTCTGTTCAAATCGATATTCTTTTAGCATACTTTTTGATCGTATTAGCTCACCAAAGTGTTTTTGCGCACGCTCCGCTGTTGAAGTAGGAACTTTTTTACGTTATTTTAAAAGATACATGCCATACAATGTTAGTCGAATTTTACACTTTTTCGGTCACCGTGAAATATTTTGTCTTGATATTAACCGACTTTATATTGACCGTCGCGTCGAGGCCGTTGCGTAGATACCTCGTTTGTGTAGACCAGACCTGTTGCACTTCAAAAACATCGCAATATGGATTCTGTTAGCAATAATTTTAGCGTTTTCACCTACTTAAGACACTGAATATTTGTCGTTTTGAAGCTCAGTTTGAAATGTTTTAGTTTGTCGTTTCTGTTCAAATCGATCATCTTTTAGCATACTTTTCGATCATATTAGCTCTTCGGAGTGTTTGTGCGCAAGCTTTGCTGTTCTAGTATGTACTCTTTTGCGATATTTTAAAAGATACATCCCATACAAAGTTAGTCGAATTTTCCACTTTTTCGGTCACCGTGAAATATTTTGTGTTGATATTAACCGACTTTATATTTTTTTTTTTTTTTTTTTTCTATTTATTTGGGTAAACAAACAATAGCAAACTTACAAATTAAACAGGAAATATTTATCAAAAAATAAATTGTCTAAATTTGCTACCAGCACCGTTTACCACAGATTACTAGAGATAAGTGTTAGATCGAAGAGACTACATTGTTTTGCAGAGTGCTAGTGGTAAATTTTCAACGACCGTTTTCAACCCTACGCACAAACTATAACTAATTACTTACTACACTAACAACTTAGCTTATGAGTAACATAATTATATTACTAGCTGAATCAGCATACATTGATCAGCGTGAACAATTAGAACAAAGGAGTGCAGCATTTTAAAGTTATTTATACAATCATATTATTATTATTATTTTTATGGCGAGCTACATTAATTTTAATAAAGTATTAATGACAACCACAAGTCTGTATTATAAGTGTACATTTTTTTTTAAAAAGAGCAAAATAAAAAAAAAATTGTTATATAGTATCCAGTATGAGCTTTTTGTATAAACTAGGACGTGTCGATAAAATATCTATGCTGTTGAAATTATTATTATAAGAGTGAACTAATCGGTGGATGGGAGAACGTTTACCAGCGTTAGTGCGGCATAGGGCGATTGCAAATAATTGGCATGGTTTACGTACATGTGCTCGGATAGGTACTCTATAGCATAGTTTGTTAACGAGAGGGTTGCAGTCGTATTTATTATGGATGAGATCATACAGTAACATAGCTTCTAGATAAGTACGTCTTCTTGAAAGATAAGTAAGTTTATATTTATCTAAAAGGTAATCATATGATAAGCGACCACGAAAGCATCTAAAGTGCATAGAACGTAGAAACCGTTTCTGAATTGATTCTAAGGCAACGGAATATTTATTATAATATGGGTTCCATATGGGCACGGCGTAATCAAATTGAGATCGGACAAGTGTCTTATAGAGATATAGGTAGGTAGAAGGTTTCTTAAACTCTCTACTAACGCGCATCACAAAACCATACATTTTAATTGTTTTATTAATAGTAGTATCAATGTGAAGGTCCAATTGTAGTTTGCTATCCAAGACTACTCCTAGATCTTTTATGGAGTTAACATTATCTAGATAGGCGCCACAAAGTTCATAAGGGAAGTTACTTACTTGCTTTTTCTTTGTGAAAACTATAGTTTTACATTTGTTGGTGCTTAAACTAAGCTTATTGCTGTTACAGTAATCTGAAAAGCGATCAAGATCAGCCTGAAACTTGATGTGATCTTCAGGTGTATTAATGGCGTGAAAGATTTTTAAGTCATCCGCGTACATGAGAAATTCACAAAACTGAAAGCATTTATGGACATCATTAATGAAAATCACAAAAAGCAATGGGCCCAGTATAGATCCCTGGGGGACCCCAGAACTAACAGGAATCAAATCTGACTCATAACCATTAATTACAACTTTTTGTGTACGATTTGTTATGTACGACTTAAACCATCTTAACAGATCGCCCCGAATTCCATTGTAGGCCAGTTTTTTAAGTAGTAACTTATGATCTACCCTATCAAAGGCCTTTCGAAAGTCTGTATATACACTATCAACTTGTTGGTTAGCATCCATACTCTCGAATAGATATGAAGTATATACAAGCAAGTTGGTAGTGGTTGATCGTCTCTTAACAAATCCATGTTGCTGAGAGATTATGTGGTTATGAAGAGACGGATATATTTTGTTGTGTACCAGCCTTTCGAACAGCTTAGACAGAGCGGGAAGAATAGATATTGGGCGGTAGTTTTCTACGTTTTCTTTGCTTCCCCCTTTAAAGACTGGAACAATGCGAGCAGATTTCCAGATGATAGGAAAAACTCCTTGTTGTAGGCAATGGTTAAAAATAAATAATACTGGGTCAACTATTGTTGATGCAGTAACCTTCAAAAATGCTGGAGGTAAGTTATCTACGCCGGACCCCTTCGCAACGTCTAGGCTACGAAGTTCACGTAGCACCTCGTCCCTGCCGAGATAAATATTGCTAATGATAAGATCTGAATCGCTATTGTCTTCGGTCACGACAAGTTCGTTTGTGACACTAGACGGTTCAAATACTGATTTAAAAAATGACGAGAACATATTGCATACATCTTCAGGTTTGTCAGCTGTGAGGTTACCGTACGATACCGTGCATGGTATTTCCGCCTTTGCTCTAATATTTTTCACATACTTCCAGAAATACTTAATATTCGTCTTAATGCTATTTTCCACTTTGGTTAAGTATAATTGATAACATTTCTGTGATTGGAATTTAAATCTCTTTCTATACATAGTAAATACTTCATAATCTGATTTATTTTGATATTTTTTCCATTTAGTCCATGCTTTATTTTTGTTTTTATATATGTGTATTAATGATGACGAAAACCATGCAGGGTATGAGCCCGAGGTTTTGAGTGTTTTGGTAGGGATACGTTTTTTTATTATACCATATATAGTTTCATAAAATGAAGACACGTTATTTTCAACTGTTCCGTTTTTAAATAAAAGGTTCCAATCTACATCTGAGATATCTTGGTTAATAGTTTCGTAATCTGCATTTTTGAAATCAAATAATGCAATAGGCTTGTTCAGCATAGGTGTCGCAGTAAATTTGGTTAGTGGCAGCAATACAAGAAAAGGTGGATGATTTTCGTTTGGTTTTACGAGTGGTATGGACGGAGTTAGGGTAGTGGTATCAGTTACATTTGTGATAAAGAGGTCTAATAATCTACTCCTAAAATTACGAAAAGTATTTACTTGATAAGAGTTTGTCAGGGATAAAAAGTTGATAACACTTTTGTTTGACTGACAATAACCACTGTCAATCACTGGTTTCATATGCTTGCCAGAATCGCTCCACCTTAAAGTAGGCCGGTTATAATCACCTACAACAATAAAATCACATACTTCAGGAGACTGTAAGATAGTCGTTAGATAGTCAAAATGTGCGTCATAGACATCCAACCCTACGTTAGGTGGTATGTATACAGCACTTATAATTAAACAGTAGTTGCGCGTTCGCAGCTCGATCAAAATGTGATCAACAAGCGGCGATAACGTGTGCGGACCAGCTGACTCATCAATGTCAAGGACGCGCTGCACACCGGGCCGCCCGGCGGCACGGGAGTCGTACAGTGTTGCGCCGAGCTCTCGCCGCACCGCGACTAGAACACCACCACCATCTTGCCTTCCACAGGCCGACCTATTTCTATCACATCGAAATACTCGGTATCTGACGTCTATATATTCATTGTCCGTTATACCCTCATGAAACCAGGTCTCAGTTAAGATAATAACATCGTAATTGTGTGATAAGATGTTCATGTAAAGCGTATGCAACTTCGTTCTTAGACCCTGGCAGTTTTGATACATAACTGATAAGACTTTATTAGCCATTATTTAAATAAAGCTGCAAATAAGTTATGCTCATAGTATTAAGGATGAATTTAAATAAAATAAATTTTGATTGTGCCCATTTGTAAGCAATTAGTATGAGATTTAACAAAAAATAATAAAAGTATCTTACGTGATCGCTTATCGAAAATTGAAACATTTTTTCTATCAGTCTCCGCCAAAATAACTCATTATAATTGCACTGATTGCATTTACCAACACATAATAATTTATAATACAAGTTAGAGATCACTATTATGAGTGTTCGTGACACAGGATAAGCAGTACTTCTTGTGTGTTTACGCAATCCGTACATTGTTATAGTTACGCTAGCTCGTGAGAATATAATATTTGTTTTTAAAATTATGGGATTGTTATTACATTGATATAAAACTTTTTTCACGTTTGAAGAATTGCCTGGTGTTTTGATTGTCAGATCAAGGTTATTAAGATGTATATTATAAACATAAAGCCCTTCCAATATTGACACATGCAAAACATTTATTACAGACATATTACAATTGACATTATTTGAGGAATATTTTATTTTTTTACAATGTATTGAAGAGTATAACAGCTGATAACAATAGTAGTAAAACATATCGCTGAGTTGCAAGGTGTGTTCATATTTTTTAGGTAAACAGTTAATCAAGAAGACAATAAGTACACAGATACATCTATGCCAATTCATTGTGACAGCCGAGATACGATAACATGCTTTTTTAGTCAGAATTACGGTTATTAGAATTATACATACTCGAAACATAGTCTGTTTATTTGTAGTATACAGAAAACCATTACTTGATCTTAGTGAGGTCTTGTTCAGAGCGGATAGCCACAACAGGAGTGTTTTCAGACTTACGTGCAAGGATAACCCCGTGTTTAATCCAAACATACTTGTAATCATGGGATTTGGCTCGGTTACGACATTCCCGAAATAAGTGTTTATTCTGGATTGTAAGGTGTTCGTTCACGTATATTTTTTGCACTGACCCAGATAATCCCAGCTGTTCAGTGTTAAGGTTCTTACAGGAACGGCTCGCAGCTATAAAGTTATCCCGCAATATCCGAGTGGAGAATTTAACTATAACATTTTTTGGCCGGGTATCTTTCTGGTCGGCGTGAGGCACACGGTGGGCCGCCACAATGTCGGTCACGAGAATTTGCTGTTTGACGACTTTACCAATATTCATCACAGTGTTTGTAAGGTTCTCGTTACGTCTGTCAGGTAAATTAAAGATCTCGATATTGCAATCACGGGCTTGTTGTTCCATACTAGCCAACTTGCTTTCGAGTTTATTTAAGCGGTTAGGTAGGTCATTTGATTCCTGTATCTGTTTCTCTATTGTTTTCAATTGTTCGTCGAATGTGTCCTGGCGCGAGGTACTAAAGTTAAGCGATTGTTCCATTGCTGATAAGCGGCTATCAAAGTCCTTGAGAGATTCCTTAAAGCTTGCGTTGTCCGTGCGCAGGCCCTGGACGGTGGCATTTAAGGTGTCCAGTGAGACTGTGATTTTTGACAATTCACTGGCCATGATTGAGTTCAAAGACTTCGCTATGGTGTCTGAAATGGTTAGATCCATTTTGTCTAATTTCTTTTCTAGTGATTTCATTCTTCTAATAATGTCATCGTTTTCAGACTCGGGTTGTTTACGTTTTCGTTGGTTGACGAATTTATCATCTACCTCCGCTGTCGCCGATAATGCCAAATCCGGATTAGACGAAAAGGATGGTGGTGTACGTTGTAACGACATTATCGCTGTCTGCAGTACCTCGAGTGAGTGCGAGTGGGGTAGATGTATCGTACGATTCGTTAATGCTCGCGGCACCGAACACGAACACAGACGCTCGATAAGGATAGTTGTTATGTTTCACTCAGTTCGTAGTAAGATCCGCAATTGATTTTAACACTTCACAGTCACATATAGGGTTGAAATCAGGTCCAATTACCTTAGGTTGCACTTTTCAACTGGCAACAGGACCACTCTGAATGAGTCTCAACGTCGAACTGACCAACGTGTCGAGGCCGTTGCGATGATACCTCGTTTGTGTTGACCGGACCTGTGGAATTTTATAAACATCACAATATGGATTCTGTTTGCAATAATTTTAGCCTTTTTACCTACTTGAGACGGTGAGTATTTGTCGTTTTAAGGCTCAGTTTCAAATGTTTTAGTTTGTCGTTTCTGTTCAAATTGATTATCTTTTAGCATTCTTTTGATCACATAAGCTCACCAAAGTGATTCTGCGCACGTTCCGCTGTTATAGTAGGTACTCTTTTGCAATATTTTAAAAGATACATCCCATACAAAGTTAGTCGAATTTTACACTTTTTCGGTCACCGTTAAATATTTTGTCTTGATATTAACCGACTTTATATTGACCGTCACGTTGATATCGTCGGGTTGACACCTTGTTTGTGTAGATCGGACCTGTTGCACTTTAAAAACATTGCAATATGGATTCTGTTTGCAATAATTTTAGCGTTTTCACCTACTTTATACATTGAGTATTTGTCGTTTTAAAGCTCAGTTTGAAATGTTTTAGTTTGTCCTTTCTGTTCAAATCGATCATCTTTTAGCATACTTTTTGATCGTATTAGCTTACCAAAGTGTTTGTGCGCACGCACCGCTGTTGAAGTAGGTACTCCTTTACGTTATTTTAAAAGATACATGCCATACAATGTTAGTCGAATTTTACACTTTTTCGGTCACCATGAAATATTTTGTCTTGATATTAACCGACTTTATATTGACCGTCGCGTCGAGGCCGTTGCGTAGACATCTTGATTGTGTAGATCGGAGCTGTTGCACTTCAAAAACATCGCAATATGGATTCTGTTTGCAATAATTTTAGCGTTTTCACCTACTTTAGACACTGAATATTTGTCGTTTTGAAGCTCAGTTTGAAATGTTTTAGTTTGTCGTTTCTGTTCAAACCGATCATTATTTAGCATATTTTTCGATCACATTAGCTCACCTAAGTGATTCTGCGCACGCTCCGCTGTTCTAGTAGGTACTCTTTTGCAATATTTTAAAAGATACATCCCTTACAAAGTTAGTCGAATTTTACACTTTTTCGGTCACCGTGAAATATTTTGTCTTGATATTAACCGACTTTATATTGACCGTCGCGTCGAGGCCGTTGCGTAGACACCTTGCTTTTGTAGATCGGACCTGTTGCACTTCAAAAACAACCCAATATGGATTCTGTTTGCAATAATTTTAGCGTTTTCACCTACTTTAGACACTGAATATTTGTCGTTTTGAAGCTCAGTTTGAAATGTTTTAGTTTGTCGTTTCTGTTCAAATCGATCATCTTTTAGCATTCTTTTCGATCACATTAGCTCACCGAAGTGATTTTGCGCATGCTCCCCTGTTCAAGTAGGTACTCTTTTGCGATATTTTAAAAGATACATCCAATACAAAGTTAGTCGAATTTTACACTTTTTCGGTCACCGTGAAATATTTTGTCTTGATATTAACCGACTTTATATTGACCGTCGCGTCGAGGCCGTTGCGTAGACACCTTGCTTGTGTAGATCGGACCTGTTGCACTTTAAAAGCATCCCAATATGGATTCTGTTTGCAATAATTTTAGCGTTTTCACCTACTTTAGACACTGAATATTTGTCGTTTTGAAGCTCAGTTTGAAATGTTTTAGTTTGTCGTTTCTGTTCAAATCGATCATCTTTTAGCATTCTTTTCGATCACATTAGCTCACCGAAGTAGTTCTGCGCACGCTCCGCTGTTGAAGAAGTTACTATCCTTTGTTATTTTAAAAGATACATCCCATACAAAGTTAGTCGAATTTTACACTTTTTCGGTCACCGTGAAATATTTTGTCTTGATATTAACCGACTTTATATTGACCGTCGCGTCGAGGCCGTTGCGTAGACACCTTGCTTTTGTAGATCGGACCTGTTGCACTTCAAAAACATCCCAATATGGATTCTGTTTGCAATAATTTTAGCGTTTTCACCTACTTTAGACACTGAATATTTGTCGTTTTGAAGCTCAGTTTGAAATGTCTTAGTTTGTCGTTTCTGTTCAAACCGATCATTATTAAGCATATTTTTCGATCACATTAGCTCAACGAAGTGATTCTGCGCACGCTCCGCTGATCTAGTAGGTACTCTTTTGCAATATTTTAAAAGATACATCCCATACAAAGTTAGTCGAATTTTACACTTTTTCGGTCACCGTGAAATATTTTGTCTTGATATTAACCGACTTTATATTGACCGTCGCGTTGATATCGTCGGGTTGACACCTTGTTTGTGTAGATCGGACCTGTTGCACTTCAAAAACATCGCAATATGGATTCTGTTTGGAATAATTTTAGCGTTTTCACCTACTTTAGACATTGAGTATTTGTCGTTTTATAGCTCAGTTTGAAATGTTTTAGTTTGTCGTTTCTGTTCAAATCGATCATCTTTTATTATACTTTTTGATCGTATTAGCTCACCAAAGTGTTTGTGCGCACGCACCGCTGATGAAGTAGGTACTCTATTACGTTATTTTAAAAGATACATGCCATACAATGTTAGTCGAATTTTACACTTTTTCGGTCACCGTGAAATATTTTGTCTTGATATTAACCGACTTTATATTGACCGTCGCGTCGAGGCCGTTGCGTAGACATCTCGCTTGTGTAGATCGGACCTGTTGCACTTCAAAAACATCGCAATATGGATTCTGTTTGCAATAATTTTAGCGTTTTCACCTACTTTAGACACTGAATATTTGTCGTTTTGAAGCTCAGTTTGAAATGTTTTAGTTTGTCGTTTCTGTTCAAATCGATCATCTTTTAGCATTCTTTTCGATCACATTAGCCCACGGAAGTGATTTTGCGCACGCTCCGCTGTTGAAGTAGGTACTCTATAACGTTATTTTAAAAGATACATGCCATACAATGTTAGTCGAATTTTACACTTTTTCGGTCACCGTGAAATATTTTGTCTTGATATTAACCGACTTTATATTGACCGTCGCGTCGAGGCCGTTGTAGATACCTCGTTTGTGTAGACCGGACCTGTGGCATTTCATAAACATCGCAATATGGATTCTGTTTGCAATAATTTTAGCGTTTTCACCTACTTTAGACACTGAATATTAGTCGTTTTGAAGCTCAGTTTGAAATGTTTTAGTTTGTCGTTTCTGTTCAAACCGATCATTATTAAGCATATTTTTCGATCACATTAGCTCAACGAAGTAATTCTGCGCACGCTCCGCTGTTCGAGTAGGTTTTCTTTTGCAATATTTTAAAAGATACATCCCATACAAAGTTAGTCAAATTTTACACTTTTTCGGTCACCGTGAAATATTTTTTCTTGATATTAACGGACTTTATATTGACCGTCGCGTCGAGCTTGTTGCGTAGACACCTCGCTTGTGTAGATCGGACCTGTTGCACTTCAAAAACATCGCAATATGTATTCTGTTTTGTATAATTTTAGCGTTTTCACCTACTTTAGACATTGAGTATTTGTCGTTTTAAAGCTCAGTTTGAAATGTTTTAGTTTGTCGTTTCTGTTCAAATCGATCATCTTTAAGCATACTTTTTGATCGTATTAGCTTACCAAAGTGTTTGTGCGCACGCTTCGCTGTTGAAGTAGGTACCCTTTTACGTTATTTTAAAAGATACATCCCATACAATGTTAGTCGAATTTTACACTTTTTCGGTCACCGTGAAATATTTTGTCTTGATATTAACCGACTTTATATTGACCGTCGCGTCGAGCCCGTTGCGTAGACACCTCGTTTGTATAGATCAGACCTGTTGCACTTAAAAACATCGCAATATGGATTCTGTTTGCAATAATTTTAGCGTTTTCACCTACTTTAGACACTGAATATTTGTCGTTTTGAAGCTCAGTTTGAAATGTTTTAGTTTGTCGTTTCTGTTCAAACCGATCATTATTTAGCATATTTTTCGATGACATTAGCTCAACGAAGTGATTCTGCGCACGCTCCGCTGATCTAGTAGGTACTCTTTTGCAATATTTTAAAAGATACATCCCATACAAAGTTAGTCGAATTTTACACTTTTTCGGTCACCGTGAAATATTTTGTCTTGATATTAACCGACTTTATATTGACCGTCGCGTTGATATCGTCGGGTTGACACCTTGTTTGTGTAGATCGGACCTGTTGCACTTCAAAAACATCGCAATATGGATTCTGTTTGGAATAATTTTAGCGTTTTCACCTACTTTAGACATTGAGTATTTTTCGTTTTAAAGCTCAGTTTGAAATGTTTTAGTTTGTCGTTTCTGTTCAAATCGATCATCTTTTATTATACTTTTTGATCGTATTAGCTCACCAAAGTGTTTGTGCTCACGCACCGCTGTTGAAATAGGTACTCTATTACGTTATTTTAAAAGATACATGCCATACAATGTTAATCATTAAAAGATACATGCCATACAATGTTAATCATTGTATGGCATGTATCTTTTAAAATAACGTAATAGAGTACCTATTTCAACAGCGGTGCGTGAGCACTTTGGTGAGCTAATACGATCAAAAAGTATAATAAAAGATGATCGATTTGAACAGAAACGACAAACTAAAACATTTCAAACTGAGCTTTAAAACGACAAATACTCAATGTCTAAAGTAGGTGAAAACGCTAAAATTATTCCAAACAGAATCCATATTGCGATGTTTTTGAAGTGCAACAGGTCCGATCTACACAAACAAGGTGTCAACCCGACGATATCAACGCGACGGTCAATATAAAGTCGGTTAATATCAAGACAAAATATTTCACGGTGACCGAAAAAGTGTAAAATTCGACTAACTTTGTATGGGATGTATCTTTTAAAATATTGCAAAAGAGTACCTACTAGATCAGCGGAGCGTGCGCAGAATCACTTCGTTGAGCTAATGTCATCGAAAAATATGCTAAATAATGATCGGTTTGAACAGAAACGACAAACTAAAACATTTCAAACTGAGCTTCAAAACGACAAATATTCAGTGTCTAAAGTAGGTGAAAACGCTAAAATTATTGCAAACAGAATCCATAATGCTATGTTTATAAAATGCCACATGTCCAGTCTACACAAACGAGGTATATACGCAACGGCCTCGACGCGACGGTCAATATAAAGTCGGTTAATATCAAGACAAAATATTTCACGGTGACCGAAAAAGTGTAAAATTCGACTAACATTTTATGGGATGTATCTTTTAAAATAACGTAAAAGGGTACCTACTTCAACAGCGAAGGGTGCGCACAAACACTTTGGTAAGCTAATACGATCAAAAAGTATGCTTAAAGATGATCGATTTGAACAGAAACGACAAACTAAAACATTTCAAACTGAGCTTTAAAACGACAAATACTCAATGTCTAAAGTAGGTGAAAACGCTAAAATTATACAAAACAGAATACATATTGCGATGTTTTTGAAGTGCAACAGGTCCGATCTACACAAGCGAGGTGTCTACGCAACAAGCTCGACGCGACGGTCAATATAAAGTCCGTTAATATCGAGAAAAAATATTTCACGGTGACCGAAAAAGTGTAAAATTTGACTAACTTTGTATGGGATGTATCTTTTAAAATATTGCAAAAGAAAACCTACTCGAACAGCGGAGCGTGCGCAGAATTACTTCGTTGAGCTAATGTGATCGAAAAATATGCTTAATAATGATCGGTTTGAACAGAAACGACAAACTAAAACATTTCAAACTGAGCTTCAAAACGACTAATATTCAGTGTCTAAAGTAGGTGAAAACGCTAAAATTATTGCAAACAGAATCCATATTGCGATGTTTATGAAATGCCACAGGTCCGGTCTACACAAACGAGGTATCTACAACGGCCTCGACGCGACGGTCAATATAAAGTCGGTTAATATCAAGACAAAATATTTCACGGTGACCGAAAAAGTGTAAAATTCGACTAACATTGTATGGCATGTATCTTTTAAAATAACGTTATAGAGTACCTACTTCAACAGCGGAGCGTGCGCAAAATCACTTCCGTGGGCTAATGTGATCGAAAAGAATGCTAAAAGATGATCGATTTGAACAGAAACGACAAACTAAAACATTTCAAACTGAGCTTCAAAACGACAAATATTCAGTGTCTAAAGTAGGTGAAAACGCTAAAATTATTGCAAACAGAATCCATATTGCGATGTTTTTGAAGTGCAACAGGTCCGATCTACACAAGCGAGATGTCTACGCAACGGCCTCGACGCGACGGTCAATATAAAGTCGGTTAATATCAAGACAAAATATTTCACGGTGACCGAAAAAGTGTAAAATTCGACTAACATTGTATGGCATGTATCTTTTAAAATAACGTAATAGAGTACCTACTTCATCAGCGGTGCGTGCGCACAAACACTTTGGTGAGCTAATACGATCAAAAAGTATAATAAAAGATGATCGATTTGAACAGAAACGACAAACTAAAACATTTCAAACTGAGCTATAAAACGACAAATACTCAATGTCTAAAGTAGGTGAAAACGCTAAAATTATTCCAAACAGAATCCATATTGCGATGTTTTTAAAGTGCAACAGGTCCGATCTACACAAACAAGGTGTCAACCCGACGATATCAACGCGACGGTCAATATAAAGTCGGTTAATATCAAGACAAAATATTTCACGGTGACCGAAAAAGTGTAAAATTCGACTAACTTTGTATGGGATGTATCTTTTAAAATATTGCAAAAGAGTACCTACTAGATCAGCGGAGCGTGCGCAGAATCCCTTCGTTGAGCTAATGTGATCGAAAAATATGCTTAATAATGATCGGTTTGAACAGAAACGACAAACTAAAACATTTCAAACTGAGCTTCAAAACGACAAATATTCAGTGTCTAAAGTAGGTGAAAACGCTAAAATTATTGCAAACAGAATCCATAATGCGATGTTTATGAAATGCCACATGTCCGGTCTACACAAACGAGGTATCTACGCAACGGCCTCGACGCGACGGTCAATATAAAGTCGGTTAATATCAAGACAAAATATTTCACGGTGACCGAAAAAGTGTAAAATTCGACTAACTTTGTATGGGATGTATCTTTTAAAATAACAAAGGATAGTAACTTCTTCAACAGCGGAGCGTGCGCAGAACTACTTCGGTGAGCTAATGTGATCGAAAAGAATGCTAAAAGATGATCGATTTGAACAGAAACGACAAACTAAAACATTTCAAACTGAGCTTCAAAACGACAAATATTCAGTGTCTAAAGTAGGTGAAAACGCTAAAATTATTGCAAACAGAATCCATATTGGGATGCTTTTAAAGTGCAACAGGTCCGATCTACACAAGCAAGGTGTCTACGCAACGGCCTCGACGCGACGGTCAATATAAAGTCGGTTAATATCAAGACAATATTGACCGTCGCGTCGAAGCCGTTGCGTAGACACCTCGTTTGTGTAGATCGGACCTGTTGCACTTCAAAAACATCGCAATATGGATTCTGTTTGTAATAATTTTAGCGTTTTCACCTACTTTAGACACTGAATATTTGTCGTTTTAAAACTCAGATACAAATGTTTTAGTTTGTCATTTCTGTTTAAATTGATCATCATTTGACATACTTTTCGATCATATTAGCTCACCGGAGTATTTATGCGCACGTTTTGCTGTTGAAATAGGTACTCCCTTGCGTTATTTTAAAAGATACATGCTAAACAATTTCAGTCGAATTTTACACTTTTTCGGTCACCGTGAAATATTTTGTCTTGATATTAACTGACTTTATATTGACCGTCGCGTCGAGCCCGTTGCGTCGACACCTCGTTGACCGTCGCGTCGAAGCCGTTGCGTAGACACCTCGTTTGTGTAGATCGGACCTGTTGCACTTTAAAAACATCGCAATATGGATTCTGTTTGTTATAATTTTAGCGTTTTCACCTACTTTAGACACTGAATATTTGTCGTTTTAAAACTCAGTTACAAATGTTTTAGTTTGTCATTTCTGTTTAAATTGATCATCATTTGACATACTTTTCGATCATATTAGCTCACCGGAGTATTTATGCGCACGTTTTGCTGTTGAAATAGGTACTCCCTTGCGTTATTTTAAAAGATACATGCTAAACAATTTCAGTCGAATTTTACACTTTTTCGGTCACCGTGAAATATTTTGTCTTGATATTAACTGACTTTATATTGACCGTCGCGTCGAGCCCGTTGCGTCGACACCTCGTTTGTGTAGATCGGACTTATTGCACTTCAAAAACATCGCAATATGGATTCTGTTTGCAATAATTTTAGCGTTTTCACCTACTTTAGACACTGAATATTTGTCGTTTTGAAGATCAGTTTGAAATGTTTTAGTTTGTCGTTTCTGTTCAAACCGATCATTATTTAGCATATTTTTCGATCACATTAGCTCACCGAAGTGATTCTGCGCACGCTCCGCTGTTCTAGTACTAACTCTTTTGCAATATTTTAAAAGATACATCCCATACAAAGTTAGTTAAATTTTACACTTTTTCGGTCACCGTGAAATATTTTGTCTTGATATTAACCGACTTTATATTGACCGTCGCGTTGATATCGTCGGGATGACACCTTGATTGTGTAGATCGGACCTGTTGCACTTCAAAAACATCGCAATATGGATTCTGTTTGCAATAATTTTAGCGTTTTCACCTACTTTCGTCATTGAGTATTTGTCGTTTTAAAGCTCAGTTTGAAATGTTTTAGTTTGTCGTTTCTGTTCAAATCGATCATCTTTTAGCATACTTTTTGATCGTATTAGCTCACTAAATTGTTTGTGCAAACGCACTGCTGTTGAAGTAGGAACTCTTTTACGTTATTTTAAAAGATACGTGCCATACAATGTTAATCGAATTTTACACTTTTTCGGTCAGCGTAAAATATTTTGTCTTGATATTAACCGACTTTATATTGACCGTCGCATCGAGGCCGTTGCGTCGACACCTTGCTTGTGTAGATCGGACCTGTTGCACTTCAAACACATCGCAATATGGATTCTGTTTGCAATAATGTTAGCGTTTTCACCTACTTTAGACACTGAATATTTGTCGTTTTGAAGCTCAGTTTGAAATGTTTTAGTTTGTCGTTTCTGTTCAAATCAATCATCTTTTAGCATTCTTTTCGATCACATTAGCTCACCGAAATTATTTTGCGCACGCTCCGCTGTTCAACTAGGTACTCTTTTGCGATATTTTAAAAGATACATCCTATACAAAGTTAGTCGAATTTTACACTTTTTCGGTCACCGAGAAATATTTTGTCTTGATATTAACCGACTTTATATTGACAGTCGCGTTGATATCGTCGGGTTGACACCTTGTTTGTGTAGATCGGACCTGTTGCACTTTAAAGACATCGCAATACGGATTCTGTTTGCAATAATTTTAGTATTTTCACCTACTTTAGACACTGAATATTTGTCGTTTTGAAGCTTAGTTTAAAATATTTTAGTTTGTTGTTTCTGTTCAAATCGATCATCTTTTAGCATACTTTTCGATCAAATTAGCTCCAGGAGTGTTTTTGCGCACGCTCCGCTGTTCTAGTAGTTACTCTTTTGCGATATTTTAAAAGATACATCCCATACAAAGTTAGTCGAATTTTACTCTTTTTCGGTCACCGTGAAATATTTTGTCTTGATATTAACCGACTTTATATTGACCGTCGCGTCGAGGCCGTTGCGTAGACATCTCGCTTGTGTAAATCGGACCTGTTGCACTTCAAAAACATCGCAATATGGATTCTGTTTGCAATAATTTTAGCGTTTTCACCTACTTTAGACACTGAATATTTGTCGTTTTGAAGCTCAGTTTGAAATGTTTTAGTTTGTCGTTTCTGTTCAAATCGATCATCTTTTAGCATTCTTTTCGATCACATTAGCTCACGGAAGTGATTTTGCGCACGCTCCGCTGTTGAAGTAGGTACTCTATTACGTTATTTTAAAAGATACATGCCATACAATGTTAGTCGAATTTTACACTTTTTCGGTCACCGTGAAATATTTTGTCTTGATATTAACCGACTTTATATTGACCGTCGCGTCGAGGCCGTTGTAGATACCTCGTTTGTGTAGACCGGACCTGTGGCATTTCATAAACATCGCAATATGGATTCTGTTTGCAATAATTTTAGTGTTTTCACCTACTTTAGACACTGAATATTAGTCGTTTTGAAGCTCAGTTTGAAATGTTTTAGTTTGTCGTTTCTGTTCAAACCGATCATTATTAAGCATATTTTTCGATCACATTAGCTCAACGGAGTAATTCTGCGCACGCTCCGCTGTTCGAGTAGGTTTTCTTTTGCAATATTTTAAAAGATACATCCCATACAAAGTTAGTCAAATTTTACACTTTTTCGGTCACCGTGAAATATTTTTTCTTGATATTAACCGACTTTATATTGACCGTCGCGTCGAGCTTGTTGCGTAGACACCTCGCTTGTGTAGATCGGACCTGTTGCACTTCAAAAACATCGCAATATGTATTCTGTTTTGTATAATTTTAGCGTTTTCACCTACTTTAGACATTGAGTATTTGTCGTTTTAAAGCTCAGTTTGAAATGTTTTAGTTTGTCGTTTCTGTTCAAATCGATCATCTTTAAGCATACTTTTTGATCGTATTAGCTTACCAAAGTGTTTGTGCGCACGCTTCGCTGTTGAAGTAGGTACCCTTTTACGTTATTTTAAAAGATACATCCCATACAATGTTAGTCGAATTTTACACTTTTTCGGTCACCGTGAAATATTTTGTCTTGATATTAACCGACTTTATATTGACCGTCGCGTCGAGGCCGTTGCGTATATACCTCGTTTGTGTAGACTGGACATGTGGCATTTCATAAACATAGCATTATGGATTCTGTTTGCAATAATTTTAGCGTTTTCACCTACTTTAGACACTGAATATTTGTCGTTTTGAAGCTCAGTTTGAAATGTTTTAGTTTGTCGTTTCTGTTCAAACCGATCATTATTTAGCATATTTTTCGATGACATTAGCTCAACGAAGTGATTCTGCGCACGCTCCGCTGATCTAGTAGGTACTCTTTTGCAATATTTTAAAAGATACATCCCATACAAAGTTAGTCGAATTTTACACTTTTTCGGTCACCGTGAAATATTTTGTCTTGATATTAACCGACTTTATATTGACCGTCGCGTTGATATCGTCGGGTTGACACCTTGTTTGTGTAGATCGGACCTGTTGCACTTCAAAAACATCGCAATATGGATTCTGTTTGGAATAATTTTAGCGTTTTCACCTACTTTAGACATTGAGTATTTGTCGTTTTAAAGCTCAGTTTGAAATGTTTTAGTTTGTCGTTTCTGTTCAAATCGATCATCTTTTATTATACTTTTTGATCGTATTAGCTCACCAAAGTGTTTGTGCTCACGCATCGCTGTTGAAATAGGTAATCTATTACGTTATTTTAAGAGATACATGCCATACAATGTTAGTCGAATTTTACACTTTTTCGGTCACCGTGAAATATTTCGTCTTGATATTAACCGACTTTATATTGACCGTCGCGTCGAGGCCGTTGCGTAGACATCTCGCTTGTGTAGGTCGGACCTGTTGCACTTCAAAAATATTGCAATATGGATTCTGTTTGCAATAATTTTAGCGTTTTCACCTACTTTAGACACTGAATATTTGTCGTTTTGAAGCTCAGTTTGAAATGTTTTAGTTTGTCGTTTCTGTTCAAATCGATCATCTTTTAGCATTCTTTTCGATCACATTAGCTCACGGAAGTGATTTTGCGCACGCTCCGCTGTTGAAGTAGGTACTCTATAACGTTATTTTAAAAGATACATCCCATAAAAAGTTAGTCGAATTTTACACTTTTTCGGTCACCGTGAAATATTTTGTTTTGATATTAACCGACTTTATATTGACCGTCGCGTCGAGGCCGTTGTAGATACCTCGTTTGTGTAGACCGGACCTGTTGCACTTCAAAAACATCGCAATATGGATTCTGTTTGCAATAATTTTAGCGTTTTCACCTACTTTATACACTGAATATAAGTCGTTTTGAAGCTCAGTTTGAAATGTTTTAGTTTGTCGTTTCTGTTCAAACCGATCATTATTAAGCATATTTTTCGATCACATTAGCTCAACGAAGTAATTCTGCGCACGCTCCGTTGTTCGAGTAGATTTTCTTTTGCAATATTTTAAAAGATACATCCCATACAAAGTTAGTCGAATTTTACACTTTTTCGGTCACCGTGAAATATTTTTTCTTGATATTAACGGACTTTATATTGACCGTCGCGTCGAGCTTGTTGCGTTGACACCTCGCTTGTGTAGATCGGACCTGTTGCACTTCAAAAACATCGCAATATGTATTCTGTTTTGTATAATTTTAGCGTTTTCACCTACTTTAGACATTGAGTATTTGTCGTTTTAAAGCTCAGTTTGAAATGTTTTAGTTTGTCGTTTCTGTTCAAATCGATCATCTTTAAGCATACTTTTTGATCGTATTAGCTTACCAAAGTGTTTGTGCGCACGCTTCGCTGTTGAAGTAGGTACCCTATTACGTTATTTTAAAAGATACATCCCATAAAAAGTTAGTCGAATTTTACACTTTTTCGATCACCGTGAAATATTTTGTCTTGATATTAACCGACTTTATATTGACCGTCGCGTCGAGGCCGTTGCGTAGATACCTTGATTGTGTAGACGGGACCTGTTGCATTTCATAAACATCGCAAAATGGATTCTGGTTGCAATAATTTTAGCGTTTTCACCTACTTTAAACACTGAATATTTGTTGTTTTGAAGCTCAGTTTGAAATGTTTTGTGTGTCGTTTGTGTTTAAATCGATCATCTTTTAGCATACTTTTTGATCATCTTAGCTCACCGGAGTGATTGTGCGCACGCTTTGCTGTTCTAGTAGCTACTCTTTTGCGATATTTTAAAAGATACATCCCATACAAAGTTAGTCGAATTTTACACTTTTTCGGTCACCGTGAAATATTTTGTCTTGATATTAACCGACTTCATATTGACCAACGTGTCGAGGCCGTTGCGATGATACCTCGTTTGTGTAGACCGGACCTGTGTCATTTTATAAACATCGCAATATGGATTCTGTTTGCAATAATTTTAGCGTTTTCACCTACTTTAGACGTTGAGTATTTGTCGTTTTAATGCTCAGTTTCAA
This sequence comes from Pyrausta purpuralis, assembly GCA_963924145.1. NCBI lineage: Eukaryota > Metazoa > Arthropoda > Insecta > Lepidoptera > Crambidae > Pyrausta > Pyrausta purpuralis. The sequence goes on along the minus strand of OZ001668.1, from coordinate 10,585,269 downwards.
ATGTTTTAGTTTGTCGTTTCTGTTCAAATCGATTATCTTTTAGTATTCTTTTTGATCACATTAGCTCACTGAAGTGATTCTGCGCACGCTCCGCTGTTCTAGTAGGTACTCTTTTGCAATATTTTAAAAGATACATCCCATACAAAGTTAGTCGAATTTTACACTTTTTCCGTCACCGTAAAATATTTTGTCTTGATATTAACTGACTTTATATTGACCATCGCGTCGAGGCCGTTGCGTAGATACCTCGTTTGTGTAGACCGGACCTGTTGCATTTCATAAACATCGCAAAATGGATTCTGGTTGCAATAATTTTAGCGTTTTCACCTACTTTAAACACTGAATATTTGTCGTTTTGAAGCTCAGTTTGAAATGTTTTGTTTGTCGTTTGTGTTTAAATCGATCATCTTTTAGCATATTTTTTGATCATCTTAGCTCACCGGTGTGTTTGTGCGCACGCTTTGCTGTTCTAGTAGCTACTCTTTTGCGATATTTTAAAAGATACATCCCATACAAAGTTGGTCGAATTTTTCAATTAATTGGTTACCGTGAAATATTTTGTATTGCTATTAACCGACTTTATATTGACCGTCGCGTCGAGCCCGTTGCTTAGACACCTCTTTTGTGTAGATCGGACCTGTTGCACTTCAAAAACATCGCAATATGGATTCTGTTTGCAATAATTTTAGCGTTTTCACATACTTAAGACACTGCATATTTGTCTTTTTAAAGCTCAGTTTGAAATGTTTTAGTTTGTCGTTTCTGTTCAAATCGATCATCTTTTAGCATACTTTTCAATCACATTAGCTCACCGGAGTATTTATGCGCACGTTTTGCTGTTGAAATAGGTACTCCCTTGCGTTATTTTAAAAGATACATGCTAAACAAATTCAGTCGAATTTTACACTTTTTCGGTCACCGTGAAATATTTTGTCTTGATATTAACGGACTTTATATTGACCGTCGCGTCGAGCTCGTTGCGTAGACACGTCGCTTCTGTAGATCGGACCTGTTGCACTTCAAAAACATCGCAATATGGATTCTGTTTGCAATAATTTTAGCGTTTTCACCTACTTTAGACACTGAATATTTGTCGTTTTGAAGATCAGTTTGAAATGTTTTAGTTTGTCGTTTCTGTTCAAACCGATCATTATTTAGCATATTTTTCGATCACATTAGCTCAACGAAGTGATTCTGCGCACGCTCCGCTGTTCTAGTACTAACTCTTTTGCAATATTTTAAAAGATACATCCCATACAATGTTAGTTGAATTTTACACTTTTTCGGTCACCGTGAAATATTTTGTCTTGATATTAACCGACTTTATATTGACTGTCGCGTTGATATCGTCGGGATGACACCTTGTTTGTGTAGATCGGACCTGTTGCACTTCAAAAACATCGCAATATGGATTCTGTTTGGAATAATTTTAGCGTTTTCACCTACTTTAGTCATTGAGTATTTGTCGTTTTAAAGCTCAGTTTGAAATGTTTTAGTTTGTCGTTTCTGTTCAAATCGATCATCTTTTAGCATACTTTTTGATCGTATTAGCTCACTAAATTGTTTGTGCAAACGCACTGCTGTTGAAGTAGGAACTCTTTTACGTTATTTTAAAAGATACGTGCCATACAATGTTAATCGAATTTTACACTTTTTCGGTCACCGTAAAATATTTTGTCTTGATATTAACCGACTTTATATTGACCGTCGCATCGAGGCCGTTGCGTCGACACCTTGCTTGTGTAGATCGGACCTGTTGCACTTCAAACACATCGCAATATGGATTCTGTTTGCAATAATGTTAGCGTTTTCACCTACTTTAGACACTGAATATTTTTGTCGTTTTGAAGCTCAGTTTGAAATGTTTTAGTTTGTCGTTTCTGTTCAAATCAATCATCTTTTAGCATATTTTTCGATCACATTAGCTCACCGAAATGATTTTGCGCACGCTCCGCTGTTCAACTAGGTACTCTTTTGCGATATTTTAAAAGATACATCCCATACAAAGTTAGTCGAATTTTACACTTTTTCGGTCACCGTGAAATAATTTGTCTTGATATTAACCGACTTTATATTGACAGTCGCGTTGATATCGTCGGGTTGACACCTTGTTTGTGTAGATCGGACCTGTTGCACTTTAAAGACATCGCAATACGGATTCTGTTTGCAATAATTTTAGTATTTTCACCTACTTTAGACACTGAATATTTGTCGTTTTGAAGCTTAGTTTAAAATGTTTTAGTTTGTTGTTTCTGTTCAAATCGATCATCTTTTAGCATACTTTTCGATCAAATTAGCTCCAGGAGTGTTTTTGCGCACGCTCCGCTGTTCTAGTAGTTACTCTTTTGCGATATTTTAAAAGATACATCCCATACAAAGTTAGTCGAATTTTACTCTTTTTCGGTCACCGTGAAATATTTTGTCTTGATATTAACCGACTTTATATTGACCGTCGCGTCGAAGCCGTTGCGTAGACACCTCGTTTGTGTAGATCGGACCTGTTGCACTTCAAAAACATCGCAATATGGATTCTGTTTGTAATAATTTTAGCGTTTTCACCTACTTTAGACACTGAATATTTGTCGTTTTAAAGCTCAGTTACAAATGTTTTAGTTTGTCATTTCTGTTTAAATTGATCATCATTTGACATACTTTTCGATCATATTAGCTCACCGGAGTATTTATGCGCACGTTTTGCTGTTGAAATAGGTACTCCCTTGCGTTATTTTAAAAGATACATGCTAAACAAATTCAGTCGAATTTTACACTTTTTCGGTCACCGTGAAATATTTTGTCTTGATATTAACCGACTTTATATTGACCGTCGCGTCGAGCTCGTTGCGTAGACACCTCGCTTCTGTAGATCGGACCTGTTGCACTTCAAAAACATCGCAATATGGATTCTGTTTGCAATAATTTTAGCGTTTTCACCTACTTTAGACACTGAATATTTGTCGTTTTGAAGATCAGTTTGAAATGTTTTAGTTTGTCGTTTCTGTTCAAACCGATCATTATTTAGCATATTTTTCGATCACATTAGCTCACCGAAGTGATTCTGCGTACGATTCGCTGTTCTAGTACTAACTCTTTTGCAATATTTTAAAAGATACATCCCATACAAAGTTAGTTGAATTTTACACTTTTTCGGTCACCGTGAAATATTTTGTCTTGATATTAACCGACTTTATATTGACCGTCGCGTTGATATCGTCGGGATGACACCTTGTTTGTGTAGATCGGACCTGTTGCACTTCGAAAACATCGCAATATGGATTCTGTTTGGAATAAATTTAGCGTTTTCACCTACTTTAGACATTGAGTATTTGTAGTTTTAGAGCTCAGTTTGAAATGTTTTAGTTTGTCGTTTCTGTTCAAATCGATCATCATTTAGCAAACTTTTTGATCGTATTAGCTCACCAAAGTGTTTGTGCGCACGCACCGCTGTTGAAGTAGGTACTCTATTACGTTATTTTAAAAGATACATGCCATACAATGTTAGTCGAATTTTACACTTTTTCGGTCACCGTGAAATATTTTGTCTTGATATTAACCGACTTTATATTGACCGTCGCGTCGAGGCCGTTGCGTAGACATCTCGCTTGTGTAGATCGGACCTGTTGCACTTCAAAAACATCGCAATATGGATTCTGTTTGCAATAATTTTAGCGTTTTCACCTACTTTAGACACTGAATATTAGTCGTTTTGAAGCTCAGTTTGAAATGTTTTAGTTTGTCGTTTCTGTTCAAACCGATCATTATTAAGCATATTTTATGATCACATTAGCTCAACGAAGTGATTCTGCGCTCGCTCCGCTGTTCGAGTAGGTTTTCTTTTGCAATATTTTAAAAGATACATCCCATACAAAGTTAGTCGAATTTTACACTTTTTCGATCACCGTGAAATATTTTGTCTTGATATTAACGGACTTTATATTGACCGTCGCGTCGAGCTCGTTGCGTAGACACCTCGCTTCTGTAGGTCGGACCTGTTGCACTTCAAAAACATCGCAATATGGATTCTGTTTGCAATAATTTTAGCGTTTTCACCTACTTTAGACATTGAGTATTTGTCGTTTTAAAGCTCAGTTTGAAATGTTTTAGTTTGTCGTTTCTGTTCAAATCGATCATCTTTAAGCATACTTTTTGATCGTATTAGCTTACCAAAGTGTTTGTGCGCACGCTTCGCTGTTGGAATAGGTACTCTATTACGTTATGTTAAAAGATACATCCCAGACAAAGTTAGTCGAATTTTACACTTTTTCGGTCACCGTGAAATATTTTGTCTTGATATTAACCGACTTTATATTGACCGTCGCGTCGAGCCCGTTGCGTAGACACATCGCTTGTGTAGATCGGACCTGTTGCACTTCAAAAACATCGCAATATGGATTCTGTTTGCAATAATTTTAGCGTTTTCACATACTTAAGACACTGCATATTTGTCTTTTTAAAACTCAGTTTGAAATGTTTTAGTTTATCGTTTCTGTTCAAATCGATCATCTTTTAGCATACTTTTCAATCACATTAGCTCACCGAAGTAGTTCTGCGCACGCTCCGCTGTTGAAGAAGTTACTATCCTTTGTTATTTTAAAAGATACATCCCATACAAAGTTAGTCGAATTTTACACATTTTCGGTCACCATGAAATATTTTGTCTTGATATTAACCGACTTCATATTGACCAACGTGTCGAGGCCGTTGCGATGATACCTCGTTTGTGTAGACCGGACCTGTGGCATTTTATAAACATCGCAATATGGATTCTGTTTGCAATAATTTTAGCATTTTGACCTACTTAAACGTTGAGTATTTGTCGTTTTAATGCTCAGTTTCAAATGTTTTAGTTTGTCGTTTCTGTTCAAATCGATCATCATTTAGCAAACTTTTTGATCGTATTAGCTCACCAAAGTGTTTGTGCGCACGCACCGCTGTTGAAGTAGGTACTCTATTACGTTATTTTAAAAGATACATGCCATACAATGTTAGTCGAATTTTACACTTTTTCGGTCACCGTGAAATATTTTGTCTTGATATTAACCGACTTTATATTGACCGTCGCGTCGAGGCCGTTGCGTAGACATCTCGCTTGTGTAGATCGGACCTGTTGCACTTCAAAAACATCGCAATATGGATTCTGTTTGCAATAATTTTAGCGTTTTCACCTACTTTAGACACTGAATATTAGTCGTTTTGAAGCTCAGTTTGAAATGTTTTAGTTTGTCGTTTCTGTTCAAACCGATCATTATTAAGCATATTTTATGATCACATTAGCTCAACGAAGTGATTCTGCGCTCGCTCCGCTGTTCGAGTAGGTTTTCTTTTGCAATATTTTAAAAGATACATCCCATACAAAGTTAGTCGAATTTTACACTTTTTCGGTCACCGTGAAATATTTTGTCTTGATATTAACGGACTTTATATTGACCGTCGCGTCGAGCTCGTTGCGTAGACACCTCGTTTCTGTAGGTCGGACCTAATGCAGTTCAAAAACATCGCAATATGGATTCTGTTTGCAATAATTTTAGCGTTTTCACCTACTTTAGACACTGAATATTTGTCGTTTTGAAGATCAGTTTGAAATGTTTTAGTTTGTCGTTTCTGTTCAAACCGATCATTATTTAGCATATTTTTCGATCACATTAGCTCACCGAAGTGATTTTGCGCACGCTCCGCTGTTCTAGTACTAACTCTTTTGCAATATTTTAAAAGATACATCCCATACAAAGTTAGTTGAATTTTACACTTTTTCGGTCACCGTGAAATATTTTGTCTTGATATTAACCGACTTTATATTGACCGTCGCGTTGAGCCCGTTGCGTAGACACCTTGTTTGTGTAGATCGGACCTGTTGCACTTCAAAAACATCGCAATATGGATTCTGTTTGGAATAATTTTAGCGTTTTCACCTACTTTAGACATTGAGTATTTGTCGTTTTAGAGCTCAGTTTGAAATGTTTTAGTTTGTCGTTTCTGTTCAAATCGATCATCATTTAGCAAACTTTTTGATCGTATTAGCTCACCAAAGTGTTTGTGCGCACGCACCGCTGTTGAAATAGGTACTCTATTACGTTATTTAAAAAGATACATGCCATACAATGTTAGTCGAATTTTACACTTTTTCGGTCACCGTGAAATATTTTGTCTTGATATTAACCGACTTTATATTGACCGTCGCGTCGAGGCCGTTGCGTAGACATCTCGCTTGTGTAGATCGGACCTGTTGCACTTCAAAAACATCGCAATATGGATTCTGTTTGCAATAATTTTAGCGTTTTCACCTACTTTAGACACTGAATATTAGTCGTTTTGAAGCTCAGTTTGAAATGTTTTAGTTTGTCGTTTCTGTTCAAACCGATCATTATTAAGCATATTTTATGATCACATTAGCTCAACGAAGTGATTCTGCGCTCGCTCCGCTGTTCGAGTAGGTTTTCTTTTGCAATATTTTAAAAGATACATCCCATACAAAGTTAGTCGAATTTTACACTTTTTCGATCACCGTGAAATATTTTGTCTTGATATTAACGGACTTTATATTGACCGTCGCGTCGAGCTCGTTGCGTAGACACCTCGTTTCTGTAGGTCGGACCTAATGCAGTTCAAAAACATCGCAATATGGATTCTGTTTGCAATAATTTTAGCGTTTTCACCTACTTTAGTCATTGAGTATTTGTCGTTTTAAAGCTCAGTTTGAAATGTTTTAGTTTGTCGTTTCTGTTCAAATTGATCATCTTTTAGCATACTTTTTGATCGTATTAGCTCACCAAATTGTTTGTGCAAACGCACTGCTGTTGAAGTAGGAACTCTTTTACGTAATTTTAAAAGATACATGCCATACAATGTTAATCGAATTTTACACTTTTTCGGTCACCGTAAAATATTTTGTCTTGATATTAACCGACTTTATATTGACCGTCGCATCGAGGCCGTTGCGTCGACACCTCGCTTGTGTAGATCGGACTTGTTGCACTTCAAAAACATCGCACTATGGATTCTATTTGGAATAATTTAAGCGTTTTCACCTACTTTAGACACTGAATATTTGTCGTTTTAAAGCTCAGTTTGAAATGTTTTAGTTTGTCGTTTCTGTTCATATCGACCACCTTTTAGCATACTTTTCGATTTCATTAGCTCACCGAAGTGGTTCTGCGCTCGCTCCGCTGTTTTAGTAGTTACTTTTTATGCGATATTTTAAAAGATACATCCCATACAAAGTTAGTCGTATTTTACACTTTTTCGGTCACCGTGAAATATTTTGTCTTGATATTAACCGACTTTATATTGACCGTCGCGTCGAGGCCGTTGCGTAGACACCTCGTTTGTATAGATCGGACCTGTTGCACTTCAAAAACATCGCAATATGGATTCTATATGATATAATTTTTGCGTTTTCACCTACTTTAGACACTGAATATTTGTCGTTTTAAAGAGCTCAGTTTGAAATGTTTTAGTTTGTCGTTTCTGTTCAAATCGATCATATTTTAGCATATTTTTCGATCACATAAGCTCACCGAAGTGGTTTTGCGCACGCTTCGCTGTTGAAATAGGTAATTTTTTGCGATATTTTAAAAGATACATCCCATACAAAGTTCGTCGAATTTTACACTTTTTCGGTCACCGTGAAATATTTTGTCTCTATATTAACCGACTTTATATTGACCGTCGCGTCGAGGCCGTTGCGTAGACACCTTGCTTGTGTAGATCGGACCTATTGCACTTCAAAAACATCGCAATATGGATTCTGGTTGGAATAATTTTAGCGTTTTTACCTACTTTAGACACTGAATATTTGTCGTTTTAAAGAGCTCAGTTTGAAATGTTTTACTTTGTCGTTTCTGTTCAAATCGATCATCTTTTAGCATACTTTTCGATCACATTATCTCACCAAAGTGGTTCTGCGCACGCTCCGCTGTTCTATTAGGTACTCTTTTGCGATATTTTAAAAGTTACATCCCATACAAAGTTAGTCGAATTTTACACTTTTTCGGTCACCGTGAAATATTTTGTCTTGATATTAACCTACTTTATATTGACCGTCGCGTTGATATCGTCGGGTTGACACCTCGTTTGTGTAGACCAGACCTGTTGCACTTCAAAAACATCGCAATAAGGATTCTGTTAGCAATAATTTTAGCGTTTTCACCTACTTTAGACACTCAATATTTGTCGTTTTGAAGCTCAGTTTGAAATGTTTTAGTTTGTCGTTTCTGTTTAAATCGATCATCTTTTAGAATACTTTTCGATCATATTAGCTCACCATAGTGTTTGTGCGCACGCTTTGCTATTCTAGTAGGTACTCTTTTGCGATATTTTAAAAGATACATCCCATACAAAGTTAGTCGAATTTTACACTTTTTCGGTCACCGTGAAATATTTTGTCTTGATATTAACCGACTTTATATTGACCGTCGCGTCGAGGCCGTTGCGTAGATACCTCGTTTGTGTAGACCGGACCTGTTGCATTTCAAAAACATCGCAATATGGATTCTGTTAGCAATAATTTTAGCGTTTTCACCTACTTAAGTCACTGAATATTTGTCGTTTTGAAGCTCAGTTTGAAATGTTTTAGTTTGTCGTTTCTGTTCAAATCGAACTTCTGTTAGCATACTTTTCGATCATATTAGCTCACCGAAGTGTTTGTGCGCAAGCTTTGCTGTTCTAGTATGTACTCTTTTGATATATTCTAAAAGATACATCCCATACAAAGATAGTCGAATTTTACACTTTTTCGGTCACCGTGAAATATTTTGTCTTGATATTAACCAACTTTATATTGACCGTCGCGTCGAGGCCATTGCGAAGACACCTCGTTTGTGTAGATCGGACCTGTTGCACTTAAAACACATCGCAATATGAATTCTGTTTGCAATAATTGTAGCGTTTTCACCAACTTTAGACACTGAATATTTGTCGTTTGAAAGCTCAGTTTGAAATGTTTTTGTTTGTCCTTTCTGTTCAAATCTATCATCTTTTAGCATACTTTTCGATCATATTTGCTCACTGGAGTGTTTCTGCGCACGCTCCGCTGTTCTAGTTGTTACTTTTTCGCGATATTTTAAAAGATACATCCCATACAAAGTTAGTCGAATTTTACACTTTTTCGGTCACCGTGAAATATTTTGTCTTGATATTAACCGACTTTATATTGACCGCCGCATCGAGCCCGTTGCGTAGACACCTTGTTTGTGTAGATCGGACCTGTTGCACTTCAAAAACATTGCAATATGGATTCTGTTTGCAATAATTTTAGCGTTTTCACCTACTTTAGACACTGAATATTTGTGGTTTTGAAGCTCAGTTTGAAATGTTTTAGTTTGTCGTTTCTGTTCAAATCGATCATCTTTTAGCATACTTTTCGATCAAATTAGCTCACAGGAGTGTTTTTGCGCACGCTCCGCTGTACTAGTAGTTACTCTTTTGCGATATTTTAAAAGATACATCCCATACAAAGTTAGTCGAATTTTACACTTTTTCGGTCACCGTGAAATATTTTGTCTTGATATTAACCGACTTTATATTGACCGTCGCGTCGAAGCAGTTGCGTAGACACCTCGTTTGTGTAGATCGGATCTGTTGCACTTCAAAAACATCGCAACATGGATTCTGTTTGTAATCATTTTAGCGTTTTCACCTACTTTAGACACTGAATATTTGTCGTTTTAAAGCTCAGTTACAAATGTTTTAGTTCGTCATTTCTGTTCAAATTGATCATCATTTGACATACTTTTCGATCATATTAGCTCACCGGAGTATTTGTGCGCACGTTTCGCTGTTGAAAATGGTACTCCCTTGCGTTATTTTAAAAGATACATGCTAAACAAATTCAGTCGAATTTTACACTTTTTCGGTCACCGTGAAATATATTGTCTTGATATTAACCGACTTTATATTGACCGTCGCATCGAGCCCGTTGCGTAGACACCTAGTTTGTGTAGATCGGACCTGTTGCATTTCAAAAACATCGCAATGTGGATTCTGCTTGCAATAATTTTAGCGTTTTCACCTACTTTAGACACTGAATATTTGTCGTTTTGAAGCTTAGTTTGAAATGTGTTAGTTTGTCGTTTCTGTTCAAATCGATCATCTTTTAGCATACTTTTCGATCACATTATCTCACCAAAGTGGTTCTGCGCACGCTCCGCTGTTCTATTAGGTACTCTTTTGCGATATTTTAAAAGATACATCCCATACAAAGTTAGTCGAATTTTACACTTTTTCGGTCACCGTGAAATATTTTGTCTTGATATTAACCAACTTTATATTGACCGTCGCGTCGAGGCCATTGCGAAGACACCTCGTTTGTGTAGATCGGACCTGTTGCACTTAAAACACATCGCAATATGAATTCTGTTTGCAATAATTGTAGCGTTTTCACCAACTTTAGACACTGAATATTTGTCGTTTGAAAGCTCAGTTTGAAATGTTTTTGTTTGTCCTTTCTGTTCAAATCTATCATCTTTTAGCATACTTTTCGATCATATTTGCTCACTGGAGTGTTTCTGCGCACGCTCCGCTGTTCTAGTTGTTACTTTTTTGCGATATTTTAAAAGATACATCCCATACAAAGTTAGTCGAATTTTACACTTTTTCGGTCACCGTGAAATATTTTGTCTTGATATTAACCGACTTTATATTGACCGTCGCATCGAGCCCGTTGCGTAGACACCTTGTTTGTGTAGATCGGACCTGTTGCACTTCAAAAACATTGCAATATGGATTCTGTTGCAATAATTTTAGCGTTTTCACCTACTTTAGACACTGAATATTTGTGGTTTTGAAGCTCAGTTTGAAATGTTTTAGTTTGTCGTTTCTGTTCATATCGACCACCTTTTAGCATACTTTTCGATTTCATTAGCTCACCGAAGTGGTTCTGCGCTCGCTCCGCTGTTTTAGTAGTTACTTTTTATGCGATATTTTAAAAGATACATCATATACAAAGTTAGTCGTATTTTACACTTTTTCGGTCACCGTGAAATATTTTGTCTTGATATTAACCGACTTTATATTGACCGTCGCGTCGAGGCCGTTGCGTAGACACCTCGTTTGTATAGATCGGACCTGTTGCACTTCAAAAACATCGCAATATGGATTCTATATGATATAATTTTTGCGTTTTCACCTACTTTAGACACTGAATATTTGTCGTTTTAAAGAGCTCAGTTTGAAATGTTTTAGTTTGTCGTTTCTGTTCAAATCGATCATATTTTAGCATATTTTTCGATCACATAAGCTCACCGAAGTGGTTTTGCGCACGCTTCGCTGTTGAAATAGGTAATTTTTTGCGATATTTTAAAAGATACATCCCATACAAAGTTCGTCGAATTTTACACTTTTTCGGTCACCGTGAAATATTTTGTCTCTATATTAACCGACTTTATATTGACCGTCGCGTCGAGGCCGTTGCGTAGACACCTTGCTTGTGTAGATCGGACCTATTGCACTTCAAAAACATCGCAATATGGATTCTGGTTGGAATAATTTTAGCGTTTTTACCTACTTTAGACACTGAATATTTGTCGTTTTAAAGAGCTCAGTTTGAAATGTTTTACTTTGTCGTTTCTGTTCAAATCGATCATCTTTTAGCATACTTTTCGATCACATTATCTCACCAAAGTGGTTCTGCGCACGCTCCGCTGTTCTATTAGGTACTCTTTTGCGATATTTTAAAAGTTACATCCCATACAAAGTTAGTCGAATTTTACACTTTTTCGGTCACCGTGAAATATTTTGTCTTGATATTAACCAACTTTATATTGACCGTCGCGTCGAGGCCATTGCGAAGACACCTCGTTTGTGTAGATCGGACCTGTTGCACTTAAAACACATCGCAATATGAATTCTGTTTGCAATAATTGTAGCGTTTTCACCAACTTTAGACACTGAATATTTGTCGTTTGAAAGCTCAGTTTGAAATGTTTTTGTTTGTCCTTTCTGTTCAAATCTATCATCTTTTAGCATACTTTTCGATCATATTTGCTCACTGGAGTGTTTCTGCGCACGCTCCGCTGTTATAGTTGTTACTTTTTCGCGATATTTTAAAAGTTACATCCCATACAAAGTTAGTCGAATTTTACACTTTTTCGGTCACCGTGAAATATTTTGTCTTGATATTAACCTACTTTATATTGACCGTCGCGTTGATATCGTCGGGTTGACACCTCGTTTGTGTAGACCAGACCTGTTGCACTTCAAAAACATCGCAATAAGGATTCTGTTAGCAATAATTTTAGCGTTTTCACCTACTTTAGACACTCAATATTTGTCGTTTTGAAGCTCAGTTTGAAATGTTTTAGTTTGTCGTTTCTGTTTAAATCGATCATCTTTTAGAATACTTTTCGATCATATTAGCTCACCATAGTGTTTGTGCGCACGCTTTGCTATTCTAGTAGGTACTCTTTTGCGATATTTTAAAAGATACATCCCATACAAAGTTAGTCGAATTTTACACTTTTTCGGTCACCGTGAAATATTTTGTCTTGATATTAACCGACTTTATATTGACCGTCGCGTCGAGGCCGTTGCGTAGATACCTCGTTTGTGTAGACCGGACCTGTTGCATTTCAAAAACATCGCAATATGGATTCTGTTAGCAATAATTTTAGCGTTTTCACCTACTTAAGTCACTGAATATTTGTCGTTTTGAAGCTCAGTTTGAAATGTTTTAGTTTGTCGTTTCTGTTCAAATCGAACTTCTTTTAGCATACTTTTCGATCATATTAGCTCACCGAAGTGTTTGTGCGCAAGCTTTGCTGTTCTAGTATGTACTCTTTTGATATATTCTAAAAGATACATCCCATACAAAGATAGTCGAATTTTACACTTTTTCGGTCACCGTGAAATATTTTGTCTTGATATTAACCAACTTTATATTGACCGTCGCGTCGAGGCCATTGCGAAGACACCTCGTTTGTGTAGATCGGACCTGTTGCACTTAAAACACATCGCAATATGAATTCTGTTTGCAATAATTGTAGCGTTTTCACCAACTTTAGACACTGAATATTTGTCGTTTGAAAGCTCAGTTTGAAATGTTTTTGTTGCACCGGACCTGTTGCATTTCAAAAACATCGCAATATGGATTCTGTTAGCAATAATTTTAGCGTTTTCACCTACTTAAGTCACTGAATATTTGTCGTTTTGAAGCTCAGTTTGAAATGTTTTAGTTTGTCGTTTCTGTTCAAATCGAACTTCTTTTAGCATACTTTTCGATCATATTAGCTCACCGAAGTGTTTGTGCGCAAGCTTTGCTGTTCTAGTATGTACTCTTTTGATATATTCTAAAAGATACATCCCATACAAAGATAGTCGAATTTTACACTTTTTCGGTCACCGTGAAATATTTTGTCTTGATATTAACCAACTTTATATTGACCGTCGCGTCGAGGCCATTGCGAAGACACCTTGTTTGTGTAGATCGGACCTGTTGCACTTCAAAAACATCGCAATATGGATTCTGTTTGCAATAATTTTAGCGTTTTCACCTACTTTATACATTGAGTATTTGTCGTTTTAAAGCTCAGTTTGAAATGTTTTAGTTTGTCGTTTCTGTTCAAATCGATCATCTTTTAGCATACTTTTCGATCATATTTGCTCACTGGAGTGTTTCTGCGCACGCTCCGCTGTTCTAGTTGTTACTTTTTCGCGATATTTTAAAAGATACATCCCATACAAAGTTAGTCGAATTTTACACTTTTTCGGTCACCGTGAAATATTTTGTCTTGATATTAACCGACTTAATATTGACCGTCGCATCGAGCCCGTAGCGTAGATACATCGATTGTTTAGATTGTACCTGTTGCACTTCAAAAACATCGCAATATGGATTCTGTTTGCAATAATTTTATCGTTTTCACCTACTTTAGACACAGAATATTTGTCGTTTTAAAGCTCAGTTTGAAATGTTTTAGTTTGTCGTTTCTGTTCAAATCGATCATCTTTTAGCATATTTTTCGATCATATTTGCTCACCGGAGTGTTTGTGCGCACGTTCCGCTGTTAAAGAAGGTACTTTTTGCGTTATTTTTAATGATACATGCCATACAAAGTTAGTCGAATTTTACACTTTTTCGGTCACCGTGAAATATTTTGTCTTGATATTAACCGACTTTATATTGATCGTCGCGTCGAGCCCGTTGCGTAGACACCTCGTTTGTGTAGATCGGACCTGTTGCACTTCAAAAACATCGCAATATGGATTATATTTGCAATAATTTTAACGTTTTCACCCACTTTAGACACTAAATATGTGTCGTTTTAAAGCTCAGTTTAAAATGTTTTAGTTTGTCATTTCTGTTCAAATCGATCATCTTTTATCATATTTTTCGATCATATTTGCTCACCGAAGTGTTTAATGCGCACGTTCCGCTGTTAAAGAAGGTACTCTTTGCGATATTTTAAAAGAGACATCCCATACAAAGTTAGTCGAATTTTACACTCTTTCGGTCACCGTAAAATATTTTGTCTTGATATTAACCGACTTTATATTGACCGTCGCGTCGAACCCAATGCGTAGACACCTCGTTTGTGTAGACCGGACCTGTTGCACTTCAAAAACATCGCAATATGGATTCTGTTTGCAATAATTTTAGCGTTTTCACCCACTTTAGACACTGAATATGTGTCGTTTTAAAGCTCAGTTTAAAATGTTTTAGTTTGTCATTTCTGTTCAAATCGATCATCTTTTAGCATACTTTTTTATCATATTTGCTCACCGGAGTGTTTGTGCGCACGTTCCGCTGTTCTAGAAGGTACTCTCTGCGTTATTATTTAAGTTAAAAAAGGTACTCTTTGCGATATTTTAAGAGATACATCCCATACAAAGTGAGTCGAATTTTACACTTTTTCGGTCACCGTGAAATATTTTGTCTTGATATTAACCGACTTTTTATTGAATGTCGCGTCGAGCCCGTTGCGTAGACACATCGTTTGTGTAGATCGGACCTGTTGCACTTCAAAAACATCGCAACATGGATTCTGTTTGTAATAATTTTAGCGTTTTCACCTACTTTAGACACTGAATATTTGTCGTTTTGAAGCTCAGTTTGAAATGTGTTAGTTTGTCGTTTCTGTTCAAATCGATCATCTTTTAGCATACTTTTCGATCACATTAGCTCACCGGAGTGTTTCTGCCCACGCTTCGCTGTTCTAGTAGATACAGTTTTGCGATATTTTAAAAGATACATCCCATACAAAGTTAGTCGAATTTTACACTTTTTCGGTCACCGTGAAATATTTTGTCTTGATATTAACCGACTTTTTATTGAATGTCGCGTCGAGCTCGTTGCGTAGACACCTTGTTTGTGTAGATCGGACCTGTTGCACTTCAAAAACATCGCAATATGGATTCTATATGCAATAATTTTTGCGTTTTCACCTACTTTAGACACTGAATATTTGTCGTTTTAAAGAGCTCAGTTTGAAATGTTTTAGTTTGTCGTTTCTGTTCAAATCGATCATATTTTAGCATATTTTTTGATCACATAAGCTCACCGAAGTGGTTTTGCGCACGCTTCGCTGTTGAAAAAGGTACTTTTTTGCGATATTTTAAAAGATACATCCCTTACAAAGTTAGTCGAATTTTACACTTTTTCGGTCACCGTGAAATATTTTGTCTTGATATTAACCGACTTTATATTGACCGTCGCGTCGAGGCCGTTGCGTAGACACCTCGTTTGTGTAGATCGGACCTGTTGCACTTCAAAAACATCGCAATATGGATTCTATATGGAATAATTTTAGCGTTTTCACCTACTTTAGACACTGAATATTTGTCGTTTTAAAGAGCTCAGTTTGAAATGTTTTAGTTTGTCGTTTCTGTTCAAATCGATCATATTTTAGCATATTTTTTGATCACATAAGCTCACCGAAGTGGTTTTGCGCACGCTTCGCTGTTGAAATAGGTATTTTTTTGCGATATTTTAAAAGATACATCCTATACAAAGTTAGTCGAATTTTACACTTTTTCGGTCACCGTGAAATATTTTGTCTCGATATTAACCGACTTTATATTGACCGTCGCGTCGAGGCCTTTGCGTAGACACCTTGCTTGTGTAGATCGGACCTATTGCACTTCAAAAACATCGCAATATGGATTCTGGTTGGAATAATTTTAGCGTTTTTACCTACTTTAGACACTGAATATTTGTCGTTTTAAAGAGCTCAGTTTGAAATGTTTTAGTTTGTCGTTTCTGTTCAAATCGATCATCTTTTAGCATACTTTTCGATCACATTATCTCACCGAAGTGGTTCTGCGCACGCTACGCTGTTCTATTAGGTACTCTTTTGCGATATTTTAAAAGATACATCCCATACAAAGTTAGTCGAATTTTACACTTTTTCGGTCACCGTGAAATATTTTGTCTTGATATTAACCAACTTTATATTGACCGTCGCGTCGAGGCCGTTGCGTACGCACCTCGTTTGTGTAGATCGGACCTGTTGCACTTAAAACACATCGCAATATGGATTCTGTTTGCAATAATTGTAGCGTTTTCACCAACTTTAGAAACTGAATATTTGTCGTTTGAAAGCTCAGTTTGAAATGTTTTTGTTTGTCCTTTCTGTTCAAATCTATCATCTTTTAGCATACTTTTCGATCATATTTGCTCACTGGAGTGTTTCTGCGCACGCTCCGCTGTTCTAGTTGTTACTTTTTCGCGATATTTTACAAGATACATTCCATACAAAGTTAGTCGAATTTTACACTTTTTCGGTCACCGTGAAATATTTTGTCTTGATATTAACCGACTTTTTATTGAATGTCGCGTCGAGCCCGTTGCGTAGACACATCGTTTGTGTAGATCGGACCTGTTGCACTTCAAAAACATCGCAACATGGATTCTGTTTGTAATAATTTTAGCGTTTTCACCTACTTTAGACACTGAATATTTGTCGTTTTGAAGCTCAGTTTGAAATGTGTTAGTTTGTCGTTTCTGTTCAAATCGATCATCTTTTAGCATACTTTTCGATCACATTAGCTCACCGGAGTGTTTCTGCCCACGCTTCGCTGTTCTAGTAGATACAGTTTTGCGATATTTTAAAAGATACATCCCATACAAAGTTAGTCGAATTTTACACTTTTTCGGTCACCGTGAAATATTTTGTCTTGATATTAACCGACTTTTTATTGAATGTCGCGTCGAGCTCGTTGCGTAGACACCTTGTTTGTGTAGATCGGACCTGTTGCACTTCAAAAACATCGCAATATGGATTCTATATGCAATAATTTTTGCGTTTTCACCTACTTTAGACACTGAATATTTGTCGTTTTAAAGAGCTCAGTTTGAAATGTTTTAGTTTGTCGTTTCTGTTCAAATCGATCATATTTTAGCATATTTTTTGATCACATAAGCTCACCGAAGTGGTTTTGCGCACGCTTCGCTGTTGAAAAAGGTACTTTTTTGCGATATTTTAAAAGATACATCCCTTACAAAGTTAGTCGAATTTTACACTTTTTCGGTCACCGTGAAATATTTTGTCTTGATATTAACCGACTTTATATTGACCGTCGCGTCGAGGCCGTTGCGTAGACACCTCGTTTGTGTAGATCGGACCTGTTGCACTTCAAAAACATCGCAATATGGATTCTATATGGAATAATTTTAGCGTTTTCACCTACTTTAGACACTGAATATTTGTCGTTTTAAAGAGCTCAGTTTGAAATGTTTTAGTTTGTCGTTTCTGTTCAAATCGATCATATTTTAGCATATTTTTTGATCACATAAGCTCACCGAAGTGGTTTTGCGCACGCTTCGCTGTTGAAATAGGTACTTTTTTGCGATATTTTAAAAGATACATCCTATACAAAGTTAGTCGAATTTTACACTTTTTCGGTCACCGTGAAATATTTTGTCTCGATATTTACCGACTTTATATTGACCGTCGCGTCGAGGCCTTTGCGTAGACACCTTGCTTGTGTAGATCGGACCTATTGCACTTCAAAAACATCGCAATATGGATTCTGGTTGGAATAATTTTAGCGTTTTTACCTACTTTAGACACTGAATATTTGTCGTTTTAAAGAGCTCAGTTTGAAATGTTTTAGTTTGTCGTTTCTGTTCAAATCGATCATCTTTTAGCATACTTTTCGATCACATTATCTCACCGAAGTGGTTCTGCGCACGCTACGCTGTTCTATTAGGTACTCTTTTGCGATATTTTAAAAGATACATCCCATACAAAGTTAGTCGAATTTTACACTTTTTCGGTCACCGTGAAATATTTTGTCTTGATATTAACCAACTTTATATTGACCGTCGCGTCGAGGCCGTTGCGTACGCACCTCGTTTGTGTAGATCGGACCTGTTGCACTTAAAACACATCGCAATATGGATTCTGTTTGCAATAATTGTAGCGTTTTCACCAACTTTAGAAACTGAATATTTGTCGTTTGAAAGCTCAGTTTGAAATGTTTTTGTTTGTCCTTTCTGTTCAAATCTATCATCTTTTAGCATACTTTTCGATCATATTTGCTCACTGGAGTGTTTCTGCGCACGCTCCGCTGTTCTAGTTGTTACTTTTTCGCGATATTTTACAAGATACATTCCATACAAAGTTAGTCGAATTTTACACTTTTTCGGTCACCGTGAAATATTTTGTCTTGATATTAACCGACTTTATATTGACCGTCGCGATGATATCGTCGGTCTGACACCTTGTTTTTGTAGATCGGACCTGTTGCACTTCAAAGACATCGCAATATGGATTCTGTTTGCAATAATTTTAGCGTTTTCACCTACTTTAGACACTGAATATTTGTGGTTTTGAAGCTCAGTTTGAAATGTTTTAGTTTGTCGTTTCTGTTCAAATCGATCATCTTTTAGCATACTTTTCGATCAAATTAGTTCACAGGAGTGTTTTTGCGCACGCTCCGCTTTTCTAGTAGTTACTCTTTTGCGATATTTTAAAACATACATCCCATACAAAGTTAGTAGAATTTTACACTTTTTCGGTCACCGTGAAATATTTTGTCTTGATATTAACCGACTTTAAATTGACCGTCGCGTCGAAGCCGTTGCGTAGACACCTCGTTTGTGTAGATCGGACCTGTTGCACTTCAAAAACATCGCAACATGGATTCTGTTTGTAATAATTTTAGCGTTTTCACCTACTTTAGACACTGAATATTTGTCGTTTTAAAGCTCAGTTACAAATGTTTTAGTTCGTCATTTCTGTTCAAATTGATCATCATTTGACATACTTTTCGATCATATTAGCTCACCGAAGTATTTGTGCGCACGTTTCGCTGTTGAAATAGGTACTCTCTTGCGTTATTTTAAAAGATACATGCTAAACAAATTCAGTCGAATTTTACACTTTTTCGGTCACCGTGAAATATATTGTCTTGATATTAACCGACTTTATATTGACCGTCGCATCGAGCCCGTTGCGTAGACACCTAGTTTGTGTAGATCGGACCTGTTGCATTTTAAAAACATCGCAATATGGATTCTGCTTGCAATAATTTTAGCGTTTTCACCTACTTTAGACACTGAATATTTGTCGTTTTGAAGCTCAGTTTGAAATGTGTTAGTTTGTCGTTTCTGTTCAAATCGATCATCTTTTAGCATACTTTTCGATCACATTAGCTCACCGGAGTGTTTCTGCCCACGCTTCGCTGTTCTAGTAGATACAGTTTTGCGATATTTTAAAAGATACATCCCATACAAAGTTAGTCGAATTTTACACTTTTTCGGTCACCGTGAAATATTTTGTCTTGATATTAACCGACTTTATATTGACCGTCGCGTCGAGCCCGTTGCGTAGACACATCGCTTGTGTAGATTCGACCTGTTGCACTTCAAAAACATCGCACTATGGATTCTATTTGGAATAATTTAAGCGTTTTCACCTACTTTAGACACTGAATATTTGTCGTTTTGAAGCTCAGTTTGAAATGTTTTAGTTTGTCGTTTCTGTTCAAATCGATCATCTTTTAGCATACTTTTCGGTCACATTAGTTCATTGAAGTGGTTCTGCGCACGCTCCGCTGTTGAAGTAGGTACTCCTTTGCTATATTTTAAAAGATACATGCCATACAAAGTTAGTCGAATTTTACACTTTTTCGGTAACCGTGAAACATTTTGTCTTAATATTAACCGACTCTATATTGACCGTCGCGTCGAGGCCGTCCGGCCAATTATTATTATTATTATTGTATTCTATCACAAAAATGATAGTACTTTTATATCTATACTAATATCATAAAGCTGAAGAGTTTGTTTGTTTGTTTGTTTGTTTGTTTGTTTGTTTGTTTGTTTGAACGCGCTAATCTCAAAAACTACTGGCCCGATTTGAAAAATTTTTTTACGTTGGATAGTCCATTTATTGAGGAAGGTTTTAGGCTATATAACATAAAGATACGACTCATAAAACCACAGCAGAAATGAAAAATGTTGCGAAAACGGGAGAAAGATATTCCTTTTGAGAGCTTCCGCTGCATACGCTGCGGAAACCGCTTAAGTTACACAAAAATCATGTATGACAGGATTGTTCAGCATTAAGAGTTCTATAATAAAGTCCGCGACAGCATATGTCTATCTTTTATGGTTGACTTACTACAACCTTTTTTATGTTCATAAATTTGTAAAAAAAATAATGCATTATTTTAAGAGGTGTATTATACACACAGGTATTTATTCTTATCAAAATAAATACATTCATCATCACGAACATTTCATTTAAAACCAAGTTGCCCTTTATATCATATGATTCCAATAAATAGCTTAGGAGCTATCACAGTTTTAACATAACTCCGCACCAAAATAATGTTCGCAGCTTAAGTACAATGTGCGCTTGCGCTAATATATTATAAAGCTGAAGAATTTGTTTGTTTGAATGCGCTTATCTCAGGAACTGCTGGACCGATTTGAAAAAATATTTCTGTGTTGGATAGCTTATTTATCGAGAAAGGCTTTAAGATATAAAACATGACGCTGCGACGGGAGGGGAGGGAGCAAACTCAAAACGCGCGGACGAAGTCGCGGGGGACCGCTATTGATGATAAGAGCAATTCATTCAAAATTATTCCCTAACTATTCCAAAAAATCAAAAATGCACAACTTTGATATTCAAATTTTCACTTCTGCCGGCACTCCCGGATTGCAATTTTTGTTTTTTTTAGTTTGTCGTTTCTGTTCATATCGATCATCTTTTAGCATACTTTTCGATCACATTAGCTCACCGAAGTGGTTCTGCGCACGCTTTGCTGTTCTAATAGTTACTCTTTTGCAATATTTTAAAAGATACATCCCATACAAAGTTAGTCGAATTTAACACTTTTTCGGTCACCGTGAAATATTTTGTCTTGATATTAACCGACTTTATATTGACCGTCGCGTCGAGGCCGTTGCGTAGACATCTTTTTTGTGTAGATCGGACCTGTTGCACTTCAAAAACATCGCAATATGGATTCTGTTTGGAATAATTTTAGCGTTTTCCCCTACTTTAGACACTGAATATGTGTCGTTTTGAAGCTCAGTTTGAAATGTTTTAGTTTGTCGTTTCTGTTCAAATCGATCATCTTTTAGCATAGTTTTCGATCATATTAGCTCACCGGAGTGTTTTGCGCACGCTCTGCTGTTATAGTTGGTACTCTCTCCGTTATTTAAAAAGATACATGCCATACAATGGTAGTCGAATTTTACCCTTTTTCGGTCACCGTGAAATATTTTGTCTTGATATTAACCGACTTAATATTGACCGTCGCGTCGAGCCCGTTGCGTAGACACATCGTTTGTGTAGATTGGAGCTGTTGCACTTCAAAAACATCGCAATATGGATTCTGTTTGCAATAATTTTAGCGTTTTCCCCTACTTTAGACACTGAATATGTGTCGTTTTGAAGCTCAGTTTGAAATGTTTTAGTTTGTCGTTTCTGTTCAAATCGATCATATTTTAGCATAGTTTTCGATCATATTAGCTCACCGGAGTGTTTTTGCGCACGCTCTGCTGTTATAGTAAGTACTCTCTCCGTTATTTAAAAAGATACATGCCATACAATGTTAGTCGAATTTTACCCTTTTTCGGTCACCGTGAAATATTTTGTCTTGATATTAACCGACTTTTTATTGTCCGTCGCGTCGAGCCCGTTGCGTAGACACCTTGTTTGTGTAGATCGGACCTGTTGCACTTCAAAAACATCGCAATATGGATTCTGTTTGCAATAATTTTAGCGTTTTCACCTACTTTAGACACTGAATATTTGTTGTTTTAAAGCTTAGTTTGAAATGTTTTGGTTTGTCGTTTCTGTTCAAATCAATCATCTTTTAGCATACTTTTCGATCATACTATCTTACGAAAGTTTTTTGCGCACGCTCCGCTGTTCTAGTAGGTACCCTCTGCGTTATTTTAAAACATACATGCCATACAATGTTAGTCAAATTTTACACTTTTTCGGTCACCGTGAAATATTTTGTCTTGATATTAACCGACTTTTTATTGACTGTCGCGTCGAGCCCGTTGCGTAGACACGTCGTTTGTGTAGATTGGACCTATTGCACTTCAAAAACATCGCAATATGGATTCTGTTTCCAATAATTTTAGCTTTTTCACCTACTTTAGACACTCATTATTTGTCGTTTTGAAGCTCAGTTTGAAATGTTTTAGTTTGTCGTTTCTGTTCAAATCGATCATCTTTTAGCATACTTTTCGATCATATTAGCTCACCGGAGTGTTTGTGCGCACGCTTTGCTGTTCTAGTAGGTACTTTTTTGCAATATTTTAAAAGATACATCCCATACAAAGTTAGTCGAATTTTACACTTTTTCGGTCACCGTAAAATATTTTGTCTTGATATTAACCGACTTTATATTGACCGTCGCGTCGAAGCCGTTGCGTAGACACCTCGTTTGTGTAGATTGAACCTGTTGCACATTAAAAACATCGCAATATGGATTCTGTTTGCAATAATTTTAGCGTTTTCACCTACTTTAGACACTGAATATTTGTCGTTTTAAAGCTCAGTTTGAAATATTTTAGTTTGTCGTTTCTGTGCAAATCGATCATCTTTTAGCATACTTTTCGATCATATTAGCTCACCGAAGTGGTTCTGCGCTCGCTCCGCTGTTCTTGTAGATACGGTTTTGCGATATTTTAATAGATACATCCCATACAAAGTTAGTCGAATTTTACACTTTTTCGGTCACCGTGAAATATTTTGTCTTGATATTAACCGACTTTATATTGACTGTCGCGTCGAGGCCGTCCGGCCAATTATTATTATTATTATTGTATTCTATCACAAAAATGATAGTACTTTTATATTGATAATAAGAGCAATTCATTCAAAATTATTCCCTAACTATTCCAAAAAATCAAAAATGCACAACTTTGATATTCAAGTTTTCACTTCTGCCGGCACTCCCGGAGTGCAATTTTTGTTTTTTTAGTTTGTCGTTTCTGTTCATATCGATCATCTTTTAGCATACTTTTCGATCATATTAGCTCACCGAAGTGGTTCTGCGCTCGCTCCGCTGTTCTTGTAGATACGGTTTTGCGATATTTAGATACATCCCATACAAAGTTAGTCGAATTTTACACTTTTTCGGTCACCGTGAAATATTTTGTCTTGATATTAACCGACTTTACATTGACCGTCGCATCGAGGCCGTTGCGTAGACACCTTGTTTGTGTAGATCGGATCTGTTGCACATCAAAAACATCGCAATATGGATTCTGTTTGCAATAATTTTAGTGTTTTCACCTACTTTAGACACTGAATATTTGTCGTTTTAAAGCTTAGTTTGAAATGTTTTAGTTTGTCGTTTCTGTTCAAATTGATCATCTTTTAGCATACTTTTTGATCACACTAGCTCACGAGAGTGTTTGTGCGCACGTGTCGCTGTTGAAGTAGGTACTCTTTTGCGATATTTTAAAAGATACATCCCATACAAAGTTAGTCGAATTTTACACTTTGTCGGTCACCTTGAAATATTTTGTCTTGATATTAACCGACTTTATATTGACCGTCGCGTCGAGCCCGTTGCGTAGATAGCTTGTTTGTGTAGATCGGACCTGTTGCACTTAAAAAACATCGCAATATGGATACTGTTTGGAATAATTTTAGCGTTTTCACCTACTTTAGGCACTGAATATTTGTCGTTTTAAAGCTCAGTTTGAAATGTTTAGTTTGTCGTTTCTGTTCAAATCGATCATCTTTTAGCATTTTTTTCGATCACATTAGCTCACCGAAGTGGTTCTGCGCACGCTCCGCTGTTCTAGTAGGTACTTTTTTGCGATATTTTAAAAGATACATCTCATACAAAGTTACTCGAATTTTACACTTTTTCGGTCACCGTGACATATTTTGTCTTGATATTAACCGACTTTATATTGACCGTCGCGTCAAGGCTGTCGCAAAGACACCTCGTTTGTGTAGATCGGACCTGTTGCACTTCAAAAACATCGCAATATGGATTCTGTTTGCAATAATTTTAGCGTTTTCACCTACTTTAGGCACTGAATATTTGTTGTTTTGAAGCTCAGTTTGAAATGTTTTAGTTTGTCGTTTCTGTTCAAATCGACCATCTTTTAGCATACTTTTCGATCATATTAGCTCACCGAAGTGGTTCTGCGCACGCTCCGCTGTTCTAGTAGGTACTTTTTTGCGATATTTTAAAAGATACATCTCATACAAAGTTACTCGAATTTTACACTTTTTCGGTCACCGTGAAATATTTTGTCTTGATATTAACGGACTTTATATTGACCGTCGCGTCGAGGCTGTTGCGTAGACACCTTGATTGTGTAGATCGGACCTGTTGCACTTCAAAAACATCGCAATATGGATACTGTTTGCAATAATTTTAGCGTTTTCACCTACTTTAGACACTGAATATTTGTCGTTTTGAAGCTCAGTTTGAAATGTTTTAGTTTGTCGTTTCTGTTCAAATCGACCATCTTTTAGCATACTTTTCGATCATATTAGCTCACCGAAGTGGTTTTGCGCACGCTCCGCTGTTCTAGTAGGTACTCTTTGCGTTATTTTAGAAGATACATGCCCTACAATGTTAGTCGAATTTTACACTTTTTCGGTCACCGTGAAATATTTTGTCTTGATATTAACCGACTATATATTGACCGTCGCGTCGAGGCTTTTGCGTAGATACCTCGGTTGTGTAGATCAGACTTGTTGCACTTCAAAAACATCGCAATATGGATTCTGTTTGAAATAATTTTTGCGTTTTCGCCTACTTTATACACTGAATATTTGTCGTTTTGAAGCTCAGTTTGAAATGTTTTAGTTTGTCGTTTCTGTTCAAATCGATCATCTTTTAGCATTTTTTTCGATCACATTAGCTCACCGAAGTGGTTCTGCGCACGTTCCGCTGTTCTAGTAGGTACTTTTTTGCGATATTTTAAAAGATACATCTCATACAAAGTTACTCGAATTTTACACTTTTTCGGTCACCGTGACATATTTTGTCTTGATATTAACCGACTTTATATTGACCGTAGATCGGACCTGTTGCACTTCAAAAACATCGCAATATGGATTCTGTTTGCAATAATTTTAGCGTTTTCACCTACTTTAGACACTGAAAATTTTTCGTTTTAAAGTTTAGTTTGAAATGTTTTAGTTTGTCGTTTCTGTTCAAATCGATCATCTTTAAGCATACTTTTCTATCACATTAGCTCACCGGAGTGTTTTTGCGCACGCTGCGCTGTTGAAATAGGTACTTTCCTACGTTATTTCTTAAGATACATGCTATACAAAGTTAGTTGAATTTTACACTTTTTCGGTCACCGTGACATATTTTGTCTTGATATTAACCGACTTTTTATTGACCGTAGCGTCGAGCCCGTTGCGTAGACACATCTTTTGTGAAGATCGGACCTGTTGCACTTTAGAAACATCGCAATGTGGATTCTGTTTGCAATAATTTTAGCGTTTTCACCTACTTTAGGCACTGAATATTTGTTGTTTTGAAGCTCAGTTTGAAATGTTTTAGTTTGTCGTTTCTGTTCAAATCGATCATCTTTTAGCATACTTTTCGATCACATTAGCTCACCGAAGAGGTTCTGCGCACGCTCCGCTGTTCTAGTCGGTACTCTTTTGCGATATTTTAAAAGATACATCCCATACAAAGTTAGTCGAATTTTACACTTTTTCGGTCACCGTGTAATATTTTGTCTTGATCTAAACCGACTTTATATTGACCGTCACGTCGAGCCCGTTGCGTAGACACCTAGTTTGTGTAGACCGGACCTGTTGCACTTCAAAAAACATCGCAATATGGATTCTGTTTGCAATAATTTTAGCGTTTTCACCTACTTTAGACACTGCATATTTGTCGTTTTGAAGCTCAGTTTGAAATGTTTTAGTTTGTCGTTTCTATTCAAATCGATCATCTTTTAGCATACTTTTCGATCATATTAGCTCACCGTAGTGGTTCTGCAAACGCTCCGCTGTTCCAGTAGGTACTTTTTTGCGATATTTTAAAAGATACATCCCATACAAAGTTAGTCGAATTTGACACTTTTTCGGTCACCGTGAAATATTTTGTCTTGATATTAACCGACTTTATATTGACCGTCGCGTCGAGGCTGTTGCGAAAACACCTCGTTTGTGTAGATGGGACCTGTTGCACTTCAAAAACATCGCAATATGGATTCTGTTTGCAATAATTTTAGCGTTTTCACCTACTTTAGGCACTGAATATTTGTTGTTTTGAAGCTCAGTTTGAAATGTTTTAGTTTGTCGTTTCTATTCAAATCGATCATCTTTTAGCATACTTTTCGATCATATTAGCTCACTGTAGTGGTTCTGCAAACGCTCCGCTGTTCCAGTAGGTACTTTTTTGCGATATTTTAAAAGATACATCCCATACAAAGTTAGTCGAATTTGACACTTTTTCGGTCACCGTGAAATATTTTGTCTTGATATTAACCGACTTTATATTGACCGTCGCGTCGAGGCTGTTGCGAAGACACCTCGTTTGTGTAGATCGGACCTGTTGCACTTCAAAAACATCGCAATATGGATTCTGTTTGCAATAATTTTAGCGTTTTCACCTACTTTAGGCACTGAATATTTGTTGTTTTGAAGCTCAGTTTGAAATGTTTTAGTTTGTCGTTTCTGTTCAAATCGATCATCTTTTAGCAAACTTTTCAATCACATTAGCTCACCGTAGTGGTTCTGCGCACGCTCCGCTGTTCTAGTAGGTACTTTTTTGCGATATTTTAAAAGATACATCCCATACAAAGTTAGTCGAATTTTACACTTTTTCGGTCACCGTGAAATATTTTGTCTTGATATTAACCGACTTTATATTGACCGTCGCGTCGAGGCTGTTGCGAAGACACCTCGTTTGTGTAGATGGGACCTGTTGCACTTCAAAAACATCGCAATATGGATTCTGTTTGCAATAATTTTATCGTTTTCACCTACTTTAGGCACTGAATATTTGTTGTTTTGAAGCTCAGTTTGAAATGTTTTAGTTTGTCGTTTCTGTTCAAATCGATCATCTTTTAGCAAACTTTTCAATCACATTAGCTCACCGAAGTGGTTCTGCGCACATTCCGCTGTTCTAGTAGGTACTTTTTTGCGATATTTTAAAAGATACATCTCATACAAAGTTAGTCGAATTTTACACTTTTTCGGTCACCGTGAAATATTTTGTCTTGATATTAACCGACTTTATATTGACCGTCGCGTCGAGGCTGTTGCGAAGACACCTCGTTTGTGTAGATCGGACCTGTTGCACTTCAAAAACATTGCAATATGGATTCTGTTTGCAATAATTTTAGCGTTTTCACCTACTTTAGGCACTGAATATTTGTTGTTTTGAAGCTCAGTTTGAAATGTTTTAGTTTGTCGTTTCTGTTTAAATCGATCATCTTTTAGCAAACTTTTGAATCACATTAGCTCACCGGAGTGTTTTTGCGCACGCTGCGCTGTTGAAATAGGTACTTTCCTTCGTTATTTCTAAAGATACATGCTATACAAAGTTAGTCGAATTTTACACTTTTTCGGTCACCGTGACATATTTTGTCTTGATATTAACCGACTTTATATTGACCGTCGCGTCGAGGCTGTTGCGAAGACACATCTTTTGTGTAGATCGGACCTGTTGCACTTTAAAAACATCGCAATGTGGATTCTGTTTGCAATAATTTTAGCGTTTTCACCTACTTTAGACACTGAATATTTGTCGTTTTAAAGCTAAGTTTGAAATGTTTTAGTTTGTCGTTTCTGCTTTAATCGATCATCTTTTAGCATACTTTTCGATCACATTAGCTCAACGAAGTGGTTTTGCGCACGCTCCGCTGTTCTAGTAGGTACTTTTTTGCGATATTTTAAAAGATACATCCCATACAAAGTTAGTCGAATTTTACACTTTTTCGGTCACCGTGAAATATTTTGTCTTGATATTAACCGACTTCATATTGACCGTCACGTCGAGCCCGTTGCGTAGACACCTCGTTTGTGTAGATGGGACCTGTTGCACTTCAAAAACATCGCAATATGGATTCTGTTTGCAATATTTTTAGCGTTTTCACCTACTTTAGACACTGAATATTTGTCGTTTTGAAGCTCAGTTTGAAATGTTTTAGTTTGTCGTTTCTATTCAAATCGATCATCTTTTAGCATACTTTTCGATCATATTAGCTCACCGTAGTGGTTCTGCGAACGCTCCGCTGTTCTAGTAGGTACTTTTTTGCGATATTTTAAAAGATACATCCCATACAAAGTTAGTCGAATTTTACACTTTTTCGGTCACCGTGAAATATTTTGTCTTGATATTAACCGACTTTATATTGACCGTCGCGTCGAGGCTGTTGCGAAGACACCTCGTTTGTGTAGATGGGACCTGTTGCACTTCAAAAACATCGCAATATGGATTCTGTTTGCAATAATTTTAGCGCTTTCACCTACTTTAGGCACTGAATATTTGTTGTTTTGAAGCTCAGTTTGAAATGTTTTAGTTTGTCGTTTCTGTTCAAATCGATCATCTTTTAGCAAACTTTTCAATAACATTAGCTCACCGAAGTAATTCTGCGCACGCTCCGCTGTTCTAGTAGGTACTTTTTTGCGATATTTTAAAAGATACATCTCATACAAAGTTACTCGAATTTTACACTTTTTCGGTCACCGTGAAATATTTTGTCTTGATATTAACCGACTTTATATTGACCGTCGCGTCGAGGCTGTTGCGAAGACACCTCGTTTGTGTAGATCGGACCTGTTGCACTTCAAAAACATCGCAATATGGATTCTGTTTGCAATAATTTTAAGTTTTCACCTACTTTAGGCACTGAATATTTGTTGATTTGAAGCTCAGTTTGAAATGTTTTAGTTTGTCGTTTCTGTTTAAATCGATCATCTTTTAGCAAACTTTTGAATCACATTAGCTCACCGGAAAGTTTTTGCGCACGCTGCGCTGTTGAAAAAGGTACTTTCCTTCGTTATTTCTAAAGATACATGCTATACAAAGTTAGTCGAATTTTACACTTTTTCGGTCACCGTGACATATTTTGTCTTGATATTAACCGACTTTTTATTGACTGTCGCGTCGAGCCCGTTGCGTAGACACATCTTATGTGTAGATCGGACCTGTTGCACTTTTAAAACATCGCAATGTGGATTCTGTTTGCAATAATTTAAGCGTTTTCACCTACTTTAGACACTGAATATTTGTCGTTTTGAAGCTCAGTTTGAAATGTTTTAGTTTGTCGTTTCTATTCAAATCGATCATCTTTTAGCATTCTTTTCGATCATATTAGCTCACCGTAGTGGTTCTGCGAACGCTCCGCTGTTCTAGTAGGTACTGTTTTGCGATATTTTAAAAGATACATCCCATACAAAGTTAGTCGAATTTTACACTTTTTCGGTCACCGTGAAATATTTTGTCTTGATATTAACCGACTTTATATTGACCGTCGCGTCGAGGCTGTTGCGAAGACACCTCGTTTGTGTAGATGGGACCTGTTGCACTTCAAAAAACATCGCAATATGGATTCTGTTTGCAATATTTTTAGCGTTTTCACCTACTTTAGACACTGAATATTTGTCGTTTTAAAGCTCAGTTTGAAATGTTTTAGTTTGTCGTTTCTATTCAAATCGATCATCTTTTAGCATACTTTTCGATCATATTAGCTCACCGTAGTGGTTCTGCGAACGCTCCGCTGTTCTAGTAGGTACTGTTTTGCGATATTTTAAAAGATACATCCCATACAAAGTTAGTCGAATTTTACACTTTTTCGGTCACCGTGAAATATTTTGTCTTGATATTAACCGACTTTATATTGACCGTCGCGTCGAGGCTGTTGCGAAGACACCTCGTTTGTGTAGATGGGACCTGTTGCACTTCAAAAACATCGCAATATGGATTCTGTTTGCAATAATTTTAGCGTTTTCACCTACTTTAGGCACTGAATATTTGTTGTTTTGAAGCTCAGTTTGAAATGTTTTAGTTTGTCGTTTCTGTTCAAATCGATCATCTTTTAGCAAACTTTTCAATCACATTAGCTCACCGAAGTGGTTCTGCGCACGCTCCGCTGTTGAAGTAGGTACTCTTTTGCGATATTTTTAAAGATACGTCACATACAAAGTTAGTCGAATTTTACACTTTTTCGGTCACCGTGACATATTTTGTCTTGATATTAACCGACTTTATATTGACCGTCGCGTCGGGCCCGTAGCGTAGACACCTCGTTTGTGTAGATCGGACCTGTTGCACTTCAAAAACATCGCAATATGGATTCTGTTTGCAATAATTTTAGCGTTTTCACTTACTTTAGACACTAAAAATTTTTCGTTTTAAAGCTCAGTTTGAAATGTTTTAGTTTGTCGTTTCTGTTCAAATTGATCATCTTTTAGCATACTTTTCGATCACATTAGCTCACCGGAGTGTTTCTGCGCACGCTGCGCTGTTGAAATAGGTACTTTCCTTCAATATTTCTAAAGATACATGCTTTACAAAGTAAGTCGAATTTTACACTTTTTCGGTCACCGTGACATATTTTGTCTTGATATTAACCGACTTTTTATTGACCGTCGCGTCGAGCCCGTAGCGTAGACACATCGTTTGTGTAGAACGGACCTGTTGCACTTTAAAAACATCGCAATGTGGATTCTGTTTGCAATAATTTTAGCGTTTTCACCTACTTTAGACACTGAATATTTGTCGTTTTAAAGCTCAGTTTGAAATGTTTTAGTTTGTCGTTTCTGTTTAAATCGATCATCTTTAAGCATACTTTTCGATCACATTAGCTCACCGAAGTGGTTTTGCGCACGCTCCGCTGTTCTAGTAGGTACTTTTTTGCGATATTTTAAAAGATACATCCCATACAAAGTTAGTCGAATTTTACACTTTTTCGGTCACCGTGAAATATTTTGTCTTGATATTAACCGACTTCATATTGACCGTCACGTCGAGCCCGTTGCGTAGACACCTCGTTTGTGTAGGCCGGACCTGTTGCACTTCAAAAAACATCGCAATATGGATTCTGTTTGCAATAATTTTAGCGTTTTCACCTACTTTAGACACTAAAAATTTTTCGTTTTAAAGCTCAGTTTGAAATGTTTTAGTTTGTCGTTTCTGTTCAAATTGATCATCTTTTAGCATACTTTTCGATCACATTAGCTCACCGGAGTGTTTCTGCGCACGCTGCGCTGTTAAAATAGGTACTTTCTTTCGTTATTTCTAAAGATACATGCTTTACAAAGTTAGTCGAATTTTACACTTTTTCGGTCACCGTGACATATTTTGTCTTGATATTAACCGACTTTTTATTGACCGTCGCGTCGAGCCCGTAGCGTAGACACATCGTTTGTGTAGACCGGACCTGTTGCACTTTAAAAACATCGCAATGTGGATTCTGTTTGCAATAATTTTAGCGTTTTCACCTACTTTAGACACTGAATATTTGTCGTTTTAAAGCTCAGTTTGAAATGTTTTAGTTTGTCGTTTCTGTTTAAATCGATCATCTTTAAGCATACTTTTCGATCACATTAGCTCACCGAAGTGGTTTTGCGCACGCTCCGCTGTTCTAGTAGGTACTTTTTTGCGATATTTTAAAAGATACATCCCATACAAAGTTAGTCGAATTTTACACTTTTTCGGTCACCGTAAAAGATTTTGTCTTGATATTAACCGACTTCATATTGACCGTCACGTCGAGCCCGTTGCGTAGACACCTCGTTTGTGTAGGCCGGACCTGTTGCACTTCAAAAAACATCGCAAAATGGATTCTGTTTGCAATAATTTTAGCGTTTTCACCTACTTTAGACACTAAATATTTGTCGTTTTGAAGCTCAGTTTGAAATATTTAGTTTGTCGTTTTTATTCAAATCGACCATCTTTTAGCATACTTTTCGATCATATTAGCTCACCGAAGTGGTTCCGCGCACGCTCCGCTGTTGAAGTAGGTACTCTTTTGCGATATTTTAAAAGATACGTCACATACAAAGTTAGTCGAATTTTACACTTTTTCGGTCACCGTGACATATTTTGTCTTGATATTAACCGACTTTATATTGACCGTCGCGTCGAGCCCGTTGCGTAGACACCTTAGTTGTGTAGATCGGACCTGTTGCACTTCAAAAACATCGCAATATGGATTCTGTTTGCAATAATTTTAGCATTTTCACCTACTTTAGACACTGAATATTTGTCGTTTTGAAGCTCAGTTTGAAATGTTTTAGTTTGTCGTTTCTGTTCAAATCGACCATCTTTTAGCACACTTTTCGATCATATTAGCTCACCGAAGTGGTTTTGCGCACGCTCCGCTGTTCAAGTAGGAACTTTTTGCGTTATTTTAGAAGATACACGCCATACAATGTTAGTCGAATTTTACACTTTTTCGGTCACCGTGAAATATTTTGTCTTGATATTAACCGACTTTATATTGACCGTCGCGTCGAGCCCGTTGCGTAGACACATCGATTCTGTAGATTGGACCTGTTGCACTTCAAAAACATCGCAATATGGATTATGTTTGCAATAATATTAGCGTTTTTACCTACTTTAGACACTGAATATTTGTCGTTTTGAAGCTCAGTTTGAAATAGTTTAGTTTGTCGTTTTTGTTCAAATCAATCATCTGTTAGCATACTTTTTGATCATATTAGCTCACCGAAGATGTTCTGCGAACGCTTCGCTTTTCTAGTAGGTACTTTTTTGCAATATTTTAAAAGATACATCCCATACAAAGTTAGTCGAGTTTTACACTTTTTCGGTCACCGTGAAATATTTTGTCTTGATATTAACCGACTTTATATTGACCGTCGCGTCGAACCCGTTGCGTAGACACCTTGCTTGTGTAGATCGGACCTATTGCACTTCAAAAACATCGCAATATGGATTCTGTTTGCAATAATTTTAGCGTTTTCACCTACTTTAGACACTGAATATTTGTCGTTTTGAAGCTCAGTTTGAAATGTTTTAGTTTGTCGTTTCTGTTCAAATCGACCATCTTTTAGCATACTTTTCAATCATATTAGCTCACCGTAATGGTTCTGCGCACGCTCCGCTGTTCTAGTAGGTACTCTTTTGCGATATTTTAAAAGATACATCCCATACAAAGTTAGTCGAATTTTACACTTTTTCGGTCACCGCGAAATATTTTGTCTTGATATAAACCGACTTTATATTGACCGTCGCGTCGAACCCGTTGCGTAGACACATCGTTTGTGTCGATCGGACCTGTTGCACTTCAAAATCATTGCAATATTGATACTGTTTGCAATAATTTTAGCGTTTTCACCTACTTTAGACACTAAATATTTGTCGTTTTGAAGCTCAGTTTGAAATATTTAGTTTGTCGTTTTTTTTCAAATCGACCATCTTTTAGCATACTTTTCGATCATATTAGCTCAACGAAGTGGTTCCGCGCACGCTCCGCTGTTGAAGTAGGTACTCTTTTGCGATATTTTAAAAGATACGTCACATACAAAGTTAGTCGAATTTTACACTTTTTCGGTCACCGTGACATATTTTGTCTTGATATTAACCGACTTTATATTGACCGTCGCGTCAAGCCCGTAGCGTAGACACATCGTTTGTGTAGATCGGACCTGTTGCACTTCAAAAACATCGCAATATGGATTCTGTTTGCAATAATTTTAGCGTTTTCACCTACTTTAGACACTGAATATTTTTCGTTTTAAAGCTCAGTTTGAAATGTTTTAGTTTGTCGTTTCTGTTCAAATCGATCATCTTTGAGCATACTTTTCGATCACATTAGCTCACCGGAGTGTTTTTGCGCACGCTGCGCTGTTGAAATAGGTACTTTCCTTCGTTATTTCTAAAGATACATGCTATACAAAGTTAGTCGAATTTTACACTTTTTCGGTCACCGTGACATATTTTGTCTTGATATTAACCGACTTTTTATTGACTGTCGCGTCGAGCCCGTTGCGTAGACACATCTTTTGTGTAGATCGGACCTGTTGCATTTTAAAAACATCGCAATGTGGATTCTGTTTGCAATAATTTTAGCGTTTTCACCTACTTTAGACACTGAATATTTGTCGTTTTAAAGCTCAGTTTGAAATGTTTTAGTTTGTCGTTTCTGTTTTAATCGATCATCTTTTAGCATACTTTTCGATCACATTAGCTCACCGAAGTGGTTTTGCGCACGCTCCGCTGTTCTAGTAGGTACTTTTTTTGCGATATTTTAAAAGATACATCCCATACAAAGTTAGTCGAATTTTACACTTTTTCGGTCACCGTGAAATATTTTGTCTTGATATTAACCGACTTCATATTGACCGTCACGTCGAGCCCGTTGCGTAGACACCTCGTTTGTGTAGACCGGACCTGTTGCACTTCAAAAATCATCGCAATATGGATTTTGTTTGCAATAATTTTAGCGTTTTCACCTACTTTAAACACTGAATATTTGTCGTTTTGAAGCTCAGTTTGAAATGTTTTAGTTTGTCGTTTCTATTCAAATCGATCATCTTTTAGCATACTTTTCGATCATATTAGCTCACCGTAGTGGTTCTGCGAACGCTCCGCTGTTCTAGTAGGTACTTTTTTGCGACATTTTAAAAGATACATCCCATACAAAGTTAGTCGAATTTTACACTTTTTCGGTCACCGTGAAATATTTTGTCTTGATATTAACCGACTTTATATTGACCGTCGCGTCGAGGCTGTTGCGAAGACACCTCGTTTGTGTAGATGGGACCTGTTGCACTTCAAAAACATCGCAAAATGGATTCTGTTTGCAATAATTTTAGCGTTTTCACCTACTTTAGGCTCTGAATATTTGTTGTTTTGAAGCTCAGTTTGAAATGTTTTAGTTTGTCGTTTCTGTTCAAATCGATCATCTTTTAGCAAACTTTTCAATCACATTAGCTCACCGAAGTGGTTCTGCGCACGCTCCGCTGTTGAAGTAGGTACTCTTTTGCGATATTTTTAAAGATACGTCACATACAAAGTTAGTCGAATTTTACACTTTTTCGGTCACCGTGACATATTTTGTCTTGATATTAACCGACTTTATATTGACCGTCGCGTCGAACCCGTTGCGTAGACTCCTCGTTTGTGTAGATCGGACCTGTTGCACTTCAAAAACATCGCAATATGGATTCTGTTTGCAATAATTTTAGCGTTTTCACCTACTTTAGACACTGAATATTTGTCGTTTTGAAGCTCAGTTTGAAATGTTTTAGTTTGTCGTTTCTGTTCAAATCGACCATCTTTTAGCATACTTTTCAATCATATTAGCTCACCGTAATGGTTCTGCGCACGCTCCGCTGTTCTAAAAGGTACTTTTTTGCGACATTTTAAAAGATACATCCCATACAAAGTTAGTCGAATTTTACACTTTTTCGGTCACCGTGAAATATTTTGTCTTGATATAAACCGACTATATATTGACCGTCGCGTCGAGGCCATTGCGTAGACACCTCGTTTGTGTAGATCGGACCTGTTGCACTTCAAAAACATCGCAATATGGATTCTGTTTGGAATAAATTTAGCGTTTTCACCTACTTTATACACTGAATATTTGTCGTTTTGAAGCTCAGTTTGAAATGGTTTAGTTTTTCGTTTCTGTTCAAATCGATCATCTTTTAGCATACTTTTCGATCACATTAGCACACCGAAGTGGTTCTGCGCACGCTCCGCTGTTCTAGTAGGTACTTTTTTGCGATATTTTAAGAGATACATCCCATACAAAGTTAGTCGAATTTTACACTTTTTCGGTCACCGTGAAATATTTTGTATTGATATTAACATACTTTATATTGACCGTCGCGTCGAGCCCGTTGCGTAGACACATCGTTTGTGTAGATCGGACCTGTTGCACTTCAAAAACATCGCAATATTGATACTGTTTGCAATAATTTTAGCGTTTTCACCTACTTTAGACACTGAATATTTGTCGTTTTGAAGCTCAGTTTGAAATATTTAGTTTGTCGTTTTTGTTCAAATCGACCATCTTTTAGCATACTTTTCGATCATATTAGCTCACCGAAGTGGTTCCGCGCACGCTCCGCTGTTGAAGTAGGTACTCTTTTGCGATATTTTAAAAGATACGTCACATACAAAGTTAGTCGAATTTTACACTTTTTCGGTCACCGTGACATATTTTGTCTTGATATTAACCGACTTTATATTGACCGTCGCGTCAAGCCCGTAGCGTAGACACATCGTTTGTGTAGATCGGACCTGTTGCACTTCAAAAACATCGCAATGTGGATTCTGTTTGCAATAATTTTAGCGTTTTCACCTACTTTAGACACTGAATATTTGTCGTTTTAAAGCTCAGTTTGAAATGTTTTAGTTTGTCGTTTCTGTTTAAATCGATCATCTTTAAGCATACTTTTCGATCACATTAGCTCACCGAAGTGGTTTTGCGCACGCTCCGCTGTTCTAGTAGGTACTTTTTTGCGATATTTTAAAAGATACATCCCATACAAAGTTAGTCGAATTTTACACTTTTTCGGTCACCGTGAAATATTTTGTCTTGATATTAACCGACTTCATATTGACCGTCACGTCGAGCCCGTTGCGTAGACACCTCGTTTGTGTAGGCCGGACCTGTTGCACTTCAAAAAACATCGCAATATGGATTCTGTTTGCAATAATTTTAGCGTTTTCACCTACTTTAGACACTAAAAATTTTTCGTTTTAAAGCTCAGTTTGAAATGTTTTAGTTTGTCGTTTCTGTTCAAATTGATCATCTTTTAGCATACTTTTCGATCACATTAGCTCACCGGAGTGTTTCTGCGCACGCTGCGCTGTTAAAATAGGTACTTTCTTTCGTTATTTCTAAAGATACATGCTTTACAAAGTTAGTCGAATTTTACACTTTTTCGGTCACCGTGACATATTTTGTCTTGATATTAACCGACTTTTTATTGACCGTCGCGTCGAGCCCGTAGCGTAGACACATCGTTTGTGTAGACCGGACCTGTTGCACTTTAAAAACATCGCAATGTGGATTCTGTTTGCAATAATTTTAGCGTTTTCACCTACTTTAGACACTGAATATTTGTCGTTTTAAAGCTCAGTTTGAAATGTTTTAGTTTGTCGTTTCTGTTTAAATCGATCATCTTTAAGCATAATTTTCGATCACATTAGCTCACCGAAGTGGTTTTGCGCACGCTCCGCTGTTCTAGTAGGTACTTTTTTGCGATATTTTAAAAGATACATCCCATACAAAGTTAGTCGAATTTTACACTTTTTCGGTCACCGTAAAAGATTTTGTCTTGATATTAACCGACTTCATATTGACCGTCACGTCGAGCCCGTTGCGTAGACACCTCGTTTGTGTAGGCCGGACCTGTTGCACTTCAAAAAACATCGCAATATGGATTCTGTTTGCAATAATTTTAGCGTTTTCACCTACTTTAGACACTAAATATTTGTCGTTTTGAAGCTCAGTTTGAAATATTTAGTTTGTCGTTTTTATTCAAATCGACCATCTTTTAGCATACTTTTCGATCATATTAGCTCACCGAAGTGGTTCCGCGCACGCTCCGCTGTTGAAGTAGGTACTCTTTTGCGA
Organism: Pyrausta purpuralis; assembly: GCA_963924145.1. Classification (NCBI taxonomy): domain Eukaryota; kingdom Metazoa; phylum Arthropoda; class Insecta; order Lepidoptera; family Crambidae; genus Pyrausta; species Pyrausta purpuralis. The sequence continues at coordinate 10,547,306 of OZ001668.1, read as the reverse complement.
TATTTTAAAAGATACGTCACATACAAAGTTAGTCGAATTTTACACTTTTTCGGTCACCGTGACATATTTTGTCTTGATATTAACCGACTTTATATTGACCGTCGCGTCGAGCCCGTTGCGTAGACACCTTAGTTGTGTAGATCGGACCTGTTGCACTTCAAAAACATCGCAATATGGATTCTGTTTGCAATAATTTTAGCATTTTCACCTACTTTAGACACTGAATATTTGTCGTTTTGAAGCTCAGTTTGAAATGTTTTAGTTTGTCGTTTCTGTTCAAATCGACCATCTTTTAGCATACTTTTCGATCATATTAGCTCACCGAAGTGGTTTTGCGCACGCTCCGCTGTTCAAGTAGGAACTTTTTGCGTTATTTTAGAAGATACACGCCATACAATGTTAGTCGAATTTTACACTTTTTCGGTCACCGTGAAATATTTTGTCTTGATATTAACCGACTTTATATTGACCGTCGCGTCGAGCCCGTTGCGTAGACACATCGATTCTGTAGATTGGACCTGTTGCACTTCAAAATCATTGCAATATTGATACTGTTTGCAATAATTTTAGCGTTTTCACCTACTTTAGACACTAAATATTTGTCGTTTTGAAGCTCAGTTTGAAATATTTAGTTTGTCGTTTTTATTCAAATCGACCATCTTTTAGCATACTTTTCGATCATATTAGCTCACCGAAGTGGTTCCGCGCACGCTCCGCTGTTGAAGTAGGTACTCTTTTGCGATATTTTAAAAGATACGTCACATACAAAGTTAGTCGAATTTTACACTTTTTCGGTCACCGTGACATATTTTGTCTTGATATTAACCGACTTTATATTGACCGTCGCGTCAAGCCCGTAGCGTAGACACATCGTTTGTGTAGATCGGACCTGTTGCACTTCAAAAACATCGCAATATGGATTCTGTTTGCAATAATTTTAGCGTTTTCACCTACTTTAGACACTGAATATTTTTCGTTTTAAAGCTCAGTTTGAAATGTTTTAGTTTGTCGTTTCTGTTCAAATCGATCATCTTTGAGCATACTTTTCGATCACATTAGCTCACCGGAGTGTTTTTGCGCACGCTGCGCTGTTGAAATAGGTACTTTCCTTCGTTATTTCTAAAGATACATGCTATACAAAGTTAGTCGAATTTTACACTTTTTCGGTCACCGTGACATATTTTGTCTTGATATTAACCGACTTTTTATTGACTGTCGCGTCGAGCCCGTTGCGTAGACACATCTTTTGTGTAGATCGGACCTGTTGCATTTTAAAAACATCGCAATGTGGATTCTGTTTGCAATAATTTTAGCGTTTTCACCTACTTTAGACACTGAATATTTGTCGTTTTAAAGCTCAGTTTGAAATGTTTTAGTTTGTCGTTTCTGTTTTAATCGATCATCTTTTAGCATACTTTTCGATCACATTAGCTCACCGAAGTGGTTTTGCGCACGCTCCGCTGTTCTAGTAGGTACTTTTTTGCGATATTTTAAAAGATACATCCCATACAAAGTTAGTCGAATTTTACACTTTTTCGGTCACCGTGAAATATTTTGTCTTGATATTAACCGACTTCATATTGACCGTCACGTCGAGCCCGTTGCGTAGACACCTCGTTTGTGTAGACCGGACCTGTTGCACTTCAAAAATCATCGCAATATGGATTTTGTTTGCAATAATTTTAGCGTTTTCACCTACTTTAAACACTGAATATTTGTCGTTTTGAAGCTCAGTTTGAAATGTTTTAGTTTGTCGTTTCTATTCAAATCGATCATCTTTTAGCATACTTTTCGATCATATTAGCTCACCGTAGTGGTTCTGCGAACGCTCCGCTGTTCTAGTAGGTACTTTTTTGCGACATTTTAAAAGATACATCCCATACAAAGTTAGTTGAATTTTACACTTTTTCGGTCACCGTGAAATATTTTGTCTTGATATTAACCGACTTTATATTGACCGTCGCGTCGAGGCTGTTGCGAAGACACCTCGTTTGTGTAGATGGGACCTGTTGCACTTCAAAAACATCGCAAAATGGATTCTGTTTGCAATAATTTTAGCGTTTTCACCTACTTTAGGCTCTGAATATTTGTTGTTTTGAAGCTCAGTTTGAAATGTTTTAGTTTGTCGTTTCTGTTCAAATCGATCATCTTTTAGCAAACTTTTCAATCACATTAGCTCACCGAAGTGGTTCTGCGCACGCTCCGCTGTTGAAGTAGGTACTCTTTTGCGATATTTTTAAAGATACGTTACATACAAAGTTAGTCGAATTTTACACTTTTTCGGTCACCGTGACATATTTTGTCTTGATATTAACCGACTTTATATTGACCGTCGCGTCAAGCCCGTAGCGTAGACACCTCGTTTGTGTAGATCGGACCTGTTGCACTTCAAAAACATCGCAATATGGATTCTGTTTGCAATAATTTTAGCGTTTTCACCTACTTTAGACACTGAAAATTTTTCGTTTTAAAGCTCAGTTTGAAATGTTTTAGTTTGTCGTTTCTGTTCAAATCGATCATCTTTTAGCATACTTTTCGATCACATTAGCTCACCGGAGTGTTTTTGCGCACGCTGCGCTGTTGAAATAGGTACTTTCCTTCGTTATTTCTAAAGATACATGCTATACAATGTTAGTCGAATTTTACACTTTTTCGGTCACCGTGACATATTTTGTCTTGATATTAACCGACTTTTTATTGACCGTAGCGTCGAGCCCGTTGCGTAGACACATCTTTTGTGTAGATCGGACCTGTTGCACTTTAAAAACATCGCAATGTGGATTCTGTTTGCAATTATTTTAGCGTTTTCACCTACTTTAGACACTGAATATTTGTCGTTTTAAAGCTCAGTTTGAAATGTTTTAGTTTGTCGTTTCTGTTTAAATCGATCATCTTTTAGCATACTTTGCGATCACATTAGCTCACCGAAGTGGTTTTGCGCACGCTCCGCTGTTCTAGTAGGTACTTTTTTGCGATATTTTAAAAGATACATCCCATACAAAGTTAGTCGAATTTTACACTTTTTCGATCACCGTGAAATATTTTGTCTTGACATTAACTACTTGCCCCAGGAGATGATGAAGACCATTGTTGTCCCGATAGTGAAAAATAGGGTGGGGAATGTCTCGAGCATCAAGAATTATCGCCCTATATCCCTGGCCACAATAGTAGCGAAGGTGTTGGACAGTCTGCTTGAGAAGCAACTTAGTAAGCACCTCAAATTACACGATGCTCAATTCGGATTTCGAAAAGGATTATCGACTGAAGTTGCCACACTTTGTCTCAAGCATACTGTCAAATACTATACTTCGCGAAAAACTCCAGTCTATGCTTGCTTCCTCGATCTGTCCAAGGCTTTCGATCTGGTATCTTATGACAGATTGTGGAGCAAACTGCAGGAAGAAACTGATCTTTCAGGTGATATCATTAGTTTGTTTCAATACTGGTACAATAATCAGGATAATTGTGTACGGTGGGCGGGCTCTGTATCGGGTGTGTACAGGTTGGAATGCGGGGTAAGGCAGGGGGGATTGACCTCGCCGAGTCTTTTCAACCTGTATATGAACCGGTTGATCGTTGAGCTCAGCAATACCAATATCGGTTGCTCCGTGGAGGGAAAGAGTTTTAACAACATCAGTTACGCTGATGATATGGTGTTGCTGTGTCCATCAATCAGCGCTCTCCGAAAGTTAGTCCATGTCTGTGAGCGATATGCGGAGGCCCAGGGCCTTCGGTATAATGCGACCAAGAGTGAGTTGCTAGTTTTCAAAGCGGGTAGAAAATGTTATCATGTTCCTAATGTAATGCTAAATGGCACTCCTCTAAATAGGGTTACTAAATTTAAGTACCTCGGGCACTGGGTCACTGAGTCCTTAGAGGACAATACTGATATTGAGCGGGAACGCAGGGCACTGGCAATTCGAGGCAATATGCTGGCCCGCAGGTTTTCAAGGTGTACAGACAATGTAAAGGTAACACTGTTCCAATCATACTGTCAGAATTTCTACACTTGTAGCTTGTGGGTCGACTACAGCCATAGAACTCTCAGTGCTCTGCGAGTTTTATACAATAATATATTTAGGATGCTGTTGCGGCTGCCGCGATTCTGCAGCGCCTCAGTAATGTTTGCGGATGCAGGCGTAGATGGGTTTTCAGCCATCTTACGCAAAAGAACTGCGTCTCTGATGGGCAGACTTCGTGGCAGCGGTAACGGCCTCCTCACCGTTATTGCTGGTCGGGTCCAGGGTTCATTTTTTGAACACTGGACTAAATTACATGTAAACCCTAAACCTAGTACGTATTTATAATTACTAACATTAGTTAATAAAGTTTTTGTGATACTAACCCATATGGATGTAATTTCTGAAATAAAATTATTATCATTATTATTATATTATTATTAACCGACTTCATATTGACCGTCACGTCGAGCCCGTTGCGTAGACACCTCGTTTGTGTAGAACGGACCTGTTGCACTTCAAAAAACATCGCAATATGGATTCTGTTTGCAATAATTTTAGCGTTTTCACCTACTTTAGACACTGCATATTTGTCGTTTTGAAGCTCAGTTTGAAATGTTTTAGTTTGTCGTTTCTATTCAAATCGATCATCTTTTAGCGTACTTTTCGATCATATTAGCTCACCGTAGTGGTTCTGCGAACGCTCCGCTGTTCCAGTAGGTACTTTTTTGCGATATTTTTAAAGATACATCCCATACAAAATTAGTCGAATTTGACACTTTTTCGGTCACCGTGAAATATTTTGTCTTGATATTAACCGACTTTATATTGACCGTCGCGTGGAGGCTGTTGCGAAGACACCTCGTTTGTGTAGATGGGACCTGTTGCATTTCAAAAACATCGCAATATGGATTCTGTTTGCAATAATTTTAGCGTTTTCACCTACTTTAGGCACTGAATATTTGTTGTTTTGAAGCTCAGTTTGAAATGTTTTAGTTTGTCGTTTCTGTTCAAATCGATCATCTTTTAGCAAATTTTTCAATCACATTAGCTCACCGAAGTGGTTCTGCGCACGCTCCGCTGTTCTAGTAGGTACTTTTTTGCGATATTTTAAAAGATACATCTCATACAAAGTTACTCGAATTTTACACTTTTTCGGTCACCGTGAAATATTTTGTCTTGTTACTAACCGACTTTATATTGACCGTCGCGTCAAGGCTGTTGCGAAGACACCTCGTTTGTGTAGATCGGACCTGTTGCACTTCAAAAACATCGCAATATGGATTCTGTTTGCAATAATTTTAGCGTTTTCACCTACTTTAGGCACTGAATATTTGTTGTTTTGAAGCTCAGTTTGAAATGTTTTAGTTTGTCGTTTCTGTTCAAATCGATCATCTTTTAGCAAACTTTTCAATCACATTAGCTCACCGAAGTGGTTCTGCGCACGCTCCGCTGTTCTAGTAGGTATTTTTTTGCGATATTTTAAAAAAAACATCTCATACAAAGTTAGTCGATTTTTACACTTTTTCGTGAAATATTTTGTCTTGATATTAACCGACTTTATATTGACCGTCGCGTCGAGGCTGTTGCGAAGACACACTGTTTGTGTCGATCGGACCTGATGCACTTAAAAAACATCGCAATATGGATTCTGTTTGCAATAATTTTAGCCTTTTTACTTACTTTAGACACTGAATATTTGTCGTTTTGAAGCTCAGTTTGAAATGTTTTAGTTTGTCGTTTCTGTTCAAAGCGATCATCTTTTAGCAAACTTTTCGATCACATTAGCTCACCGAAGTGGTCCTGCGCACGCTCCGCTGTTCTAAAAGGTACTTTTTTGCGACATTTTAAAAGATACATCCCATACAAAGTTAGTCGAATTTTACACTTTTTCGGTCACCGTGAAATATTTTGTCTTGATATAAACCGACTATATATTGACCGTCGCGTCGAGGCCATTGCGTAGACACCTCGTTTGTGTAGATCGGACCTGTTGCACTTCAAAAACATCGCAATATGGATTCTGTTTGGAATAAATTTAGCGTTTTCACCTACTTTATACACTGAATATTTGTCGTTTTGAAGCTCAGTTTGAAATGGTTTAGTTTTTCGTTTCTGTTCAAATCGATCATCTTTTAGCATACTTTTCGATCACATTAGCACACCGAAGTGGTTCTGCGCACGCTCCGCTGTTCTAGTAGGAACTTTTTTGCGATATTTTAAGAGATACATCCCATACAAAGTTAGTCGAATTTTACACTTTTTCGGTCACCGTGAAATATTTTGTCTTGATATAAACCGACTTTATATTGACCGTCGCGTCGAACCCGTTGCGTAGACACATCGTTGTGTCGATCGGACCTGTTGCACTTCAAAAACATCGCAATATTGATACTGTTTGCAATAATTTTAGCGTTTTCACCTACTTTAGACACTGAATATTTGTCGTTTTGAAGCTCAGTTTGAAATATTTAGTTTGTCGTTTTTGTTCAAATCGACCATCTTTTAGCATACTTTTCGATCATATTAGCTCACCGAAGTGGTTCTGCGCACGCTCCGCTGTTTAAGTAGGTACTCTTTTGCGATATTTTAAAAGATACATCCCATACAAAGTTAGTCGAATTTTACACTTTTTCGGTCACCGTGAAATATTTTGTCTTGATATTAACCGACTTTATATTGACCGTCGCGTCGAGGCCGTTGCATAGGCACCTCGATAGTGTAGACCGAACCTGTGGCACTTCAAAAACATCGCAATATGGATTCTGTTTGCAATAATTTTAGCGTTTTCACCTACTTAAGACACTGAATATTTGTCGTTTTAAAGCTTAATTTGAAATGTTTTAGTTTGTCGTTTCGGTTCAAATCGATTATCTTTTAGCATACTTTTCGATCGTATTAGCTCACCGAAGTGGTTCTGCGCACGCTCCGCTGTTCTAATAGGTACTCTTTTGCGATATTTCAAAAGATACATCCCATACAAAGTTAGTCGAATTTTGCACTTTTTCGGTCACCGTGAGATATTTTTTTTGATACTAACCGACTTTATATTGACCGTCGCGTCGAGCCCGTTGCGTAGACACATCGTTTGTGTAGATCGGACCTGTTTCACTTAAAAAACATCGCAATATGGATTCTGTTTGCAATAATTTTAGCGTTTTCACCTACTTCAAACACTGAATATTTGTCGTTCTAAACCTCAGTTTGAAATATTTTGGTTTGTCGTTTCTGTTCAAATTGATCAACTTTTAGCATACTGTTTGATCACATTAGCTCACTGAAGTGGTTCTGCGCACGCTCCGCTGTTCTAGTAGGTACTCTTTTGCGATATTTTAGAAGATACATCCCATACAAAGTTAGTCGAATTTTACACTTTTTCGGTCACCGTGAAATATTTTGTCTTGATATTAACCGACTTTATATTGACCGTCGCGTCGAGGCTGTTGCAAAGACACACTGTTTGTGTCAATCGGACCTGATGCACTTAAAAAACATCGCAATATGGATTCTGTTTGCAATAATTTTAGCGTTTTCACCTACTTTAGACACTGAATATTTGTCGTTTTGAAGCTCAGTTTGAAATGTTTTAGTTTGTCGTTTCTGTTCAAAGCGATCATCTTTTAGCAAACTTTTCGATCACATTAGCTCACCGAAGTGGTCCTGCGCACGCTCCGCTGTTCTAAAAGTTACTTTTTTGCGACATTTTAAAAGATACATCCCATACAAAGTTAGTCGAATTTCACACTTTTTCGGTCACCGTGAAATATTTTTTCTTGATATAAACCGACTATATATTGACCGTCGCGTCGAGGCCATTGCGTAGACACCTCGTTTGTGTAGATCGGACCTGTTGCACTTCAAAAACATCGCAATATGGATTCTGTTTGGAATAAATTTAGCGTTTTCACCTACTTTATACACTGAATATTTGTCGTTTTGAAGCTCAGTTTGAAATGGTTTAGTTTTTCGTTTCTGTTCAAATCGATCATCTTTTAGCATACTTTTCGATTACATTAGCACACCGAAGTGGTTCTGCGCACGCTCCGCTGTTCTAGTAGGTACTTTTTTGCGATATTTTAAGAGATACATCCCATACAAAGTTATTCGAATTTTACACTTTTTCGGTCACCGTGAAATATTTTGTATTTATATTAACCGACTTCATATTGACCGTCGCGTCGAATTCGTTGCGTAGACACATCGTTTGTGTAGATCGGACCTGTTGCACTTCAAAAACATCGCAATATGGATTCTGTTTGCAATAATTTTAGCGTTTTCACCTACTTTATACACTGAATATTTTTCGTTTTAAAGCTCAGTTTGAAATGTTTTAGTTTGTCGTTTCTGTTCAAATCGATCATCTTTTAGCATACTTTTCGATCACATTAGCTCACCGAAGTGTTTTTGCGCACGCTGCGCTGTTAAAATAGGTACTTTCCTTCGTTATTTCTAAAGATACATGCCATACAAAGTTAGTCGAATTTTACACTTTTTCGGTCACCGTGACATATTTTGTCTTGATATTAACCGACTTTTTATTGACCGTCGCGTCGAGCCCTTTGCGTAGACACATCTTTTGTGTCGATCGGACCTGTTGCACTTTAAAAACATCGCAATGTGGTTTCTGTTTGCAATAATTTTAGCGTTTTCACCTACTTTAGACACTGAATATTTGTCGTTTTGAAGCTCAGTTTGAAATGTTTTAGTTTGTCGTTTCTTTGCAAATTGATCATCTTTTAGCATACTTTTCGATCATATTAGCTCACCGAAGTGGTTCTGCGAACGCTCCGCTGTTCTAGTAGGTACTTTTTTGCGATATTTTAAAAGATACATCCCATACAAAGTTAGTCGAATTTTACACTTTTTCGGTCACCGTTAAATATTTTGTCTTGATATTAACCGACTTTATATTGACCGTCGCGTCGAGGCTGTTGCGAAGACACCTCGTTTGTGTAGATGGGATCTGTCGCACTTCAAAAACATCGCAATATGGATTCTGTTTGGAATAATTTTAGCGTTTTCACCTACTTTAGACACTGAATATTTGTCGTTTTGAAGCTCAGTTTGAAATGTTTTAGTTTTTCGTTTCTGTTCAAATCGATCATCTTTTAGCATACTTTTCGATCACATTAGCTCACTGAAGTGGTTCTGCGCACGCTCCACTGTTCTAGTAGGTATCCTTTTGCGATATTTTAAAAGATACATTTCATACAAAGTTACTCGAATTTTACACTTTTTCGGTCACCTTGAAATATTTTGTCTTGATATTAACCGACTTTATATTGACCGTCGCGTCGAGGCTGTTGCGAAGACACACTGTTTGTGTAGATCGGACCTGATGCACTTAAAAAACATCGCAATATGGATTCTGTTTGCAATAATTTTAGCGTTTTCACCAACTTTAGACACTGAATATTTGTCGTTTTGAAGCTCAGTTTGAAATGTTTTAGTTTTTCGTTTCTGTTCAAATCGATCATCTTTTAGCATACTTTTCGATCAAATTAGCTCACCAGAGTGTTTGTGCGCACGCTTCGCTGTTAAAGAAGGTACTCTCTCCGTTATTTTAAAAGATGCATCCCATACAAAGTTAGTCGAATTTTACACTTTTTCGGTCACCGTGAAATATTTTGTATTGATATTAACCGACTTTATATTGACCGTCGCGTCGAGCCCGTTGCGTAGACACCTCGTTTGTGTAGATCGGACCTGTTGCACTTCAAAAACATCGCAATATGGATTCTGTTTGGAATAAATTTAGCGTTTTCACCTACTTTATACACTGAATATTTGTCGTTTTGAAGCTCAGTGTGAAATGTTTTAGCTTTTCGTTTCTATTCAAATCGATCATCTTTTAGCATACTTTTCGATCACATTAGCTCACCGAAGTTGTTCTGCGCAAGCTCCGCTGTTGAAATAGGTACTCTTTTGCGATATTTTAAAAGAAACATTCCATACAAATTTAGTCGAATTTTACACTTTTTCGGTCACCGTGAAATATTCTGTCTTGATATTAACCGACTATATATTGACCGTCGCGTCAAGCCCGTAGCGTAGACACATCGTTTGTGTAGATCGGACCTGTTGCACTTCAAAAACATCGCAATATGGATTCTGTTTGCAATAATTTTAGCGTTTTCACCTACTTTAGACACTGAATATTTTTCGTTTTAAAGCTCAGTTTGAAATGTTTTAGTTTGTCGTTTCTGTTCAAATCGATCATCTTTGAGCATACTTTTCGATCACATTAGCTCACCGGAGTGTTTTTGCGCACGCTGCGCTGTTGAAATAGGTACTTTCCTTCGTTATTTCTAAAGATACATGCTATACAAAGTTAGTCGAATTTTACACTTTTTCGGTCACCGTGACATATTTTGTCTTGATATTAACCGACTTTTTATTGACTGTCGCGTCGAGCCCGTTGCGTAGACACATCTTTTGTGTAGATCGGACCTGTTGCATTTTAAAAACATCGCAATGTGGATTCTGTTTGCAATAATTTTAGCGTTTTCACCTACTTTAGACACTGAATATTTGTCGTTTTAAAGCTCAGTTTGAAATGTTTTAGTTTGTCGTTTCTGTTTTAATCGATCATCTTTTAGCATACTTTTCGATCACATTAGCTCACCGAAGTGGTTTTGCGCACGCTCCGCTGTTCTAGTAGGTACTTTTTTGCGATATTTTAAAAGATACATCCCATACAAAGTTAGTCGAATTTTACACTTTTTCGGTCACCGTGAAATATTTTGTCTTGATATTAACCGACTTCATATTGACCGTCACGTCGAGCCCGTTGCGTAGACACCTCGTTTGTGTAGACCGGACCTGTTGCACTTCAAAAATCATCGCAATATGGATTTTGTTTGCAATAATTTTAGCGTTTTCACCTACTTTAAACACTGAATATTTGTCGTTTTGAAGCTCAGTTTGAAATGTTTTAGTTTGTCGTTTCTATTCAAATCGATCATCTTTTAGCATACTTTTCGATCATATTAGCTCACCGTAGTGGTTCTGCGAACGCTCCGCTGTTCTAGTAGGTACTTTTTTGCGACATTTTAAAAGATACATCCCATACAAAGTTAGTCGAATTTTACACTTTTTCGGTCACCGTGAAATATTTTGTCTTGATATTAACCGACTTTATATTGACCGTCGCGTCGAGGCTGTTGCGAAGACACCTCGTTTGTGTAGATGGGACCTGTTGCACTTCAAAAACATCGCAAAATGGATTCTGTTTGCAATAATTTTAGCGTTTTCACCTACTTTAGGCTCTGAATATTTGTTGTTTTGAAGCTCAGTTTGAAATGTTTTAGTTTGTCGTTTCTGTTCAAATCGATCATCTTTTAGCAAACTTTTCAATCACATTAGCTCACCGAAGTGGTTCTGCGCACGCTCCGCTGTTGAAGTAGGTACTCTTTTGCGATATTTTTAAAGATACGTCACATACAAAGTTAGTCGAATTTTACACTTTTTCGGTCACCGTGACATATTTTGTCTTGATATTAACCGACTTTATATTGACCGTCGCGTCAAGCCCGTAGCGTAGACACCTCGTTTGTGTAGATCGGACCTGTTGCACTTCAAAAACATCGCAATATGGATTCTGTTTGCAATAATTTTAGCGTTTTCACCTACTTTAGACACTGAAAATTTTTCGTTTTAAAGCTCAGTTTGAAATGTTTTAGTTTGTCGTTTCTGTTCAAATCGATCATCTTTTAGCATAGTTTTCGATCACATTAGCTCACCGGAGTGTTTTTGCGCACGCTGCGCTGTTGAAATAGGTACTTTCCTTCGTTATTTCTAAAGATACATGCTATACAATGTTAGTCGAATTTTACACTTTTTCGGTCACCGTGACATATTTTGTCTTGATATTAACCGACTTTTTATTGACCGTAGCGTCGAGCCCGTTGCGTAGACACATCTTTTGTGTAGATCGGACCTGTTGCACTTTAAAAACATCGCAATGTGGATTCTGTTTGCAATTATTTTAGCGTTTTCACCTACTTTAGACACTGAATATTTGTCGTTTTAAAGCTCAGTTTGAAATGTTTTAGTTTGTCGTTTCTGTTTAAATCGATCATCTTTTAGCATACTTTGCGATCACATTAGCTCACCGAAGTGGTTTTGCGCACGCTCCGCTGTTCTAGTAGGTACTTTTTTGCGATATTTTAAAAGATACATCCCATACAAAGTTAGTCGAATTTTACACTTTTTCGATCACCGTGAAATATTTTGTCTTGACATTAACTACTTGCCCCAGGAGATGATGAAGACCATTGTTGTCCCGATAGTGAAAAATAGGGTGGGGAATGTCTCGAGCATCAAGAATTATCGCCCTATATCCTTGGCCACAATAGTAGCGAAGGTGTTGGACAGTCTGCTTGAGAAGCAACTTAGTAAGCACCTCAAATTACACGATGCTCAATTCGGATTTCGAAAAGGATTATCGACTGAAGTTGCCACACTTTGTCTCAAGCATACTGTCAAATACTATACTTCGCGAAAAACTCCAGTCTATGCTTGCTTCCTCGGTCTGTCCAAGGCTTTCGATCTGGTATCTTATGACAGATTGTGGAGCAAACTGCAGGAAGAAACTGATCTTTCAGGTGATATCATTAGTTTGTTTCAATACTGGTACAATAATCAGGATAATTGTGTACGGTGGGCGGGCTCTGTATCGGGTGTGTACAGGTTGGAATGCGGGGTAAGGCAGGGGGGATTGACCTCGCCGAGTCTTTTCAACCTGTATATGAACCGGTTGATCGTTGAGCTCAGCAATACCAATATCGGTTGCTCCGTGGAGGGAAAGAGTTTTAACAACATCAGTTACGCTGATGATATGGTGTTGCTGTGTCCATCAATCAGCGCTCTCCGAAAGTTAGTCCATGTCTGTGAGCGATATGCGGAGGCCCAGGGCCTTCGGTATAATGCGACCAAGAGTGAGTTGCTAGTTTTCAAAGCGGGTAGAAAATGTTATCATGTTCCTAATGTAATGCTAAATGGCACTCCTCTAAATAGGGTTACTAAATTTAAGTACCTCGGGCACTGGGTCACTGAGTCCTTAGAGGACAATACTGATATTGAGCGGGAACGCAGGGCACTGGCAATTCGAGGCAATATGCTGGCCCGCAGGTTTTCAAGGTGTACAGACAATGTAAAGGTAACACTGTTCCAATCATACTGTCAGAATTTCTACACTTGTAGCTTGTGGGTCGACTACATCCATAGAACTCTCAGTGCTCTGCGAGTTTTATACAATAATATATTTAGGATGCTGTTGCGGCTGCCGCGATTCTGCAGCGCCTCAGTAATGTTTGCGGATGCAGGCGTAGATGGGTTTTCAGCCATCTTACGCAAAAGAACTGCGTCTCTGATGGGCAGACTTCGTGGCAGCGGTAACGGCCTCCTCACCGTTATTGCTGGTCGGGTCCAGGGTTCATTTTTTGAACACTGGACTAAATTACATGTAAACCCTAAACCTAGTACGTATTTATAATTACTAACATTAGTTAATAAAGTTTTTGTGATACTAACCCATATGGATGTAATTTCTGAAATAAAATTATTATCATTATTATTATATTATTATTAACCGACTTCATATTGACCGTCACGTCGAGCCCGTTGCGTAGACACCTCGTTTGTGTAGAACGGACCTGTTGCACTTCAAAAAACATCGCAATATGGATTCTGTTTGCAATAATTTTAGCGTTTTCACCTACTTTAGACACTGCATATTTGTCGTTTTGAAGCTCAGTTTGAAATAGTTTAGTTTGTCGTTTTTGTTCAAATCAATCATCTGTTAGCATACTTTTTGATCATATTAGCTCACCGAAGATGTTCTGCGAACGCTTCGCTTTTCTAGTAGGTACTTTTTTGCAATATTTTAAAAGATACATCCCATACAAAGTTAGTCGAGTTTTACACTTTTTCGGTCACCGTGAAATATTTTGTCTTGATATTAACCGACTTTATATTGACCGTCGCGTCGAACCCGTTGCGTAGACTCCTCGTTTGTGTAGATCGGACCTGTTGCACTTCAAAAACATCGCAATATGGATTCTGTTTGCAATAATTTTAGCGTTTTCACCTACTTTAGACACTGAATATTTGTCGTTTTGAAGCTCAGTTTGAAATGTTTTAGTTTGTCGTTTCTGTTCAAATCGACCATCTTTTAGCATACTTTTCAATCATATTAGCTCACCGTAATGGTTCTGCGCACGCTCCGCTGTTCTAGTAGGTACTCTTTTGCGATATTTTAAAAGATACATCCCATACAAAGTTAGTCGAATTTTACACTTTTTCGGTCACCGCGAAATATTTTGTCTTGATATAAACCGACTTTATATTGACCGTCGCGTCGAACCCGTTGCGTAGACACATCGTTTGTGTCGATCGGACCTGTTGCACTTCAAAATCATTGCAATATTGATACTGTTTGCAATAATTTTAGCGTTTTCACCTACTTTAGACACTAAATATTTGTCGTTTTGAAGCTCAGTTTGAAATATTTAGTTTGTCGTTTTTTTTCAAATCGACCATCTTTTAGCATACTTTTCGATCATATTAGCTCAACGAAGTGGTTCCGCGCACGCTCCGCTGTTGAAGTAGGTACTCTTTTGCGATATTTTAAAAGATACGTCACATACAAAGTTAGTCGAATTTTACACTTTTTCGGTCACCGTGACATATTTTGTCTTGATATTAACCGACTTTATATTGACCGTCGCGTCAAGCCCGTAGCGTAGACACATCGTTTGTGTAGATCGGACCTGTTGCACTTCAAAAACATCGCAATATGGATTCTGTTTGCAATAATTTTAGCGTTTTCACCTACTTTAGACACTGAATATTTTTCGTTTTAAAGCTCAGTTTGAAATGTTTTAGTTTGTCGTTTCTGTTCAAATCGATCATCTTTGAGCATACTTTTCGATCACATTAGCTCACCGGAGTGTTTTTGCGCACGCTGCGCTGTTGAAATAGGTACTTTCCTTCGTTATTTCTAAAGATACATGCTATACAAAGTTAGTCGAATTTTACACTTTTTCGGTCACCGTGACATATTTTGTCTTGATATTAACCGACTTTTTATTGACTGTCGCGTCGAGCCCGTTGCGTAGACACATCTTTTGTGTAGATCGGACCTGTTGCATTTTAAAAACATCGCAATGTGGATTCTGTTTGCAATAATTTTAGCGTTTTCACCTACTTTAGACACTGAATATTTGTCGTTTTAAAGCTCAGTTTGAAATGTTTTAGTTTGTCGTTTCTGTTTTAATCGATCATCTTTTAGCATACTTTTCGATCACATTAGCTCACCGAAGTGGTTTTGCGCACGCTCCGCTGTTCTAGTAGGTACTTTTTTGCGATATTTTAAAAGATACATCCCATACAAAGTTAGTCGAATTTTACACTTTTTCGGTCACCGTGAAATATTTTGTCTTGATATTAACCGACTTCATATTGACCGTCACGTCGAGCCCGTTGCGTAGACACCTCGTTTGTGTAGACCGGACCTGTTGCACTTCAAAAATCATCGCAATATGGATTTTGTTTGCAATAATTTTAGCGTTTTCACCTACTTTAAACACTGAATATTTGTCGTTTTGAAGCTCAGTTTGAAATGTTTTAGTTTGTCGTTTCTGTTCAAATCGATCATCTTTTAGCAAACTTTTCAATCACATTAGCTCACCGAAGTGGTTCTGCGCACGCTCCGCTGTTGAAGTAGGTACTCTTTTGCGATATTTTTAAAGATACGTCACATACAAAGTTAGTCGAATTTTACACTTTTTCGGTCACCGTGACATATTTTGTCTTGATATTAACCGACTTTATATTGACCGTCGCGTCAAGCCCGTAGCGTAGACACCTCGTTTGTGTAGATCGGACCTGTTGCACTTCAAAAACATCGCAATATGGATTCTGTTTGCAATAATTTTAGCGTTTTCACCTACTTTAGACACTGAAAATTTTTCGTTTTAAAGCTCAGTTTGAAATGTTTTAGTTTGTCGTTTCTGTTCAAATCGATCATCTTTTAGCATACTTTTCGATCACATTAGCTCACCGGAGTGTTTTTGCGCACGCTGCGCTGTTGAAATAGGTACTTTCCTTCGTTATTTCTAAAGATACATGCTATACAATGTTAGTCGAATTTTACACTTTTTCGGTCACCGTGACATATTTTGTCTTGATATTAACCGACTTTTTATTGACCGTAGCGTCGAGCCCGTTGCGTAGACACATCTTTTGTGTAGATCGGACCTGTTGCACTTTAAAAACATCGCAATGTGGATTCTGTTTGCAATTATTTTAGCGTTTTCACCTACTTTAGACACTGAATATTTGTCGTTTTAAAGCTCAGTTTGAAATGTTTTAGTTTGTCGTTTCTGTTTAAATCGATCATCTTTTAGCATACTTTGCGATCACATTAGCTCACCGAAGTGGTTTTGCGCACGCTCCGCTGTTCTAGTAGGTACTTTTTTGCGATATTTTAAAAGATACATCCCATACAAAGTTAGTCGAATTTTACACTTTTTCGATCACCGTGAAATATTTTGTCTTGACATTAACTACTTGCCCCAGGAGATGATGAAGACCATTGTTGTCCCGATAGTGAAAAATAGGGTGGGGAATGTCTCGAGCATCAAGAATTATCGCCCTATATCCTTGGCCACAATAGTAGCGAAGGTGTTGGACAGTCTGCTTGAGAAGCAACTTAGTAAGCACCTCAAATTACACGATGCTCAATTCGGATTTCGAAAAGGATTATCGACTGAAGTTGCCACACTTTGTCTCAAGCATACTGTCAAATACTATACTTCGCGAAAAACTCCAGTCTATGCTTGCTTCCTCGATCTGTCCAAGGCTTTCGATCTGGTATCTTATGACAGATTGTGGAGCAAACTGCAGGAAGAAACTGATCTTTCAGGTGATATCATTAGTTTGTTTCAATACTGGTACAATAATCAGGATAATTGTGTACGGTGGGCGGGCTCTGTATCGGGTGTGTACAGGTTGGAATGCGGGGTAAGGCAGGGGGGATTGACCTCGCCGAGTCTTTTCAACCTGTATATGAACCGGTTGATCGTTGAGCTCAGCAATACCAATATCGGTTGCTCCGTGGAGGGAAAGAGTTTTAACAACATCAGTTACGCTGATGATATGGTGTTGCTGTGTCCATCAATCAGCGCTCTCCGAAAGTTAGTCCATGTCTGTGAGCGATATGCGGAGGCCCAGGGCCTTCGGTATAATGCGACCAAGAGTGAGTTGCTAGTTTTCAAAGCGGGTAGAAAATGTTATCATGTTCCTAATGTAATGCTAAATGGCACTCCTCTAAATAGGGTTACTAAATTTAAGTACCTCGGGCACTGGGTCACTGAGTCCTTAGAGGACAATACTGATATTGAGCGGGAACGCAGGGCACTGGCAATTCGAGGCAATATGCTGGCCCGCAGGTTTTCAAGGTGTACAGACAATGTAAAGGTAAGACTGTTCCAATCATACTGTCAGAATTTCTACACTTGTAGCTTGTGGGTCGACTACAGCCATAGAACTCTCAGTGCTCTGCGAGTTTTATACAATAATATATTTAGGATGCTGTTGCGGCTGCCGCGATTCTGCAGCGCCTCAGTAATGTTTGCGGATGCAGGCGTAGATAGGTTTTCAGCCATCTTACGCAAAAGAACTGCGTCTCTGATGGGCAGACTTCGTGGCAGCGGTAACGGCCTCCTCACCGTTATTGCTGGTCGGGTCCAGGGTTCATTTTTTGAACACTGGACTAAATTACATGTAAACCCTAAACCTAGTACGTATTTATAATTACTAACATTAGTTAATAAAGTTTTTGTGATACTAACCCATATGGATGTAATTTCTGAAATAAAATTATTATCATTATTATTATATTATTATTAACCGACTTCATATTGACCGTCACGTCGAGCCCGTTGCGTAGACACCTCGTTTGTGTAGAACGGACCTGTTGCACTTCAAAAAACATCGCAATATGGATTCTGTTTGCAATAATTTTAGCGTTTTCACCTACTTTAGACACTGCATATTTGTCGTTTTGAAGCTCAGTTTGAAATGTTTTAGTTTGTCGTTTCTATTCAAATCGATCATCTTTTAGCGTACTTTTCGATCATATTAGCTCACCGTAGTGGTTCTGCGAACGCTCCGCTGTTCCAGTAGGTACTTTTTTGCGATATTTTTAAAGATACATCCCATACAAAATTAGTCGAATTTGACACTTTTTCGGTCACCGTGAAATATTTTGTCTTGATATTAACCGACTTTATATTGACCGTCGCGTGGAGGCTGTTGCGAAGACACCTCGTTTGTGTAGATGGGACCTGTTGCATTTCAAAAACATCGCAATATGGATTCTGTTTGCAATAATTTTAGCGTTTTCACCTACTTTAGGCACTGAATATTTGTTGTTTTGAAGCTCAGTTTGAAATGTTTTAGTTTGTCGTTTCTGTTCAAATCGATCATCTTTTAGCAAATTTTTCAATCACATTAGCTCACCAAAGTGGTTCTGCGCACGCTCCGCTGTTCTAGTAGGTACTTTTTTGCGATATTTTAAAAGATACATCTCATACAAAGTTACTCGAATTTTACACTTTTTCGGTCACCGTGAAATATTTTGTCTTGTTACTAACCGACTTTATATTGACCGTCGCGTCAAGGCTGTTGCGAAGACACCTCGTTTGTGTAGATCGGACCTGTTGCACTTCAAAAACATCGCAATATGGATTCTGTTTGCAATAATTTTAGCGTTTTCACCTACTTTAGGCACTGAATATTTGTTGTTTTGAAGCTCAGTTTGAAATGTTTTAGTTTGTCGTTTCTGTTCAAATCGATCATCTTTTAGCAAACTTTTCAATCACATTAGCTCACCGAAGTGGTTCTGCGCACGCTCCGCTGTTCTAGTAGGTATTTTTTTGCGATATTTTAAAAAAAACATCTCATACAAAGTTAGTCGATTTTTACACTTTTTCGTGAAATATTTTGTCTTGATATTAACCGACTTTATATTGACCGTCGCGTCGAGGCTGTTGCGAAGACACACTGTTTGTGTCGATCGGACCTGATGCACTTAAAAAACATCGCAATATGGATTCTGTTTGCAATAATTTTAGCCTTTTTACTTACTTTAGACACTGAATATTTGTCGTTTTGAAGCTCAGTTTGAAATGGTTTAGTTTTTCGTTTCTGTTCAAATCGATCATCTTTTAGCATACTTTTCGATCACATTAGCACACCGAAGTGGTTCTGCGCACGCTCCGCTGTTCTAGTAGGTACTTTTTTGATATATTTTAAGAGATACATCCCATACAAAGTTAGTCGAATTTTACACTTTTTCGGTCACCGTGAAATATTTTGTCTTGATATAAACCGACTTTATATTGACCGTCGCGTCGAACCCGTTGCGTAGACACATCGTTGTGTCGATCGGACCTGTTGCACTTCAAAAACATCGCAATATTGATACTGTTTGCAATAATTTTAGCGTTTTCACCTACTTTAGACACTGAATATTTGTCGTTTTGAAGCTCAGTTTGAAATATTTAGTTTGTCGTTTTTGTTCAAATCGACCATCTTTTAGCATACTTTTCGATCATATTAGCTCACCGAAGTGGTTCTGCGCACGCTCCGCTGTTTAAGTAGGTACTCTTTTGCGATATTTTAAAAGATACATCCCATACAAAGTTAGTCGAATTTTACACTTTTTCGGTCACCGTGAAATATTTTGTCTTGATATTAACCGACTTTATATTGACCGTCGCGTCGAGGCCGTTGCATAGGCACCTCGATAGTGTAGACCGAACCTGTGGCACTTCAAAAACATCGCAATATGGATTCTGTTTGCAATAATTTTAGCGTTTTCACCTACTTAAGACACTGAATATTTGTCGTTTTAAAGCTTAATTTGAAATGTTTTAGTTTGTCGTTTCGGTTCAAATCGATTATCTTTTAGCATACTTTTCGATCGTATTAGCTCACCGAAGTGGTTCTGCGCACGCTCCGCTGTTCTAATAGGTACTCTTTTGCGATATTTCAAAAGATACATCCCATACAAAGTTAGTCGAATTTTGCACTTTTTCGGTCACCGTGAGATATTTTTTTTGATACTAACCGACTTTATATTGACCGTCGCGTCGAGCCCGTTGCGTAGACACATCGTTTGTGTAGATCGGACCTGTTTCACTTAAAAAACATCGCAATATGGATTCTGTTTGCAATAATTTTAGCGTTTTCACCTACTTCAAACACTGAATATTTGTCGTTCTAAACCTCAGTTTGAAATATTTTGGTTTGTCGTTTCTGTTCAAATTGATCAACTTTTAGCATACTGTTTGATCACATTAGCTCACTGAAGTGGTTCTGCGCACGCTCCGCTGTTCTAGTAGGTACTCTTATGCGATATTTTAGAAGATACATCCCATACAAAGTTAGTCGAATTTTACACTTTTTCGGTCACCGTGAAATATTTTGTCTTGATATTAACCGACTTTATATTGACCGTCGCGTCGAGGCTGTTGCAAAGACACACTGTTTGTGTCAATCGGACCTGATGCACTTAAAAAACATCGCAATATGGATTCTGTTTGCAATAATTTTAGCGTTTTCACCTACTTTAGACACTGAATATTTGTCGTTTTGAAGCTCAGTTTGAAATGTTTTAGTTTGTCGTTTCTGTTCAAAGCGATCATCTTTTAGCAAACTTTTCGATCACATTAGCTCACCGAAGTGGTCCTGCGCACGCTCCGCTGTTCTAAAAGTTACTTTTTTGCGACATTTTAAAAGATACATCCCATACAAAGTTAGTCGAATTTCACACTTTTTCGGTCACCGTGAAATATTTTTTCTTGATATAAACCGACTATATATTGACCGTCGCGTCGAGGCCATTGCGTAGACACCTCGTTTGTGTAGATCGGACCTGTTGCACTTCAAAAACATCGCAATATGGATTCTGTTTGGAATAAATTTAGCGTTTTCACCTACTTTATACACTGAATATTTGTCGTTTTGAAGCTCAGTTTGAAATGGTTTAGTTTTTCGTTTCTGTTCAAATCGATCATCTTTTAGCATACTTTTCGATTACATTAGCACACCGAAGTGGTTCTGCGCACGCTCCGCTGTTCTAGTAGGTACTTTTTTGCGATATTTTAAGAGATACATCCCATACAAAGTTATTCGAATTTTACACTTTTTCGGTCACCGTGAAATATTTTGTATTTATATTAACCGACTTCATATTGACCGTCGCGTCGAATTCGTTGCGTAGACACATCGTTTGTGTAGATCGGACCTGTTGCACTTCAAAAACATCGCAATATGGATTCTGTTTGCAATAATTTTAGCGTTTTCACCTACTTTATACACTGAATATTTTTCGTTTTAAAGCTCAGTTTGAAATGTTTTAGTTTGTCGTTTCTGTTCAAATCGATCATCTTTTAGCATACTTTTCGATCACATTAGCTCACCGAAGTGTTTTTGCGCACGCTGCGCTGTTGAAATAGGTACTTTCCTTCGTTATTTCTAAAGATACATGCCATACAAAGTTAGTCGAATTTTACACTTTTTCGGTCACCGTGACATATTTTGTCTTGATATTAACCGACTTTTTATTGACCGTCGCGTCGAGCCCTTTGCGTAGACACATCTTTTGTGTCGATCGGACCTGTTGCACTTTAAAAACATCGCAATGTGGTTTCTGTTTGCAATAATTTTAGCGTTTTCACCTACTTTAGACACTGAATATTTGTCGTTTTGAAGCTCAGTTTGAAATGTTTTAGTTTGTCGTTTCTTTGCAAATTGATCATCTTTTAGCATACTTTTCGATCATATTAGCTCACCGAAGTGGTTCTGCGAACGCTCCGCTGTTCTAGTAGGTACTTTTTTGCGATATTTTAAAAGATACATCCCATACAAAGTTAGTCGAATTTTACACTTTTTCGGTCACCGTTAAATATTTTGTCTTGATATTAACCGACTTTATATTGACCGTCGCGTCGAGG
This sequence comes from Pyrausta purpuralis, assembly GCA_963924145.1. Classification (NCBI taxonomy): domain Eukaryota; kingdom Metazoa; phylum Arthropoda; class Insecta; order Lepidoptera; family Crambidae; genus Pyrausta; species Pyrausta purpuralis. Next base: position 10,525,321 of record OZ001668.1, on the reverse strand, counting down.
CTGTTGCGAAGACACCTCGTTTGTGTAGATGGGATCTGTCGCACTTCAAAAACATCGCAATATGGATTCTGTTTGGAATAATTTTAGCGTTTTCACCTACTTTAGACACTGAATATTTGTCGTTTTGAAGCTCAGTTTGAAATGTTTTAGTTTTTCGTTTCTGTTCAAATCGATCATCTTTTAGCATACTTTTCGATCACATTAGCTCACTGAAGTGGTTCTGCGCACGCTCCACTGTTCTAGTAGGTATCCTTTTGCGATATTTTAAAAGATACATTTCATACAAAGTTACTCGAATTTTACACTTTTTCGGTCACCTTGAAATATTTTGTCTTGATATTAACCGACTTTATATTGACCGTCGCGTCGAGGCTGTTGCGAAGACACACTGTTTGTGTAGATCGGACCTGATGCACTTAAAAAACATCGCAATATGGATTCTGTTTGCAATAATTTTAGCGTTTTCACCAACTTTAGACACTGAATATTTGTCGTTTTGAAGCTCAGTTTGAAATGTTTTAGTTTTTCGTTTCTGTTCAAATCGATCATCTTTTAGCATACTTTTCGATCAAATTAGCTCACCAGAGTGTTTGTGCGCACGCTTCGCTGTTAAAGAAGGTACTCTCTCCGTTATTTTAAAAGATGCATCCCATACAAAGTTAGTCGAATTTTACACTTTTTCGGTCACCGTGAAATATTTTGTATTGATATTAACCGACTTTATATTGACCGTCGCGTCGAGCCCGTTGCGTAGACACCTCGTTTGTGTAGATCGGACCTGTTGCACTTCAAAAACATCGCAATATGGATTCTGTTTGGAATAAATTTAGCGTTTTCACCTACTTTATACACTGAATATTTGTCGTTTTGAAGCTCAGTGTGAAATGTTTTAGCTTTTCGTTTCTATTCAAATCGATCATCTTTTAGCATACTTTTCGATCACATTAGCTCACCGAAGTTGTTCTGCGCAAGCTCCGCTGTTGAAATAGGTACTCTTTTGCGATATTTTAAAAGAAACATTCCATACAAATTTAGTCGAATTTTACACTTTTTCGGTCACCGTGAAATATTCTGTCTTGATATTAACCGACTATATATTGACCGTCGCGTCGAGCCCGTTGCGTAGACACATCTTTTGTGTAGATCGGACCTGTTGCACTTCAAAAACATCGCAATATGGATTCTGTTTGCAATAATTTTAGCGTTTTCACCTACTTTGGACACTGAATATTTGTCGTTTTGAAGCTCAGTTTGAAATGTTTTAGTTTGTCGTTTCTGGTCAAATCGATCATCTTTTAGCATACTTTTCTATCTTATTAGCTCACCAGAGTGTTTGTGCGCACGCTCCGCTGTTAAAGTAGGTACTCTCTCCGTTATAAAAAAGATACATGCCATACAAAATTAGTCGAATTTGACACTTTTTCGGTCACCGTGAAATATTTTGTCTTGATATTAACCGACTTTATATTGACCGTCGCGTCGAGGCCGTTGCGTAGACACCTCGTTTGTGTAGATCGGACCTGTTGCACTTCAAAAACATCGCAATATGGATTCTGTTTGCAATAATTTTAGCGTTTTCACCTACTTTAGGCACTGAATATTTCTTGTTTTCAAGCTCAGTTTGAAATGTTTTAGTTTGTCGTTTCTGTTCAAATTGATCATCTTTAAGCAAACTTTTCAATCACATTAGCTCACCGAAGTGGTTCTGCGCACGCTCCGCTGTTGAACTGGGAACTCTTTTGCGATATTTTAAAAGATACATCCCATACAAAGTTAGTCGAATTTTACACTTTTTCGGTCACCGTGAAATATTTTGTCTTGATATTAACCGACTATATATTGACCGTCGCGTCGAGCCCGTTGCGTAGACACCTCGTTTGTGTAGATCGGACCTGTTGCACTTCAAAAACATCGCAATATGGATTCTGTTTGGAATAATTTTAGCGTTTTCACCTACTTTATACACTGAATATTTGTCGTTTTGAAGCTCAGTTTGAAATGTTTTAGTTTGTCGTTTCTGTTCAAATCGATCATATTTTAGCATATTTTTCGATCATATTAGCTCACCAGAGTGTTTGTGCGCACGTTTCGCTGTTAAAGTAGGTACTTTTTTGCGATATTTAAAAAGATACATGCCATACAAAGTTACTCGAATTTTACACTTTTTCGGTCACCGTGAAATATTTTGTCTTGATATTAACCGACTTTATATTGACCGTCGCGTCGAGCCCGTTGCGTAGACACATCTTTTGTGTAGATCGGACCTGTTGCACTTCAAAAACATCGCAATATGGATTCTGTTTGCAATAATTTTAGTGTTTTCACCTACTTTAGACACTGAATATTTGTCGTTTTGAAGCTTAGTTTGAAATGTTTTAGTTTGTCGTTTCTGTTCAAATCGATCATCTTGTAGAATTTTTTTTGATCACATTAGCTCAAAAAAGTGGTACTGCGCATGATTCGCTGTTCTAGTAGGTACTTTTTTGCGATATTTTAAAAGATACATCCCATACAAAGTTAGTCGAATTTTACACTTTTTCGGTCACCGTTAAATATTTTGTCTTGATATTAACCGACTTTATATTGACCGTCGCGTCGAGGCTGTTGCGAAGACACCTCGTTTGTGTAGATGGGATCTGTCGCACTTCAAAAACATCGCAATATGGATTCTGTTTGGAATAATTTTAGCGTTTTCACCTACTTTAGACACTGAATATTTGTCGTTTTGAAGCTCAGTTTGAAATGTTTTAGTTTTTCGTTTCTGTTCAAATCGATCATCTTTTAGCATACTTTTCGATCTTATTAGCTCACCAGAGTGTTTGTGCGCACGCTCCGCTGTTAAAGTAGGTACTCTCTCCGTTATAAAAAAGATACATGCCATACAAAATTAGTCGAATTTGACACTTTTTCGGTCACCGTGAAATATTTTGTCTTGATATTAACCGACTTTATATTGACCGTCGCGTCGAGGCCGTTGCGTAGACACCTCGTTTGTGTAGATCGGACCTGTTGCACTTCAAAAACATCGCAATATGGATTCTGTTTGCAATAATTTTAGCGTTTTCACCTACTTTAGGCACTGAATATTTCTTGTTTTCAAGCTCAGTTTGAAATGTTTTAGTTTGTCGTTTCTGTTCAAATTGATCATCTTTAAGCAAACTTTTCAATCACATTAGCTCACCGAAGTGGTTCTGCGCACGCTCCGCTGTTGAACTAGGAACTCTTTTGCGATATTTTAAAAGATACATCCCATACAAAGTTAGTCGAATTTTACACTTTTTCGGTCACCGTGAAATATTTTGTCTTGATATTAACCGACTATATATTGACCGTCGCGTCGAGCCCGTTGCGTAGACACCTCGTTTGTGTAGATCGGACCTGTTGCACTTCAAAAACATCGCAATATGGATTCTGTTTGGAATAATTTTAGCGTTTTCACCTACTTTATACACTGAATATTTGTCGTTTTGAAGCTCAGTTTGAAATGTTTTAGTTTGTCGTTTCTGTTCAAATCGATCATATTTTAGCATATTTTTCGATCACATTAGCTCACCAGAGTGTTTGTGCGCACGCTCCGCTGTTAAAGTAGGTACTTTTTTGCGATATTTAAAAAGATACATGCCATACAAAGTTACTCGAATTTTACACTTTTTCGGTCACCGTGAAATATTTTGTCTTGATATTAACCGACTTTATATTGACCGTCGCGTCGAGCCCGTTGCGTAGACACATCTTTTGTGAAGATCGGACCAGTTGCACTTTAAAAACATCGCAATGTGGATTCTGTTTGCAATTATTTTAGCGTTTTCACCTACTTTAGACACTGAATATTTGTCGTTTTGAAGCTCAGTTTGAAATGTTTTAGTTTGTCGTTTCTTTGCAAATTGATCATCTTTTAGCATACTTTTCGATCATATTAGCTCACCGAAGTGGTTCTGCGAACGCTCCGCTGTTCTAGTAGGTACTTTTTTGCGATATTTAAAAAGATACATGCCATACAAAGTTACTCGAATTTTACACTTTTTCGGTCACCGTTAAATATTTTGTCTTGATATTAACCGACTTTATATTGACCGTCGCGTCGAGGCTGTTGCGAAGACACCTCGTTTGTGTAGATGGGACCTGTCGCACTTCAAAAACATCGCAATATGGATTCTGTTTAGAATAATTTTAGCGTTTTCACCTACTTTAGACACTGAATATTTGTCGTTTTGAAGCTCAGTTTGAAATGTTTTAGTTTTTCGTTTCTGTTCAAATCGATCATCTTTTAGCATACTTTTCGATCACATTAGCTCACTGAAGTAGTTCTGCGCATGCTCCACTGTTCTAGTAGGTATCCTTTTGCGAAATTTTAAAAAACACATTTCATACAAAGTTACTCGAATTTTACACTTTTTCGGTCACCTTGAAATATTTTGTCTTGATATTAACCGACTTTATATTGACCGTCGCGTCGAGGCTGTTGCGAAGACACACTGTTTGTGTAGATCGGACCTGATGCACTTAAAAAACATCGCAAGATGGATTCTGTTTGCAATAATTTTAGCGTTTTCACCAACTTCAGACACTGAATATTTGTCGTTTTAAAGCTCAGTTTGAAATGTTTTAGTTTGTCGTTTCTGTTCAAATCGATCATCTTTTAGCATACTTTTCGATCAAATTAGCTCACCAGAGTGTTTGTGCGCACGCTTCGCTGTTAAAGTAGGTACTCTCTCCGTTATTTTAAAAGATGCATCCCATACAAAGTTAGTCGAATTTTACACTTTTTCGGTCACCGTGAAATATTTTGTATTGATATTAACCGACTTTATATTGACCGTCGCGTCGAGCCCGTTGCGTAGACACCTCGTTTTTGTAGATCGGACCTGTTGCACTTCAAAAACATCGCAATATGGATTCTGTTTGGAATAAATTTAGCGTTTTCACCTACTTTATACACTGAATATTTGTCGTTTTGAAGCTCAGTGTGAAATGTTTTAGCTTTTCGTTTCTGTTCAAATCGATCATCTTTTAGCAAACTTTTCAATCACATTAGCTCACCGAAGTTGTTCTGCGCAAGCTCCGCTGTTGAAATAGGTACTCTTTTGCGATATTTTAAAAGAAACATTCCATACAAATTTAGTCGAATTTTACACTTTTTCGGTCACCGTGAAATATTCTGTCTTGATATTAACCGACTATATATTGACCGTCGCGTCGAGCCCGTTGCGTAGACACATCTTTTGTGTAGATCGGACCTGTTGCACTTCAAAAACATCGCAATATGAATTCTGTTTTCAATAATATTAGCGTTTTCACCTACTTTAGACACTGAATATTTGGCGTTATGAAGCTCAGTTTGAAATGTTTTAGTTTGTCGTTTCTGTTCAAATTGATCATCTTTAAGCATACTTTTCAATCACATTAGCTCACCGAAGTGGTTCTGCGCACGCTCCGCTGTTGAACTAGTTACTTTTTTGCGATATTTTAAAAGATACATCCCATACAAAGTTAGTCGAATTTTACACTTTTTCGGTCACCGTTAAATATTTTGTCTTGATATTAACCGACTTTATATTGACCGTCGCGTCGAGGCTGTTGCGAAGACACCTCGTTTGTGTAGATGGGACCTGTCGCACTTCAAAAACATCGCAATATGGATTCTGTTTGGAATAATTTTAGCGTTTTCACCTACTTTAGACACTGAATATTTGTCGTTTTGAAGCTCAGTTTGAAATGTTTTAGTTTTTCGTTTCTGTTCAAATCGATCATCTTTTAGCATACTTTTCGATTACATTAGCTCACTGAAGTAGTTCTGCGCATGCTCCACTGTTCTAGTAGGTATCCTTTTGCGATATTTTAAAAGATACATTTCATACAAAGTTACTCGAATTTTACACTTTTTCGGTCACCTTGAAATATTTTGTCTTGATATTAACCGACTTTATATTGACCGTCGCGTCGAGGCTGTTGCGAAGACACACTGTTTGTGTAGATCGGACCTGATGCACTTAAAAAACATCGCAATATGGATTCTGTTTGCAATAATTTTAGCGTTTTCACCAACTTCAGACACTGAATATTTGTCGTTTTAAAGCTCAGTTTGAAATGTTTTAGTTTGTCGTTTCTGTTCAAATCGATCATCTTTTAGCATACTTTTCGATCAAATTAGCTCACCAGAGTGTTTGTGCGCACGCTTCGCTGTTAAAGAAGGTACTCTCTCCGTTATTTTAAAAGATGCATCCCATACAAAGTTAGTCGAATTTTACACTTTTTCGGTCACCGTGAAATATTTTGTATTGATATTAACCGACTTTATATTGACCGTCGCGTCGAACCCGTTGCGTAGACACCTCGTTTGTGTAGATCGGACCTGTTGCACTTCAAAAACATCGCAATATGGATTCTGTTTGGAATAAATTTAGCGTTTTCACCTACTTTATACACTGAATATTTGTCGTTTTGAAGCTCAGTGTGAAATGTTTTAGCTTTTCGTTTCTGTTCAAATCGATCATCTTTTAGCAAACTTTTCAATCACATTAGCTCACCGAAGTTGTTCTGCGCAAGCTCCGCTGTTGAAATAGGTACTCTTTTGCGATATTTTAAAAGAAACATTCCATACAAATTTAGTCGAATTTTACACTTTTTCGGTCACCGTGAAATATTCTGTCTTGATATTAACCGACTATATATTGACCGTCGCGTCGAGCCCGTTGCGTAGACACATCTTTTGTGTAGATCGGACCTGTTGCACTTCAAAAACATCGCAATATGAATTCTGTTTTCAATAATATTAGCGTTTTCACCTACTTTAGACACTGAATATTTGTCGTTATGAAGCTCAGTTTGAAATGTTTTAGTTTGTCGTTTCTGTTCAAATTGATCATCTTTAAGCATACTTTTCAATCACATTAGCTCACCGAAGTGGTTCTGCGCACGCTCCGCTGTTGAACTAGTTACTTTTTTGCGATATTTTAAAAGATACATCTCATACAAAGTTAGTCGAATTTTACACTTTTTCGGTCACCGTGAAATATTTTGTCTTGATATTAACCGACTATATATTGACCGTCGCGTCGAGCCCGTTGCGTAGACACCTTGTTTGTGTAGATCGGACCTGTTGCACTTCAAAAACATCGCAATATGGATTCTGTTTGCAATAATTTTAGCGTTTTCACCTACTTTGGACACTGAATATTTGTCGTTTTGAAGCTCAGTTTGAAATGTTTTAGTTTGTCGTTTCTGTTCAAATCGATCATCTTTTAGCATACTTTTCGATCTTATTAGTTCACCAGAGTGTTTGTGCGCACGCTCCGCTGTTAAAGTAGGTACTCTCTCCGTTATAAAAAAGATACATGCCATACAAAATTAGTCGAATTTTACACTTTTTCGGTCACCGTGAAATATTTTGTCTTGATATTAACCGACTGTACATTGACCGTCGCGTCGATGCCGTTGCGTAGACACCTAGTTTGTGTAGATCGGACCTGTTGCACTTCAAAAACATCGCAATATGGATTCTGTTTGCAATAATTTTAGCGTTTTCACCTACTTTAGGCACTGAATATTTCTTGTTTTGAAGCTCAGTTTGAAATGTTTTAGTTTGTCGTTTCTATTCAAATCGATCATCTTTTAGCATACTTTTCGATCATATTAGCTCACCGTAGTGGTTCTGCAAACGCTCCGCTGTTCCAGTAGGTACTTTTTTGCGATATTTTAAAAGATACATCCCATACAAAGTTAGTCGAATTTGACACTTTTTCGGTCACCGTGAAATATTTTGTCTTGATATTAACCGACTTTATATTGACCGTCGCGTCGAGGCTGATGCGAAGACACCTCGTTTGTGTAGATCGGACCTGTTGCACTTCAAAAACATCGCAATATGGATTCTGTTTGCAATAATTTTAGCGTTTTCACCTACTTTATACACTGAATATTTGTCGTTTTGAAGCTCAGTTTGAAATGTTTTAGTTTGTCGTTTCTGTTCAAATCGATCATATTTTAGCATATTTTTCGATCATATTAGCTCACCAGAGTGTTTGTGCGCTCGCTCCGCTGTTAAAGTAGGTACTTTTTTGCGATATTTTAAAAGATACATGCCATACAAAGTTACTCGAATTTTACACTTTTTCGGTCACCGTGAAATATTTTGTCTTCATATTAACCGACTTTATATTGACCGTCGCGTCGAGCCCGTTGCGTAGAAACCTCGTTTGTGTAGATCGGACCTGATGCACTTCAAAAAACATCTCAATATGGATTCTGTTTGCAATAATTTTAGCGTTTTCACCTACTTTAGACACTGAATATTTGTCGTTTTAAAGCTCAGTTTGAAATGTTTTAGTTTGTCGTTTCTGTTTAAATCGATCATCTTTTAGCATACTTTTCGATCACATTAGCTCACCGAAGTGGTTCTGCGCACGCTCCGCTGTTCTAGTAGGTACTTTTTTGCGATATTTTAAAAGATACATCTCATACAAAGTTACTCGAATTTTACACTTTTTCGGTCACCGTGACATATTTTGTCTTGATATTAACCGACTTTATATTGACCGTCGCGTCGAGGCTGTTGCGAAGACACCTCGTTTGTGTAGATGGGACCTGTCGCACTTCAAAAACATCGCAATATGGATTCTGTTTGGAATAATTTTAGCGTTTTCACCTACTTTAGACACTGAATATTTGTCGTTTTGAAGCTCAGTTTGAAATGTTTTAGTTTTTCGTTTCTGTTCAAATCGATCATCTTTTAGCATACTTTTCGATCACATTAGCTCACTGAAGTGGTTCTGCGCACGCTCCACTGTTCTAGTAGGTATCCTTTTGCGATATTTTAAAAGATACATTTCATACAAAGTTACTCGAATTTTACACTTTTTCGGTCACCTTGAAATATTTTGTCTTGATATTAACCGACTTTATATTGACCGTCGCGTCGAGGCTGTTGCGAAGACACACTGTTTGTGTAGATCGGACCTGATGCACTTAAAAAACATCGCAAAATGGATTCTGTTTGCAATAATTTTAGCGTTTTCACCAACTTTAGACACTGAATATTTGTCGTTTTAAAGCTCAGTTTGAAATGTTTTAGTTTGTCGTTTCTGTTCAAATCGATCATCTTTTAGCATACTTTTCGATCAAATTAGCTCACCAGAGTGTTTGTGCGCACGCTTCGCTGTTAAAGTAGGTACTCTCTCCGTTATTTTAAAAGATGCATCCCATACAAAGTTAGTCGAATTTTACACTTTTTCGGTCACCGTGAAATATTTTGTATTGATATTAACCGACTTTATATTGACCGTCGCGTCGAGCCCGTTGCGTAGACACCTCGTTTGTGTAGATCGGACCTGTTGCACTTCAAAAACATCGCAATATGGATTCTGTTTGGAATAAATTTAGCGTTTTCACCTACTTTATACACTGAATATTTGTCGTTTTGAAGCTCAGTGTGAAATGTTTTAGCTTTTCGTTTCTGTTCAAATCGATCATCTTTTAGCAAACTTTTCAATCACATTAGCTCACCGAAGTGGTTCTGCGCACGCTCCGCTGTTGAACTAGGAACTCTTTTGCGATATTTTAAAAGATACATCCCATACAAAGTTAGTCGAATTTTACACTTTTTCGGTCACCGTAAAATATTTTGACTTGATATTAACCGACTATATATTGACCGTCGCGTCGAGCCCGTTGCGTAGACACCTCGTTTGTGTAGATCGGACCTGTTGCACTTCAAAAACATCGCAATATGGATTCTGTTTGGAATAATTTTAGCGTTTTCACCTACTTTATACACTGAATATTTGTCGTTTTGAAGCTCAGTTTGAAATGTTTTAGTTTGTCGTTTCTGTTCAAATCGATCATATTTTAGCATATTTTTCGATCATATTAGCTCACCAGAGTGTTTGTGCGCACGCTCCGCTGTTAAAGTAGGTACTTTTTTGCGATATTTTAAAAGATACATGCCATACAAAGTTAGTCGAATTTTACACTTTTTCGGTCACCGTGAAATATTTTGTCTTCATATTAACCGACTTTATATTGACCGTCGCGTCGAGCCCGTTGCGTAGACACCTCGTTTGTGTAGATCGGACCTGTTGCACTTCAAAAACATCGCAATATGGATTCTGTTTGGAATAATTTTAGCGTTTTCACCTACTTTATACACTGAATATTTGTCGTTTTGAAGCTCAGTTTGAAATGTTTTAGTTTGTCGTTTCTGTTCAAATCGATCATATTTTAGCATATTTTTCGATCATATTAGCTCACCAGAGTGTTTGTGCGCACGTTCCGCTGTTAAAGTAGGTACTTTTTTGCGATATTTTAAAAGATACATGCCATACAAAGTTACTCGAATTTTACACTTTTTCGGTCACCGTGAAATATTTTGTCTTCATATTAACCGACTTTATATTGACCGTCGCGTCGAGCCCGTTGCGTAGACACGTCGTTTGTGTAGATCGGACCTGTTGCACTTCAAAATTCCTCGCAACATGGATTCTTTTTGCAATAATTTTAGCGTTTTCACCTACTTTAGACACTGAATATTTGTCGTTTTAAAGCTCAGTTTGAAATGTTTTAGTTTGTCGTTTCTGTTCAAATCGATCATCTTTTAGCATACTTTTCGATCATATTAGCTCACCGAAGTGGTTCTGCGAACGCTCCACTGTTCTGATAGGTACTTTTTCGCGATATTTTAAAAGATACATCCCATACAAAGTTAGTCGAATTTTACACTTTTTCGGTCACCGTGAAATATTTTGTCTTGATATTAACCGACTTTATATTGACCGTCGCGTCGAGCCCGTTGCGTAGACACATCTTTTGTGAAGATCGGACCTGTTGCACTTTAAAAACATCGCAATGTGGATTCTGTTTGCAATAATTTTAGCGTTTTCACCTACTTTAGACACTGAATATTTGTCGTTTTGAAGCTCAGTTTGAAATGTTTTAGTTTGTCGTTTCTATTCAAATTGATCATCTTTTAGCATACTTTTCGATCATATTAGCTCACGGAAGTGGTTCTGCGAACGCTCCGCTGTTCTAGTAGGTACTTTTTTGCGATATTTTAAAAGATACATCCCATACAAAGTTAGTCGAATTTTACACTTTTTCGGTCACCGTGAAATATTTTGTCTTGATATTAACCGACTTTATATTGACCGTCGCGTCGAGGCTGTTGCGAAGACACCTCGTTTGTGTAGATGGGACCTGTTGCACTTCAAAAACATCGCAATATGGATTCTGTTTGGAATAATTTTAGCGTTTTCACCTACTTTAGACACTGAATATTTGTAGTTTTGAAGCTCAGTTTGAAATGTTTTAGTTTTTCGTTTCTGTTCAAATCGATCATCTTTTAGCATACTTTTCGATCACATTAGCTCACTGAAGTGGTTCTGCGCACGCTTTGCTGTTCTAGTAGATATCCTTTTGCGATATTTTAAAAGATACATCTCATACAAAGTTACTCGAATTTTACACTTTTTCGGTCACCGTGAAATATTATGTCTTGATATTAACCGACTATATATTGACCGTCGCGTCGAGCCCGTTGCGTAGACACATCGTTTGTGAAGATCGGACCTGATGCACTTCAAAAAACATCGCAATATGGATTCTGTTTGGAATAATTTTAGCGTTTTCACCTACTTTATACACTGAATATTTGTCGTTTTGAAGCTCAGTTTGAAATGTTTTAGTTTGTCGTTTCTGTTCAAATCGATCATATTTTAGCATACTTTTCGATCATATTAGCTCACCAGAGTGTTTCTGCGCACGCTACGCTGTTAAAGTAGGTACTTTTTTGCGATATTTTAAAAGATACATGCCATACAAAGTTACTCGAATTTTACACTTTTTCGGTCACCGTGAAATATTTTGTCTTCATATTAACCGACTTTATATTGACCGTCGCGTCGAGCCCGTTGCGTAGACACCTCGTTTGTGTAGATCGGACCTGTTGCACTTCAAAAAGCAGCACAATATGGATTCTGTTTGTAATAATTTTAGCGTTTTCACCTACTTTAGACACTGAATGTTTGTCGTTTTAATGCTCAGTTTGAAATGTTTTAGTTTGTCGTTTCTGTTCAAATCAATCATCTGTTAGCATACTTTTCGATCATATTAGCTCACCGAAGTGGTTCTGCGCACGCTCCGCTGATGAAATAGGTACTCTTTTGCGATATTTTAAAAGATACATCCCATACAAAGTTAGTCGAATTTTACACTTTTTCGGTCACCGTGAAATATTTTGTCTTGATATTAACCGACTATATATTGACCGTCGCGTCGAGCCCGTTGCGTAGACACCTCGTTTGTGTAGATCGGACCTGTTGCACTTCAAAAACATCGCAATATGGATTCTGTTTGGAATAATTTTAGCGTTTTCACCTACTTTATACACTGAATATTTGTCGTTTTGAAGCTCAGTTTGAAATGTTTTAGTTTGTCGTTTCTATTCAAATTGATCATCTTTTAGCATACTTTTCGATCATATTAGCTCACCGAAGTGGTTCTGCGAACGCTCCACTGTTCTGATAGGTACTTTTTCGCGATATTTTAAAAGATACATCCCATACAAAGTTAGTCGAATTTTACACTTTTTCGGTCACCGTGAAATATTTTGTCTTGATATTAACCGACTTTATATTGACCGTCGCGTCGAGCCCGTTGCGTAGACACATCTTTTGTGAAGATCGGACCTGTTGCACTTTAAAAACATCGCAATGTGGATTCTGTTTGCAATAATTTTAGCGTTTTCACCTACTTTAGACACTGAATATTTGTCGTTTTGAAGCTCAGTTTGAAATGTTTTAGTTTGTCGTTTCTATTCAAATTGATCATCTTTTAGCATACTTTTCGATCATATTAGCTCACGGAAGTGGTTCTGCGAACGCTCCGCTGTTCTAGTAGGTACTTTTTTGCGATATTTTAAAAGATACATCCCATACAAAGTTAGTCGAATTTTACACTTTTTCGGTCACCGTGAAATATTTTGTCTTGATATTAACCGACTTTATATTGACCGTCGCGTCGAGGCTGTTGCGAAGACACCTCGTTTGTGTAGATGGGACCTGTTGCACTTCAAAAACATCGCAATATGGATTCTGTTTGGAATAATTTTAGCGTTTTCACCTACTTTAGATACTGAATATTTGTCGTTTTGAAGCTCAGTTTGAAATGTTTTAGTTTTTCGTTTCTGTTCAAATCGATCATATTTTAGCATACTTTTCGATCACATTAGCTCACTGAAGTGGTTCTGCGCACGCTCCGCTGTTCTAGTAGGTATCCTTTTGCGATATTTTAAAAGATACATCTCATACAAAGTTACTCGAATTTTACACTTTTTCGGTCACCGTGAAATATTATGTCTTGATATTAACCGACTATATATTGACCGTCGCGTCGAGCCCGTTGCGTAGACACATCGTTTGTGAAGATCGGACCTGATGCACTTCAAAAAACATCGCAATATGGATTCTGTTTGGAATAATTTTAGCGTTTTCACCTACTTTATACACTGAATATTTGTCGTTTTGAAGCTCAGTTTGAAATGTTTTAGTTTGTCGTTTCTGTTCAAATCGATCATATTTTAGCATACTTTTCGATCATATTAGCTCACCAGAGTGGTTCTGCGCACGCTCCGCTGATGAAGTAGGTACTCTTTTGCGATATTTTAAAAGATACATCCCATACAAAGTTAGTCGAATTTTACACTTTTTCGGTCACCGTGAAATATTTTGTCTTGATATTAACCGACTATATATTGACCGTCGCGTCGAGCCCGTTGCGTAGACACCTCGTTTGTGTAGATCGGACCTTTTGCACTTCAAAAAGCAGCACAATATGGATTCTGTTTGTAATAATTTTAGCGTTTTCACCTACTTTAGACACTGAATGTTTGTCGTTTTAATGCTCAGTTTGAAATGTTTTAGTTTGTCGTTTCTGTTCAAATCAATCATCTGTTAGCATACTTTTCGATCATATTAGCTCACCGAAGTGGTTCTGCGCACGCTCCGCTGATGAAGTAGGTACTCTTTTGCGATATTTTAAAAGATACATCCCATACAAAGTTAGTCGAATTTTACACTTTTTCGGTCACCGTGAAATATTTTGTCTTGATATTAACCGACTATATATTGACCGTCGCGTCGAGCCCGTTGCGTAGACACCTCGTTTGTGTAGATCGGACCTGTTGCACTTCAAAAACATCGCAATATGGATTCTGTTTGGAATAATTTTAGCGTTTTCACCTACTTTATACACTGAATATTTGTCGTTTTGAAGCTCAGTTTGAAATGTTTTAGTTTGTCGTTTCTGTTCAAATCGATTATATTTTAGCATATTTTTCGATCATATTAGCTCACCAGAGTGTTTGTGCGCACGCTCCGCTGTTAAAGTAGGTACTTTTTTGCGATATTTAAAAAGATACATGCCATACAAAGTTACTCGAATTTTACACTTTTTCGGTCACCGTGAAATATTTTGTCTTGATATTAACCGACTTTATATTGACCGTCGCGTCGAGCCCGTTGCGTAGACACATCTTTTGTGAAGATCGGACCTGTTGCACTTTAAAAACATCGCAATGTGGATTCTGTTTGCAATAATTTTAGCGTTTTCACCTACTTTAGACACTGAATATTTGTCGTTTTGAAGCTCAGTTTGAAATGTTTTAGTTTGTCGTTTCTATTCAAATTGATCATCTTTTAGCATACTTTTCGATCATATTAGCTCACGGAAGTGGTTCTGCGAACGCTCCGCTGTTCTAGTAGGTACTTTTTTGCGATATTTTAAAAGATACATCCCATACAAAGTTAGTCGAATTTTACACTTTTTCGGTCACCGTTAAATATTTTGTCTTGATATTAACCGACTTTATATTGACCGTCGCGTCGAGGCTGTTGCGAAGACACCTCGTTTGTGTAGATGGGACCTGTCGCACTTCAAAAACATCGCAATATGGATTCTGTTTGGAATAATTTTAGCGTTTTCACCTACTTTAGACACTGAATATTTGTCGTTTTGAAGCTCAGTTTGAAATGTTTTAGTTTTTCGTTTCTGTTCAAATCGATCATCTTTTAGCATACTTTTCGATCACATTAGCTCACTGAAGTAGTTCTGCGCATGCTCCACTGTTCTAGTAGGTATCCTTTTGCGAAATTTTAAAAGACACATTTCATACAAAGTTACTCGAATTTTACACTTTTTCGGTCACCTTGAAATATTTTGTCTTGATATTAACCGACTTTATATTGACCGTCGCGTCGAGGCTGTTGCGAAGACACACTGTTTGTGTAGATCGGACCTGATGCACTTAAAAAACATCGCAAGATGGATTCTGTTTGCAATAATTTTAGCGTTTTCACCAACTTCAGACACTGAATATTTGTCGTTTTAAAGCTCAGTTTGAAATGTTTTAGTTTGTCGTTTCTGTTCAAATCGATCATCTTTTAGCATACTTTTCGATCAAATTAGCTCACCAGAGTGTTTGTGCGCACGCTTCGCTGTTAAAGTAGGTACTCTCTCCGTTATTTTAAAAGATGCATCCCATACAAAGTTAGTCGAATTTTACACTTTTTCGGTCACCGTGAAATATTTTGTATTGATATTAACCGACTATATATTGACCGTCGCGTCGAGCCCGTTGCGTAGACACCTCGTTTTTGTAGATCGGACCTGTTGCACTTCAAAAACATCGCAATATGGATTCTGTTTGGAATAAATTTAGCGTTTTCACCTACTTTATACACTGAATATTTGTCGTTTTGAAGCTCAGTGTGAAATGTTTTAGCTTTTCGTTTCTGTTCAAATCGATCATCTTTTAGCAAACTTTTCAATCACATTAGCTCACCGAAGTTGTTCTGCGCAAGCTCCGCTGTTGAAATAGGTACTCTTTTGCGATATTTTAAAAGAAACATTCCATACAAATTTAGTCGAATTTTACACTTTTTCGGTCACCGTGAAATATTCTGTCTTGATATTAACCGACTATATATTGACCGTCGCGTCGAGCCCGTTGCGTAGACACATCTTTTGTGTAGATCGGACCTGTTGCACTTCAAAAACATCGCAATATGAATTCTGTTTTCAATAATATTAGCGTTTTCACCTACTTTAGACACTGAATATTTGTCGTTATGAAGCTCAGTTTGAAATGTTTTAGTTTGTCGTTTCTGTTCAAATTGATCATCTTTAAGCATACTTTTCAATCACATTAGCTCACCGAAGTGGTTCTGCGCACGCTCCGCTGTTGAACTAGTTACTTTTTTGCGATATTTTAAAAGATACATCCCATACAAAGTTAGTCGAATTTTACACTTTTTCGGTCACCGTTAAATATTTTGTCTTGATATTAACCGACTTTATATTGACCGTCGCGTCGAGGCTGTTGCGAAGACACCTCGTTTGTGTAGATGGGACCTGTCGCACTTCAAAAACATCGCAATATGGATTCTGTTTGGAATAATTTTAGCGTTTTCACCTACTTTAGACACTGAATATTTGTCGTTTTGAAGCTCAGTTTGAAATGTTTTAGTTTTTCGTTTCTGTTCAAATCGATCATCTTTTAGCATACTTTTCGATTACATTAGCTCACTGAAGTAGTTCTGCGCATGCTCCACTGTTCTAGTAGGTATCCTTTTGCGATATTTTAAAAGATACATTTCATACAAAGTTACTCGAATTTTACACTTTTTCGGTCACCTTGAAATATTTTGTCTTGATATTAACCGACTTTATATTGACCGTCGCGTCGAGGCTGTTGCGAAGACACACTGTTTGTGTAGATCGGACCTGATGCACTTAAAAAACATCGCAATATGGATTCTGTTTGCAATAATTTTAGCGTTTTCACCAACTTCAGACACTGAATATTTGTCGTTTTAAAGCTCAGTTTGAAATGTTTTAGTTTGTCGTTTCTGTTCAAATCGATCATCTTTTAGCATACTTTTCGATCAAATTAGCTCACCAGAGTGTTTGTGCGCACGCTTCGCTGTTAAAGAAGGTACTCTCTCCGTTATTTTAAAAGATGCATCCCATACAAAGTTAGTCGAATTTTACACTTTTTCGGTCACCGTGAAATATTTTGTATTGATATTAACCGACTTTATATTGACCGTCGCGTCGAGCCCGTTGCGTAGACACCTCGTTTGTGTAGATCGGACCTGTTGCACTTCAAAAACATCGCAATATGGATTCTGTTTGGAATAAATTTAGCGTTTTCACCTACTTTATACACTGAATATTTGTCGTTTTGAAGCTCAGTGTGAAATGTTTTAGCTTTTCGTTTCTGTTCAAATCGATCATCTTTTAGCAAACTTTTCAATCACATTAGCTCACCGAAGTTGTTCTGCGCAAGCTCCGCTGTTGAAATAGGTACTCTTTTGCGATATTTTAAAAGAAACATTCCATACAAATTTAGTCGAATTTTACACTTTTTCGGTCACCGTGAAATATTCTGTCTTGATATTAACCGACTATATATTGACCGTCGCGTCGAGCCCGTTGCGTAGACACATCTTTTGTGTAGATCGGACCTGTTGCACTTCAAAAACATCGCAATATGAATTCTGTTTTCAATAATATTAGCGTTTTCACCTACTTTAGACACTGAATATTTGTCGTTATGAAGCTCAGTTTGAAATGTTTTAGTTTGTCGTTTCTGTTCAAATTGATCATCTTTAAGCATACTTTTCAATCACATTAGCTCACCGAAGTGGTTCTGCGCACGCTCCGCTGTTGAACTAGTTACTTTTTTGCGATATTTTAAAAGATACATCTCATACAAAGTTAGTCGAATTTTACACTTTTTCGGTCACCGTGAAATATTTTGTCTTGATATTAACCGACTTTATATTGACCGTCGCGTCGAGCCCGTTGCGTAGACAAATCTTTTGTGAAGATCGGACCTGTTGCACTTTAAAAACATCGCAATGTGGATTCTGTTTGCAATAATTTTAGCGTTTTCACCTACTTTGGACACTGAATATTTGTCGTTTTGAAGCTCAGTTTGAAATGTTTTAGTTTGTCGTTTCTGTTCAAATCGATCATCTTTTAGCATACTTTTCGATCTTATTAGTTCACCAGAGTGTTTGTGCGCACGCTCCGCTGTTAAAGTAGGTACTCTCTCCGTTATAAAAAAGATACATGCCATACAAAATTAGTCGAATTTTACACTTTTTCGGTCACCGTGAAATATTTTGTCTTGATATTAACCGACTGTACATTGACCGTCGCGTCGATGCCGTTGCGTAGACACCTAGTTTGTGTAGATCGGACCTGTTGCACTTCAAAAACATCGCAATATGGATTCTGTTTGCAATAATTTTAGCGTTTTCACCTACTTTAGGCACTGAATATTTCTTGTTTTGAAGCTCAGTTTGAAATGTTTTAGTTTGTCGTTTCTATTCAAATCGATCATCTTTTAGCATACTTTTCGATCATATTAGCTCACCGTAGTGGTTCTGCAAACGCTCCGCTGTTCCAGTAGGTACTTTTTTGCGATATTTTAAAAGATACATCCCATACAAAGTTAGTCGAATTTGACACTTTTTCGGTCACCGTGAAATATTTTGTCTTGATATTAACCGACTTTATATTGACCGTCGCGTCGAGGCTGTTGCGAAAACACCTCGTTTGTGTAGATCGGACCTGTTGCACTTCAAAAACATCGCAATATGGATTCTGTTTGCAATAATTTTAGCGTTTTCACCTACTTTATACACTGAATATTTGTCGTTTTGAAGCTCAGTTTGAAATGTTTTAGTTTGTCGTTTCTGTTCAAATCGATCATATTTTAGCATATTTTTCGATCATATTAGCTCACCAGAGTGTTTGTGCGCTCGCTCCGCTGTTAAAGTAGGTACTTTTTTGCGATATTTTAAAAGATACATGCCATACAAAGTTACTCGAATTTTACACTTTTTCGGTCACCGTGAAATATTTTGTCTTCATATTAACCGACTTTATATTGACCGTCGCGTCGAGCCCGTTGCGTAGACACCTCGTTTGTGTAGATCGGACCTGATGCACTTCAAAAAACATCTCAATATGGATTCTGTTTGCAATAATTTTAGCGTTTTCACCTACTTTAGACACTGAATATTTGTCGTTTTAAAGCTCAGTTTGAAATGTTTTAGTTTGTCGTTTCTGTTTAAATCGATCATCTTTTAGCATACTTTTCGATCACATTAGCTCACCGAAGTGGTTCTGCGCACGCTCCGCTGTTCTAGTAGGTACTTTTTTGCGATATTTTAAAAGATACATCTCATACAAAGTTACTCGAATTTTACACTTTTTCGGTCACCGTGACATATTTTGTCTTGATATTAACCGACTTTATATTGACCGTCGCGTCGAGGCTGTTGCGAAGACACCTCGTTTGTGTAGATCGGACCTGTTGCACTTCAAAAACATCGCAATATGGATTCTGTTTGGAATAATTTTAGCGTTTTCACCTACTTTAGACACTGAATATTTGTCGTTTTGAAGCTCAGTTTGAAATGTTTTAGTTTTTCGTTTCTGTTCAAATCGATCATCTTTTAGCATACTTTTCGATCACATTAGCTCACTGAAGTGGTTCTGCGCACGCTCCACTGTTCTAGTAGGTATCCTTTTGCGATATTTTAAAAGATACATTTCATACAAAGTTACTCGAATTTTACACTTTTTCGGTCACCTTGAAATATTTTGTCTTGATATTAACCGACTTTATATTGACCGTCGCGTCGAGGCTGTTGCGAAGACACACTGTTTGTGTAGATCGGACCTGATGCACTTAAAAAACATCGCAAAATGGATTCTGTTTGCAATAATTTTAGCGTTTTCACCAACTTTAGACACTGAATATTTGTCGTTTTAAAGCTCAGTTTGAAATGTTTTAGTTTGTCGTTTCTGTTCAAATCGATCATCTTTTAGCATACTTTTCGATCAAATTAGCTCACCAGAGTGTTTGTGCGCACGCTTCGCTGTTAAAGTAGGTACTCTCTCCGTTATTTTAAAAGATGCATCCCATACAAAGTTAGTCGAATTTTACACTTTTTCGGTCACCGTGAAATATTTTGTATTGATATTAACCGACTTTATATTGACCGTCGCGTCGAGCCCGTTGCGTAGACACCTCGTTTGTGTAGATCGGACCTGTTGCACTTCAAAAACATCGCAATATGGATTCTGTTTGGAATAAATTTAGCGTTTTCACCTACTTTATACACTGAATATTTGTCGTTTTGAAGCTCAGTGTGAAATGTTTTAGCTTTTCGTTTCTGTTCAAATCGATCATCTTTTAGCAAACTTTTCAATCACATTAGCTCACCGAAGTGGTTCTGCGCACGCTCCGCTGTTGAACTAGGAACTCTTTTGCGATATTTTAAAAGATACATCCCATACAAAGTTAGTCGAATTTTACACTTTTTCGGTCACCGTAAAATATTTTGACTTGATATTAACCGACTATATATTGACCGTCGCGTCGAGCCCGTTGCGTAGACACCTCGTTTGTGTAGATCGGACCTGTTGCACTTCAAAAACATCGCAATATGGATTCTGTTTGGAATAATTTTAGCGTTTTCACCTACTTTATACACTGAATATTTGTCGTTTTGAAGCTCAGTTTGAAATGTTTTAGTTTGTCGTTTCTGTTCAAATCGATCATATTTTAGCATATTTTTCGATCATATTAGCTCACCAGAGTGTTTGTGCGCACGCTCCGCTGTTAAAGTAGGTACTTTTTTGCGATATTTTAAAAGATACATGCCATACAAAGTTAGTCGAATTTTACACTTTTTCGGTCACCGTGAAATATTTTGTCTTCATATTAACCGACTTTATATTGACCGTCGCGTCGAGCCCGTTGCGTAGACACCTCGTTTGTGTAGATCGGACCTGTTGCACTTCAAAAACATCGCAATATGGATTCTGTTTGGAATAATTTTAGCGTTTTCACCTACTTTATACACTGAATATTTGTCGTTTTGAAGCTCAGTTTGAAATGTTTTAGTTTGTCGTTTCTGTTCAAATCGATCATATTTTAGCATATTTTTCGATCATATTAGCTCACCAGAGTGTTTGTGCGCACGTTCCGCTTTTAAAGTAGGTACTTTTTTGCGATATTTTAAAAGATACATGCCATACAAAGTTACTCGAATTTTACACTTTTTCGGTCACCGTGAAATATTTTGTCTTCATATTAACCGACTTTATATTGACCGTCGCGTCGAGCCCGTTGCGTAGACACCTCGTTTGTGTAGATCGGACCTGTTGCACTTCAAAATTCCTCGCAACATGGATTCTGTTTGGAATAATTTTAGCGTTTTCACCTACTTTAGACACTGAATATTTGTCGTTTTAAAGCTCAGTTTGAAATGTTTTAGTTTGTCGTTTCTGTTCAAATCGATCATCTTTTAGCATACTTTTCGATCATATTAGCTCACCGAAGTGGTTCTGCGAACGCTCCACTGTTCTGATAGGTACTTTTTCGCGATATTTTAAAAGATACATCCCATACAAAGTTAGTCGAATTTTACACTTTTTCGGTCACCGTGAAATATTTTGTCTTGATATTAACCGACTTTATATTGACCGTCGCGTCGAACCCGTTGCGTAGACACATCTTTTGTGAAGATCGGACCTGTTGCACTTTAAAAACATCGCAATGTGGATTCTGTTTGCAATAATTTTAGCGTTTTCACCTACTTTAGACACTGAATATTTGTCGTTTTGAAGCTCAGTTTGAAATGTTTTAGTTTGTCGTTTCTATTCAAATTGATCATCTTTTAGCATACTTTTCGATCATATTAGCTCACGGAAGTGGTTCTGCGAACGCTCCGCTGTTCTAGTAGGTACTTTTTTGCGATATTTTAAAAGATACATCACATACAAAGTTAGTCGAATTTTACACTTTTTCGGTCACCGTGAAATATTTTGTCTTGATATTAACCGACTTTATATTGACCGTCGCGTCGAGGCTGTTGCGAAGACACCTCGTTTGTGTAGATGGGACCTGTTGCACTTCAAAAACATCGCAATATGGATTCTGTTTGGAATAATTTTAGCGTTTTCACCTACTTTAGACACTGAATATTTGTAGTTTTGAAGCTCAGTTTGAAATGTTTTAGTTTTTCGTTTCTGTTCAAATCGATCATCTTTTAGCATACTTTTCGATCACATTAGCTCACTGAAGTGGTTCTGCGCACGCTCCGCTGTTCTAGTAGATATCCTTTTGCGATATTTTAAAAGATACATCTCATACAAAGTTACTCGAATTTTACACTTTTTCGGTCACCGTGAAATATTATGTCTTGATATTAACCGACTATATATTGACCGTCGCGTCGAGCCCGTTGCGTAGACACATCGTTTGTGAAGATCGGACCTGATGCACTTCAAAAAACATCGCAATATGGATTCTGTTTGGAATAATTTTAGCGTTTTCACCTACTTTATACACTGAATATTTGTCGTTTTGAAGCTCAGTTTGAAATGTTTTAGTTTGTCGTTTCTGTTCAAATCGATCATATTTTAGCATACTTTTCGATCATATTAGCTCACCAGAGTGTTTCTGCGCACGCTACGCTGTTAAAGTAGGTACTTTTTTGCGATATTTTAAAAGATACATGCCATACAAAGTTACTCGAATTTTACACTTTTTCGGTCACCGTGAAATATTTTGTCTTCATATTAACCGACTTTATACTGACCGTCGCGTCGAGCCCGTTGCGTAGACACCTCGTTTGTGTAGATCGGACCTGTTGCACTTCAAAAAGCAGCACAATATGGATTCTGTTTGTAATAATTTTAGCGTTTTCACCTACTTTAGACACTGAATGTTTGTCGTTTTAATGCTCAGTTTGAAATGTTTTAGTTTGTCGTTTCTGTTCAAATCAATCATCTGTTAGCATACTTTTCGATCATATTAGCTCACCGAAGTGGTTCTGCGCACGCTCCGCTGATGAAATAGGTACTCTTTTGCGATATTTTAAAAGATACATCCCATACAAAGTTAGTCGAATTTTACACTTTTTCGGTCACCGTGAAATATTTTGTCTTGATATTAACCGACTATATATTGACCGTCGCGTCGAGCCCGTTGCGTAGACACCTCGTTTGTGTAGATCGGACCTGTTGCACTTCAAAAACATCGCAATATGGATTCTGTTTGGAATAATTTTAGCGTTTTCACCTACTTTATACACTGAATATTTGTCGTTTTGAAGCTCAGTTTGAAATGTTTTAGTTTGTCGTTTCTATTCAAATTGATCATCTTTTAGCATACTTTTCGATCATATTAGCTCACCGAAGTGGTTCTGCGAACGCTCCACTGTTCTGATAGGTACTTTTTCGCGATATTTTAAAAGATACATCCCATACAAAGTTAGTCGAATTTTACACTTTTTCGGTCACCGTGAAATATTTTGTCTTGATATTAACCGACTTTATATTGACCGTCGCGTCGAGCCCGTTGCGTAGACACATCTTTTGTGAAGATCGGACCTGTTGCACTTTAAAAACATCGCAATGTGGATTCTGTTTGCAATAATTTTAGCGTTTTCACCTACTTTAGACACTGAATATTTGTCGTTTTGAAGCTCAGTTTGAAATGTTTTAGTTTGTCGTTTCTATTCAAATTGATCATCTTTTAGCATACTTTTCGATCATATTAGCTCACGGAAGTGGTTCTGCGAACGCTCCGCTGTTCTAGTAGGTACTTTTTTGCGATATTTTAAAAGATACATCCCATACAAAGTTAGTCGAATTTTACACTTTTTCGGTCACCGTGAAATATTTTGTCTTGATATTAACCGACTTTATATTGACCGTCGCGTCGAGGCTGTTGCGAAGACACCTCGTTTGTGTAGATGGGACCTGTTGCACTTCAAAAACATCGCAATATGGATTCTGTTTGGAATAATTTTAGCGTTTTCACCTACTTTAGACACTGAATATTTGTCGTTTTGAAGCTCAGTTTGAAATGTTTTAGTTTTTCGTTTCTGTTCAAATCGATCATCTTTTAGCATACTTTTCGATCACATTAGCTCACTGAAGTGGTTCTGCGCACGCTCCGCTGTTCTAGTAGGTATCCTTTTGCGATATTTTAAAAGATACATCTCATACAAAGTTACTCGAATTTTACACTTTTTCGGTCACCGTGAAATATTTTGTCTTGATATTAACTGACTTTATATTGACCGTCGCGTCGAGCCCGTTGCGTAGACACATCGTTTGTGAAGATCGGACCTGATGCACTTCAAAAAACATCGCAATATGGATTCTGTTTGGAATAATTTTAGCGTTTTCACCTACTTTATACACTGAATATTTGTCGTTTTGAAGCTCAGTTTGAAATGTTTTAGTTTGTCGTTTCTGTTCAAATCGATCATATTTTAGCATACTTTTCGATCATATTAGCTCACCAGAGTGGTTCTGCGCACGCTCCGCTGATGAAGTAGGTACTCTTTTGCGATATTTTAAAAGATACATCCCATACAAAGTTAGTCGAATTTTACACTTTTTCGGTCACCGTGAAATATTTTGTCTTGATATTAACCGACTATATATTGACCGTCGCGTCGAGCCCGTTGCGTAGACACCTCGTTTGTGTAGATCGGACCTGTTGCACTTCAAAAAGCAGCACAATATGGATTCTGTTTGTAATAATTTTAGCGTTTTCACCTACTTTAGACACTGAATGTTTGTCGTTTTAATGCTCAGTTTGAAATGTTTTAGTTTGTCGTTTCTGTTCAAATCAATCATCTGTTAGCATACTTTTCGATCATATTAGCTCACCGAAGTGGTTCTGCGCACGCTCCGCTGATGAAGTAGGTACTCTTTTGCGATATTTTAAAAGATACATCCCATACAAAGTTAGTCGAATTTTACACTTTTTCGGTCACCGTGAAATATTTTGTCTTGATATTAACCGACTATATATTGACCGTCGCGTCGAGCCCGTTGCGTAGACCCCTCGTTTGTGTAGATCGAACCTGTTGCACTTCAAAAACATCGCAATATGGATTCTGTTTGCAATAATTTTAGCGTTTTCACCTACTTTAGACACTGAATATTTGTCGTTTTGAAGCTCAGTTTGAAATGTTTTAGTTTGTCGTTTCTATTCAAATTGATCATCTTTTAGCATACTTTTCGATCATATTAGCTCACGGAAGTGGTTCTGCGAACGCTCCGCTGTTCTAGTAGGTACTTTTTTGCGATATTTTAAAAGATACATCCCATACAAAGTTAGTCGAATTTTACACTTTTTCGGTCACCGTGAAATATTTTGTCTTGATATTAACCGACTTTATATTGACCGTCGCGTCGAGCCCGTTGCGTAGACACATCTTTTGTGAAGATCGGACCTGTTGCACTTTAAAAACATCGCAATGTGGATTCTGTTTGCAATAATTTTAGCGTTTTCACCTACTTTAGACACTGAATATTTGTCGTTTTGAAGCTCAGTTTGAAATGTTTTAGTTTGTCGTTTCTATTCAAATTGATCATCTTTTAGCATACTTTTCGATCATATTAGCTCACGGAAGTGGTTCTGCGAACGCTCCGCTGTTCTAGTAGGTACTTTTTTGCGATATTTTAAAAGATACATCCCATACAACGTTAGTCGAATTTTACACTTTTTCGGTCACCGTGAAATATTTTGTCTTGATATTAACCGACTATATATTGACCGTCGCGTCGAGCCCGTTGCGTAGACCCCTCGTTTGTGTAGATCGAACCTGTTGCACTTCAAAAACATCGCAATATGGATTCTGTTTGCAATAATTTAAGCGTTTTCACCTACTTTAGACACTGAATATTTGTCGTTTTGAAGCTCAGTTTGAAATGTTTTAGTTTGTTGTTTCTGTTCAAATCGATCATCTTTTAGCATACTTTTCGATCATATTAGCTCACCAGAGTGTTTGTGCGCACGTTTCGCTGTTAAAGTAGGTACTCTATCCGTTATTTAAAAAGATACATGCCATACAATGTTAGTCGAATTTTGCACTTTTCGGTCACCGTGAAATATTTTGTCTTGATATTAACCGACTTTATATTGACCGTCGTGTCGAGCCTGTTGCGTTGACACCTCGTTTGTGTAGATCGGACCTGTTGCACTTCAAAAACATCGCAATATGGATTCTGTTTGCAATAATTTTAGCGTTTTCACCTACTTTAGACACTGAATATTTGTCGTTTTGAAGCTCAGTTTAAAATGTTTTAGTCTGTCGTTTCTGTTCAAATCGATCTTCTTTTAGCATACTTTTCGATCATATTAGCTCACCAGAGTGTTTGTGCGCACGCTCCGCTGTTAAAGTAGGTACTCTCTCCGTTATTAAAAAAGATACATGCCATACAAAATTAGTCGAATTTAACACTTTTTCGGTCACCGTGAAATATTTTGTCTTGATATTAACCGACTTTATATTGACCGGCGCGTCGAGCCCGTTGCGTAGACACCTCGTTTGTGTAGATCAGACCTGTTGCACTTCAAAAAACAGCACAATATGGATTCTGTTTGTAATAATTTTAGCGTTTTCACCTACTTTAGACACTGAATGTTTGTCGTTTTAATGCTCAGTTTGAAATGTTTTAGTTTGTCGTTTCTGTTCAAATCAATCATATGTTAGCATACTTTTCGATCATATTAGCTCACCGAAATGGTTCTGCGCACGCTCCGCTGATGAAGTAGGTACTCTTTTGCGATATTTTAAAAGATACAAAGTTAGTCTAATTTTACACTTTTTCGGTCACCGTGAAATATTTTGTCTTAATATTAACCGACTAAATATTGACCGTCGCGTCGAGGCCGTTGCGTAGACACCTCGTTTGTGTAGATCGGACCTGTTGCACTTCAAAAACATCGCAATATGGATTCTGTTTGCAATAATTTTAGCGTTTTCACCTACTTTATGCACTGAATATTTGTCGTTTTGAAGCTCAGTTTGAAATGTTTTAGTTTGTCGTTTCTGTTCAAATCGATCATATTTTAGCATATTTTTCGATCATATTAGCTCACCAGAGTGTTTGTGCGCACGCTCCGCTGTTAAAGTAGGTACTTTTTTGCGATATTTTAAAAGATACATGCCATACAAAGTTACTCGAATTTTACACTTTTTCGGTCACCGTGAAATATTTTGTCTTCATATTAACCGACTTTATATTGACCGTCGCGTCGAGCCCGTTGCGTAGACACATCTTTTGTGAAGATCGGACCTGTTGCACTTTAAAAACATCGCAATGTGGATTCTGTTTGCAATAATTTTAGCGTTTTCACCTACTTTAGACACTGAATATTTGTCGTTTTGAAGCTCAGTTTGAAATGTTTTAGTTTGTCGTTTCTATTCAAATTGATCCTCTTTTAGCATATTTTTCGATCATATTAGCTCACCAGAGTGTTTGTGCGCACGCTCCGCTGTTAAAATAGGTACTTTTTTGCGATATTTTAAAAGATACATGCCATACAAAGTTACTCGAATTTTACACTTTTTCGGTCACCGTGAAATATTTTGTCTTGATATTAACCGACTTTATATTGACCGTCGCGTCGAGGCTGTTGCGAAGACACCTCGTTTGTGTAGATGGGACCTGTTGCACTTCAAAAACATCGCAATATGGATTCTGTTTGGAATAATTTTAGCGTTTTCACCTACTTTAGACACTGAATATTTGTCGTTTTGAAGCTCAGTTTGAAATGTTTTAGTTTTTCGTTTCTGTTCAAATCGATCATCTTTTAGCATACTTTTCGATCACATTAGCTCACTGAAGTGGTTCTGCGCACGCTCCGCTGTTCTAGTAGGTATCCTTTTGCGATATTTTAAAATATACATCTCATACAAAGTTACTCGAATTTTACACTTTTTCGGTCACCGTGAAATATTTTGTCTTGATATTAACCGACTTTATATTGACCGTCGCGTCGAGCCCGTTGCGTAGACACCTCGTTTGTGTAGATCGGACCTGTCGAACTTTAAAAATATCGCAATATGGATTCTGTTTGCAATAATTTTAGCGATTTCACCTACCTTAGACACTGAATATTTGTCGTTTTTAAGCTTAGTTTGAAATGTTTTAGTTTGTCGTTGCTGTTAAAATTGATCATTTTTTAGCAAACTTTTCAATCACATTAGCTCACCGAAGTAGTTCTGCGCAAGCTCCGCTGTTGAAATAGGTACTCTTTTGCTATATTTTAAAAGAAACATTCCATACAAATTTAGTCGAATTTTACACTTTTTCGGTCACCGTGAAATATTATGTCTTGATATTAACCGACTATATATTGACCGTCGCGTCGAGCCCGTTGCGTAGACACATCGTTTGTGTAGATCGGACCCGTTGCACTTCAAAAACATCGCAATATGAATTCTGTTTGCAATAATATTAGCGTTTTCACCTACTTTAGACACTGAATATTTGTCGTTTTGAAGCTCAGTTTGAAATGTTTTAGTTTGTCGTTTCCGAACGCTCCGCTGTTCTAGTAGGTACTTTTTTTGCGATATTTTAAAAGATACATCCCATACAAAGTTAGTCGAATTTTACACTTTTTCGGTCACCGTGAAATATTTTGTCTTCATATTAACCGACTTTATATTGACCGTCTCGTCGAGCCCGTTGCGTAGACACCTCGTTTGTGTAGATCGGACCTGTTGCTCTTCAAAATTCCTCGCAACATGGATTCTGTTTGCAATAATTTTAGCGTTTTCACCAACTTTAGACACTGAATATTTGTCGTTTTAAAGCTCAGTTTGAAATGTTTTAGTTTGTCGTTTCTGTTCAAATCGATTATCTTTTAACATATTTTTTGATCATATTAGCTTACCAGAGTGTTTGTGCGCTTGCTTCGCTGTTAAAATTGGTACTCTCTTCGTTATAAAAAAGATACATGCCATACAAAATTAGTCGAATTTGACACTTTTTCGGTCACCGTGAAATATTTTGTCTTGATATTAACCGACTTTATATTGACCGTCGCGTCGAGCCCGTTGCGTAGACACCTCGTTTGTGTGGATCGGACCTGATGCACTTCAAAAAAGTCGCAATATGGATACTGTTTGCAATAATTTTAGCGTTTTCACCTACTTTAGACACTGAATATTTGTCGTTTTGAAGCTCAGTTTGAAATGTTTTAGTTTGTCGTTTCTGTTCAAAGCGACCATCTTTTAGCATACTTTTCGATCACATTAGCTCACCGAAGTGGTTCTGCGCACGCTCCGCTGATTAAGTAGGTACTCTCTCCGTTTTTAAAAAAGATACGTGCCATACAAAATTAGTCGAATTTTACACTTTTTCGGTCACCGTGAAATATTTTGTCTTGATATTAACCGACTTTATATTGACCGTCGCGTCGAGCCCGTTGCGTAGACACCTCGTTTGTGTAGATCGGACCTGTTGCACTTCAAAAAACAGCACAATATGGATTCTGTTTGTAATAATTTTAGCGTTTTCACCTACTTTAGACACTGAATGTTTGTCGTTTTAATGCTCAGTTTGAAATGTTTTAGTTTGTCGTTTCTGTTAAAATCGATCATATTTTAGCATACTTTTCGATCATATTAGCTCACCGAAATGGTTCTGCGCACGCTCCGCTGATGAAGTAGGTACTCTTTTGCGATATTTTAAAAGATACAAAGTTAGTCTAATTTTACACTTTTTCGGTCACCGTGAAATATTTTGTCTTAATATTAACCGACTAAATATTGACCGTCGCGTCGAGGCCGTTGCGTAGACACCTCGTTTGTGTAGATCGGACCTGTTGCACTTCAAAAACATCGCAATATGGATTCTGTTTGCAATAATTTTAGCGTTTTCACCTACTTTATGCACTGAATATTTGTCGTTTTGAAGCTCAGTTTGAAATGTTTTAGTTTGTCGTTTCTGTTCAAATCGATCATATTTTAGCATATTTTTCGATCATATTAGCTCACCAGAGTGTTTGTGCGCACGCTCCGCTGTTAAAGTAGGTACTTTTTTGCGATATTTTAAAAGATACATGCCATACAAAGTTACTCGAATTTTACACTTTTTCGGTCACCGTGAAATATTTTGTCTTCATATTAACCGACTTTATATTGACCGTCGCGTCGAGCCCGTTGCGTAGACACATCTTTTGTGAAGATCGGACCTGTTGCACTTTAAAAACATCGCAATGTGGATTCTGTTTGCAATAATTTTAGCGTTTTCACCTACTTTAGACACTGAATATTTGTCGTTTTGAAGCTCAGTTTGAAATGTTTTAGTTTGTCGTTTCTATTCAAATTGATCCTCTTTTAGCATATTTTTCGATCATATTAGCTCACCAGAGTGTTTGTGCGCACGCTCCGCTGTTAAAATAGGTACTTTTTTGCGATATTTTAAAAGATACATGCCATACAAAGTTACTCGAATTTTACACTTTTTCGGTCACCGTGAAATATTTTGTCTTGATATTAACCGACTTTATATTGACCGTCGCGTCGAGGCTGTTGCGAAGACACCTCGTTTGTGTAGATGGGACCTGTTGCACTTCAAAAACATCGCAATATGGATTCTGTTTGGAATAATTTTAGCGTTTTCACCTACTTTAGACACTGAATATTTGTCGTTTTGAAGCTCAGTTTGAAATGTTTTAGTTTTTCGTTTCTGTTCAAATCGATCATCTTTTAGCATACTTTTCGATCACATTAGCTCACTGAAGTGGTTCTGCGCACGCTCCGCTGTTCTAGTAGGTATCCTTTTGCGATATTTTAAAATATACATCTCATACAAAGTTACTCGAATTTTACACTTTTTCGGTCACCGTGAAATATTTTGTCTTGATATTAACCGACTTTATATTGACCGTCGCGTCGAGCCCGTTGCGTAGACACCTCGTTTGTGTAGATCGGACCTGTCGAACTTTAAAAATATCGCAATATGGATTCTGTTTGCAATAATTTTAGCGATTTCACCTACCTTAGACACTGAATATTTGTCGTTTTTAAGCTTAGTTTGAAATGTTTTAGTTTGTCGTTGCTGTTAAAATTGATCATTTTTTAGCAAACTTTTCAATCACATTAGCTCACCGAAGTAGTTCTGCGCAAGCTCCGCTGTTGAAATAGGTACTCTTTTGCGATATTTTAAAAGAAACATTCCATACAAATTTAGTCGAATTTTACACTTTTTCGGTCACCGTGAAATATTATGTCTTGATATTAACCGACTATATATTGACCGTCGCGTCGAGCCCGTTGCGTAGACACATCGTTTGTGTAGATCGGACCCGTTGCACTTCAAAAACATCGCAATATGAATTCTGTTTGCAATAATATTAGCGTTTTCACCTACTTTAGACACTGAATATTTGTCGTTTTGAAGCTCAGTTTGAAATGTTTTAGTTTGTCGTTTCCGAACGCTCCGCTGTTCTAGTAGGTACTTTTTTTGCGATATTTTAAAAGATACATCCCATACAAAGTTAGTCGAATTTTACACTTTTTCGGTCACCGTGAAATATTTTGTCTTCATATTAACCGACTTTATATTGACCGTCTCGTCGAGCCCGTTGCGTAGACACCTCGTTTGTGTAGATCGGACCTGTTGCTCTTCAAAATTCCTCGCAACATGGATTCTGTTTGCAATAATTTTAGCGTTTTCACCAACTTTAGACACTGAATATTTGTCATTTTAAAGCTCAGTTTGAAATGTTTTAGTTTGTCGTTTCTGTTCAAATCGATTATCTTTTAACATATTTTTTGATCATATTAGCTTACCAGAGTGTTTGTGCGCTTGCTTTGCTGTTAAAATTGGTACTCTCTTCGTTATAAAAAAGATACATGCCATACAAAATTAGTCGAATTTGACACTTTTTCGGTCACCGTGAAATATTTTGTCTTGATATTAACCGACTTTATATTGACCGTCGCGTCGAGCCCGTTGCGTAGACACCTCGTTTGTGTGGATCGGACCTGATGCACTTCAAAAAAGTCGCAATATGGATACTGTTTGCAATAATTTTAGCGTTTTCACCTACTTTAGACACTGAATATTTGTCGTTTTGAAGCTCAGTTTGAAATGTTTTAGTTTGTCGTTTCTGTTCAAAGCGACCATCTTTTAGCATACTTTTCGATCACATTAGCTCACCGAAGTGGTTCTGCGCACGCTCCGCTGATTAAGTAGGTACTCTCTCCGTTTTTAAAAAAGATACGTGCCATACAAAATTAGTCGAATTTTACACTTTTTCGGTCACCGTGAAATATTTTGTCTTGATATTAACCGACTTTATATTGACCGTCGCGTCGAGCCCGTTGCGTAGACACCTCGTTTGTGTAGATCGGACCTGTTGCACTTCAAAAAACAGCACAATATGGATTCTGTTTGTAATAATTTTAGCGTTTTCACCTACTTTAGACACTGAATGTTTGTCGTTTTAATGCTCAGTTTGAAATGTTTTAGTTTGTCGTTTCTGTTAAAATCGATCATATTTTAGCATATTTTTAGATCATATTAGCTAACCGGAGTGTTTGTGCGCACGCTCCGCTGTTGAAGTAGGTACTATATTGCGTTATTTTAAATGATACATCCCATACAAAGTTAGTCGAATTTTACACTTTTTCAGTCAACGTGAAATATTTTGTATTGATATTAACCGACTTTATATTGACCGTCGCGTCGAGCCCGTTGCGTAGACACATCGTTTGTGTAGATCGGACCTGTTGCACTTCAAAAATATCGCAATATGGATTCTGTTTGCAATAATTTTAGCGTTTTCACCTACTTTAGACACTGAATATTTGTCGTTTTGAAGCTCAGTTTGAAATGTTTTAGTTCGTCGTTTCTGTTCAAATCGATCATCTTTTAGCATATTTTTTGATCATATTAGCTCACCGGAGTGTTTGTGCGCACGCTGCGCTGTTGAAGTAGATACTCTTTTGCGATATTTTCAAAGATACATCCCATACAAAGTTAGTCGAATTTTACACTTTTTCGGTCACCGTGAAATATTTTGTCTTCATATTAACAGACTTAATATTGACCGTCGCGTCGAGCCCGTTGCGTAAACACCTCGTTTGTGTAAATCGGACCTGTTGCACTTCAAAAACATCGCAATATGGATTCTGTTTGCAATAATTTAAGCGTTTTCATCTACTTTAGACACTGAATATTTGTCGTTTTGAAGCTCAGTTTGAAATGTTTTAGTTTGTCGTTTCTGTTCAAATCGATCATATTGTAGCATACTTTTCGATCATATTAGCTCACAGGAGTGTTTGTGCGCACGCTTCGCTGTTGAAATACGTACTTCCTTGCGTTATTTTAAAAGATACATCCCAGACAAAGTTTGTCGAATTTTTCACTTTTTCGGTCACCGTGAAATGTTTTGTCTTGATATTAACCGACTTTATATAGACCGTCGCGTCGAGCCCGTTGCGTCGACACCTCGATTGTGTAGATCGGACCTGTTGCACTTTAAAAACATCGCAATATGGATTATGTTTGCAATAATTTTAGCGTTTTCACCTACTTTAGACACTGAATATTTGACGTTTTGAAGCTCAGTTTGAAATGATATAGTCTGTCGTTTCTGTTCAAATCGATCATCTTTTACCATACTTTTCGATCATATTAGCTCAACAAAGTGCTTCTGCGCACGTTCCGCTGTAGAAGTAGGTACTCTTTTGCGATATTTTAAAAGATGCATCCCATACAAAGTTTGTCGAATTTTACACTTTTTCGGTCACCGTGAAATATTTTGTCTTGATAGTAACCGACTTTATATTGACCGTCGCGTCGAGCCCGTTGCGTAGATAAATTGTTTGTGTAAACCGGACCTGTTGCACTTCAAAGACATCGCAATATGGATTCTGTTTGCAATAATTATAGCGTTTTCACCTACTTTAGACACTGAATATTTGTCGTTTTGAAGCTCAGTTTGAAATGTTTTAGTTTGTCGTTTCTGTTCAAATCGATCATCTTTTAGCATACTTTCCGATCACATTAGCTTACCGAAATGGTTCTGCGCATGCTCTGCTGTTGAAGTAGGTACTCTTTTGCGATATTTTAAAAGATACATCCCATACAAAGTTAGTCGAATTTTACACTTTTTCGGTCAACGTGAAATATTTTGTATTGATATTAACCGACTTTATATTGACCGTCGCATTGAGCCCGTAGCGTAGACTCATTGATTGTGTAGATTGGACCTGTTGCACTTCAAAAACATCGCAATATGAATTCTGTTTGCAATAATTGTAGCGTTTTCACCTACTTTAGACACTGAATATTTGGCGTTTTAAAGCTCAGTTTGAAATGTTTTAGTTTGTCGTTTCTGTTCAAATCGATCATCTTTTAGCATACTTTTCGATCATATTAGCTCAACAAAGTGCTTCTGCGCACGTTCCGCTGTAGAAGTAGGTACTCTTTTGCGATATTTTAAAAGATACATCCCATACAAAGTTAGTCGAATTTTACACTTTTTCGGTCACCGTGAAATATTTTGTCTTGATATTAACCGACTATATATTGACCGTCGCGTCGAGCCCGTTGCGTAGACCCCTCGTTTGTGTAGATCGAACCTGTTGCACTTCAAAAACATCGCAATATGGATTCTGTTTGCAATAATTTTAGCGTTTTCACCTACTTTAGACACTGAATATTTGTCGTTTTGAAGCTCAGTTTGAAATGTTTTAGTTTGTCGTTTCTATTCAAATTGATCATCTTTTAGCATACTTTTCGATCATATTAGCTCACGGAAGTGGTTCTGCGAACGCTCCGCTGTTCTAGTAGGTACTTTTTTGCGATATTTTAAAAGATACATCCCATACAAAGTTAGTCGAATTTTACACTTTTTCGGTCACCGTGAAATATTTTGTCTTGATATTAACCGACTTTATATTGACCGTCGCGTCGAGCCCGTTGCGTAGACACATCTTTTGTGAAGATCGGACCTGTTGCACTTTAAAAACATCGCAATGTGGATTCTGTTTGCAATAATTTTAGCGTTTTCACCTACTTTAGACACTGAATATTTGTCGTTTTGAAGCTCAGTTTGAAATGTTTTAGTTTGTCGTTTCTATTCAAATTGATCATCTTTTAGCATACTTTTCGATCATATTAGCTCACGGAAGTGGTTCTGCGAACGCTCCGCTGTTCTAGTAGGTACTTTTTTGCGATATTTTAAAAGATACATCCCATACAACGTTAGTCGAATTTTACACTTTTTCGGTCACCGTGAAATATTTTGTCTTGATATTAACCGACTATATATTGACCGTCGCGTCGAGCCCGTTGCGTAGACCCCTCGTTTGTGTAGATCGAACCTGTTGCACTTCAAAAACATCGCAATATGGATTCTGTTTGCAATAATTTAAGCGTTTTCACCTACTTTAGACACTGAATATTTGTCGTTTTGAAGCTCAGTTTGAAATGTTTTAGTTTGTTGTTTCTGTTCAAATCGATCATCTTTTAGCATACTTTTCGATCATATTAGCTCACCAGAGTGTTTGTGCGCACGTTTCGCTGTTAAAGTAGGTACTCTATCCGTTATTTAAAAAGATACATGCCATACAATGTTAGTCGAATTTTGCACTTTTCGGTCACCGTGAAATATTTTGTCTTGATATTAACCGACTTTATATTGACCGTCGTGTCGAGCCTGTTGCGTTGACACCTCGTTTGTGTAGATCGGACCTGTTGCACTTCAAAAACATCGCAATATGGATTCTGTTTGCAATAATTTTAGCGTTTTCACCTACTTTAGACACTGAATATTTGTCGTTTTGAAGCTCAGTTTAAAATGTTTTAGTCTGTCGTTTCTGTTCAAATCGATCTTCTTTTAGCATACTTTTCGATCATATTAGCTCACCAGAGTGTTTGTGCGCACGCTCCGCTGTTAAAGTAGGTACTCTCTCCGTTATTAAAAAAGATACATGCCATACAAAATTAGTCGAATTTAACACTTTTTCGGTCACCGTGAAATATTTTGTCTTGATATTAACCGACTTTATATTGACCGGCGCGTCGAGCCCGTTGCGTAGACACCTCGTTTGTGTAGATCAGACCTGTTGCACTTCAAAAAACAGCACAATATGGATTCTGTTTGTAATAATTTTAGCGTTTTCACCTACTTTAGACACTGAATGTTTGTCGTTTTAATGCTCAGTTTGAAATGTTTTAGTTTGTCGTTTCTGTTCAAATCAATCATATGTTAGCATACTTTTCGATCATATTAGCTCACCGAAATGGTTCTGCGCACGCTCCGCTGATGAAGTAGGTACTCTTTTGCGATATTTTAAAAGATACAAAGTTAGTCTAATTTTACACTTTTTCGGTCACCGTGAAATATTTTGTCTTAATATTAACCGACTAAATATTGACCGTCGCGTCGAGGCCGTTGCGTAGACACCTCGTTTGTGTAGATCGGACCTGTTGCACTTCAAAAACATCGCAATATGGATTCTGTTTGCAATAATTTTAGCGTTTTCACCTACTTTATGCACTGAATATTTGTCGTTTTGAAGCTCAGTTTGAAATGTTTTAGTTTGTCGTTTCTGTTCAAATCGATCATATTTTAGCATATTTTTCGATCATATTAGCTCACCAGAGTGTTTGTGCGCACGCTCCGCTGTTAAAGTAGGTACTTTTTTGCGATATTTTAAAAGATACATGCCATACAAAGTTACTCGAATTTTACACTTTTTCGGTCACCGTGAAATATTTTGTCTTCATATTAACCGACTTTATATTGACCGTCGCGTCGAGCCCGTTGCGTAGACACATCTTTTGTGAAGATCGGACCTGTTGCACTTTAAAAACATCGCAATGTGGATTCTGTTTGCAATAATTTTAGCGTTTTCACCTACTTTAGACACTGAATATTTGTCGTTTTGAAGCTCAGTTTGAAATGTTTTAGTTTGTCGTTTCTATTCAAATTGATCCTCTTTTAGCATATTTTTCGATCATATTAGCTCACCAGAGTGTTTGTGCGCACGCTCCGCTGTTAAAATAGGTACTTTTTTGCGATATTTTAAAAGATACATGCCATACAAAGTTACTCGAATTTTACACTTTTTCGGTCACCGTGAAATATTTTGTCTTGATATTAACCGACTTTATATTGACCGTCGCGTCGAGGCTGTTGCGAAGACACCTCGTTTGTGTAGATGGGACCTGTTGCACTTCAAAAACATCGCAATATGGATTCTGTTTGGAATAATTTTAGCGTTTTCACCTACTTTAGACACTGAATATTTGTCGTTTTGAAGCTCAGTTTGAAATGTTTTAGTTTTTCGTTTCTGTTCAAATCGATCATCTTTTAGCATACTTTTCGATCACATTAGCTCACTGAAGTGGTTCTGCGCACGCTCCGCTGTTCTAGTAGGTATCCTTTTGCGATATTTTAAAATATACATCTCATACAAAGTTACTCGAATTTTACACTTTTTCGGTCACCGTGAAATATTTTGTCTTGATATTAACCGACTTTATATTGACCGTCGCGTCGAGCCCGTTGCGTAGACACCTCGTTTGTGTAGATCGGACCTGTCGAACTTTAAAAATATCGCAATATGGATTCTGTTTGCAATAATTTTAGCGATTTCACCTACCTTAGACACTGAATATTTGTCGTTTTTAAGCTTAGTTTGAAATGTTTTAGTTTGTCGTTGCTGTTAAAATTGATCATTTTTTAGCAAACTTTTCAATCACATTAGCTCACCGAAGTAGTTCTGCGCAAGCTCCGCTGTTGAAATAGGTACTCTTTTGCTATATTTTAAAAGAAACATTCCATACAAATTTAGTCGAATTTTACACTTTTTCGGTCACCGTGAAATATTAT
This sequence comes from Pyrausta purpuralis, assembly GCA_963924145.1. NCBI lineage: Eukaryota > Metazoa > Arthropoda > Insecta > Lepidoptera > Crambidae > Pyrausta > Pyrausta purpuralis. Next base: position 10,487,577 of record OZ001668.1, on the reverse strand, counting down.
GTCTTGATATTAACCGACTATATATTGACCGTCGCGTCGAGCCCGTTGCGTAGACACATCGTTTGTGTAGATCGGACCCGTTGCACTTCAAAAACATCGCAATATGAATTCTGTTTGCAATAATATTAGCGTTTTCACCTACTTTAGACACTGAATATTTGTCGTTTTGAAGCTCAGTTTGAAATGTTTTAGTTTGTCGTTTCCGAACGCTCCGCTGTTCTAGTAGGTACTTTTTTTGCGATATTTTAAAAGATACATCCCATACAAAGTTAGTCGAATTTTACACTTTTTCGGTCACCGTGAAATATTTTGTCTTCATATTAACCGACTTTATATTGACCGTCTCGTCGAGCCCGTTGCGTAGACACCTCGTTTGTGTAGATCGGACCTGTTGCTCTTCAAAATTCCTCGCAACATGGATTCTGTTTGCAATAATTTTAGCGTTTTCACCAACTTTAGACACTGAATATTTGTCGTTTTAAAGCTCAGTTTGAAATGTTTTAGTTTGTCGTTTCTGTTCAAATCGATTATCTTTTAACATATTTTTTGATCATATTAGCTTACCAGAGTGTTTGTGCGCTTGCTTCGCTGTTAAAATTGGTACTCTCTTCGTTATAAAAAAGATACATGCCATACAAAATTAGTCGAATTTGACACTTTTTCGGTCACCGTGAAATATTTTGTCTTGATATTAACCGACTTTATATTGACCGTCGCGTCGAGCCCGTTGCGTAGACACCTCGTTTGTGTGGATCGGACCTGATGCACTTCAAAAAAGTCGCAATATGGATACTGTTTGCAATAATTTTAGCGTTTTCACCTACTTTAGACACTGAATATTTGTCGTTTTGAAGCTCAGTTTGAAATGTTTTAGTTTGTCGTTTCTGTTCAAAGCGACCATCTTTTAGCATACTTTTCGATCACATTAGCTCACCGAAGTGGTTCTGCGCACGCTCCGCTGATTAAGTAGGTACTCTCTCCGTTTTTAAAAAAGATACGTGCCATACAAAATTAGTCGAATTTTACACTTTTTCGGTCACCGTGAAATATTTTGTCTTGATATTAACCGACTTTATATTGACCGTCGCGTCGAGCCCGTTGCGTAGACACCTCGTTTGTGTAGATCGGACCTGTTGCACTTCAAAAAACAGCACAATATGGATTCTGTTTGTAATAATTTTAGCGTTTTCACCTACTTTAGACACTGAATGTTTGTCGTTTTAATGCTCAGTTTGAAATGTTTTAGTTTGTCGTTTCTGTTAAAATCGATCATATTTTAGCATACTTTTCGATCATATTAGCTCACCGAAATGGTTCTGCGCACGCTCCGCTGATGAAGTAGGTACTCTTTTGCGATATTTTAAAAGATACAAAGTTAGTCTAATTTTACACTTTTTCGGTCACCGTGAAATATTTTGTCTTAATATTAACCGACTAAATATTGACCGTCGCGTCGAGGCCGTTGCGTAGACACCTCGTTTGTGTAGATCGGACCTGTTGCACTTCAAAAACATCGCAATATGGATTCTGTTTGCAATAATTTTAGCGTTTTCACCTACTTTATGCACTGAATATTTGTCGTTTTGAAGCTCAGTTTGAAATGTTTTAGTTTGTCGTTTCTGTTCAAATCGATCATATTTTAGCATATTTTTCGATCATATTAGCTCACCAGAGTGTTTGTGCGCACGCTCCGCTGTTAAAGTAGGTACTTTTTTGCGATATTTTAAAAGATACATGCCATACAAAGTTACTCGAATTTTACACTTTTTCGGTCACCGTGAAATATTTTGTCTTCATATTAACCGACTTTATATTGACCGTCGCGTCGAGCCCGTTGCGTAGACACATCTTTTGTGAAGATCGGACCTGTTGCACTTTAAAAACATCGCAATGTGGATTCTGTTTGCAATAATTTTAGCGTTTTCACCTACTTTAGACACTGAATATTTGTCGTTTTGAAGCTCAGTTTGAAATGTTTTAGTTTGTCGTTTCTATTCAAATTGATCCTCTTTTAGCATATTTTTCGATCATATTAGCTCACCAGAGTGTTTGTGCGCACGCTCCGCTGTTAAAATAGGTACTTTTTTGCGATATTTTAAAAGATACATGCCATACAAAGTTACTCGAATTTTACACTTTTTCGGTCACCGTGAAATATTTTGTCTTGATATTAACCGACTTTATATTGACCGTCGCGTCGAGGCTGTTGCGAAGACACCTCGTTTGTGTAGATGGGACCTGTTGCACTTCAAAAACATCGCAATATGGATTCTGTTTGGAATAATTTTAGCGTTTTCACCTACTTTAGACACTGAATATTTGTCGTTTTGAAGCTCAGTTTGAAATGTTTTAGTTTTTCGTTTCTGTTCAAATCGATCATCTTTTAGCATACTTTTCGATCACATTAGCTCACTGAAGTGGTTCTGCGCACGCTCCGCTGTTCTAGTAGGTATCCTTTTGCGATATTTTAAAATATACATCTCATACAAAGTTACTCGAATTTTACACTTTTTCGGTCACCGTGAAATATTTTGTCTTGATATTAACCGACTTTATATTGACCGTCGCGTCGAGCCCGTTGCGTAGACACCTCGTTTGTGTAGATCGGACCTGTCGAACTTTAAAAATATCGCAATATGGATTCTGTTTGCAATAATTTTAGCGATTTCACCTACCTTAGACACTGAATATTTGTCGTTTTTAAGCTTAGTTTGAAATGTTTTAGTTTGTCGTTGCTGTTAAAATTGATCATTTTTTAGCAAACTTTTCAATCACATTAGCTCACCGAAGTAGTTCTGCGCAAGCTCCGCTGTTGAAATAGGTACTCTTTTGCGATATTTTAAAAGAAACATTCCATACAAATTTAGTCGAATTTTACACTTTTTCGGTCACCGTGAAATATTATGTCTTGATATTAACCGACTATATATTGACCGTCGCGTCGAGCCCGTTGCGTAGACACATCGTTTGTGTAGATCGGACCCGTTGCACTTCAAAAACATCGCAATATGAATTCTGTTTGCAATAATATTAGCGTTTTCACCTACTTTAGACACTGAATATTTGTCGTTTTGAAGCTCAGTTTGAAATGTTTTAGTTTGTCGTTTCCGAACGCTCCGCTGTTCTAGTAGGTACTTTTTTTGCGATATTTTAAAAGATACATCCCATACAAAGTTAGTCGAATTTTACACTTTTTCGGTCACCGTGAAATATTTTGTCTTCATATTAACCGACTTTATATTGACCGTCTCGTCGAGCCCGTTGCGTAGACACCTCGTTTGTGTAGATCGGACCTGTTGCTCTTCAAAATTCCTCGCAACATGGATTCTGTTTGCAATAATTTTAGCGTTTTCACCAACTTTAGACACTGAATATTTGTCATTTTAAAGCTCAGTTTGAAATGTTTTAGTTTGTCGTTTCTGTTCAAATCGATTATCTTTTAACATATTTTTTGATCATATTAGCTTACCAGAGTGTTTGTGCGCTTGCTTTGCTGTTAAAATTGGTACTCTCTTCGTTATAAAAAAGATACATGCCATACAAAATTAGTCGAATTTGACACTTTTTCGGTCACCGTGAAATATTTTGTCTTGATATTAACCGACTTTATATTGACCGTCGCGTCGAGCCCGTTGCGTAGACACCTCGTTTGTGTGGATCGGACCTGATGCACTTCAAAAAAGTCGCAATATGGATACTGTTTGCAATAATTTTAGCGTTTTCACCTACTTTAGACACTGAATATTTGTCGTTTTGAAGCTCAGTTTGAAATGTTTTAGTTTGTCGTTTCTGTTCAAAGCGACCATCTTTTAGCATACTTTTCGATCACATTAGCTCACCGAAGTGGTTCTGCGCACGCTCCGCTGATTAAGTAGGTACTCTCTCCGTTTTTAAAAAAGATACGTGCCATACAAAATTAGTCGAATTTTACACTTTTTCGGTCACCGTGAAATATTTTGTCTTCATATTAACAGACTTAATATTGACCGTCGCGTCGAGCCCGTTGCGTAGACACCTCGTTTGTGTAGATCGGACCTGTTGCACTTCAAAAAACAGCACAATATGGATTCTGTTTGTAATAATTTTAGCGTTTTCACCTACTTTAGACACTGAATGTTTGTCGTTTTAATGCTCAGTTTGAAATGTTTTAGTTTGTCGTTTCTGTTAAAATCGATCATATTTTAGCATATTTTTAGATCATATTAGCTAACCGGAGTGTTTGTGCGCACGCTCCGCTGTTGAAGTAGGTACTATATTGCGTTATTTTAAATGATACATCCCATACAAAGTTAGTCGAATTTTACACTTTTTCAGTCAACGTGAAATATTTTGTATTGATATTAACCGACTTTATATTGACCGTCGCGTCGAGCCCGTTGCGTAGACACATCGTTTGTGTAGATCGGACCTGTTGCACTTCAAAAATATCGCAATATGGATTCTGTTTGCAATAATTTTAGCGTTTTCACCTACTTTAGACACTGAATATTTGTCGTTTTGAAGCTCAGTTTGAAATGTTTTAGTTCGTCGTTTCTGTTCAAATCGATCATCTTTTAGCATATTTTTTGATCATATTAGCTCACCGGAGTGTTTGTGCGCACGCTGCGCTGTTGAAGTAGATACTCTTTTGCGATATTTTCAAAGATACATCCCATACAAAGTTAGTCGAATTTTACACTTTTTCGGTCACCGTGAAATATTTTGTCTTCATATTAACAGACTTAATATTGACCGTCGCGTCGAGCCCGTTGCGTAAACACCTCGTTTGTGTAAATCGGACCTGTTGCACTTCAAAAACATCGCAATATGGATTCTGTTTGCAATAATTTAAGCGTTTTCATCTACTTTAGACACTGAATATTTGTCGTTTTGAAGCTCAGTTTGAAATGTTTTAGTTTGTCGTTTCTGTTCAAATCGATCATATTGTAGCATACTTTTCGATCATATTAGCTCACAGGAGTGTTTGTGCGCACGCTTCGCTGTTGAAATACGTACTTCCTTGCGTTATTTTAAAAGATACATCCCAGACAAAGTTTGTCGAATTTTTCACTTTTTCGGTCACCGTGAAATGTTTTGTCTTGATATTAACCGACTTTATATAGACCGTCGCGTCGAGCCCGTTGCGTCGACACCTCGATTGTGTAGATCGGACCTGTTGCACTTTAAAAACATCGCAATATGGATTATGTTTGCAATAATTTTAGCGTTTTCACCTACTTTAGACACTGAATATTTGACGTTTTGAAGCTCAGTTTGAAATGATATAGTCTGTCGTTTCTGTTCAAATCGATCATCTTTTACCATACTTTTCGATCATATTAGCTCAACAAAGTGCTTCTGCGCACGTTCCGCTGTAGAAGTAGGTACTCTTTTGCGATATTTTAAAAGATGCATCCCATACAAAGTTTGTCGAATTTTACACTTTTTCGGTCACCGTGAAATATTTTGTCTTGATAGTAACCGACTTTATATTGACCGTCGCGTCGAGCCCGTTGCGTAGATAAATTGTTTGTGTAAACCGGACCTGTTGCACTTCAAAGACATCGCAATATGGATTCTGTTTGCAATAATTATAGCGTTTTCACCTACTTTAGACACTGAATATTTGTCGTTTTGAAGCTCAGTTTGAAATGTTTTAGTTTGTCGTTTCTGTTCAAATCGATCATCTTTTAGCATACTTTCCGATCACATTAGCTTACCGAAATGGTTCTGCGCATGCTCTGCTGTTGAAGTAGGTACTCTTTTGCGATATTTTAAAAGATACATCCCATACAAAGTTAGTCGAATTTTACACTTTTTCGGTCAACGTGAAATATTTTGTATTGATATTAACCGACTTTATATTGACCGTCGCATTGAGCCCGTAGCGTAGACTCATTGATTGTGTAGATTGGACCTGTTGCACTTCAAAAACATCGCAATATGAATTCTGTTTGCAATAATTGTAGCGTTTTCACCTACTTTAGACACTGAATATTTGGCGTTTTAAAGCTCAGTTTGAAATGTTTTAGTTTGTCGTTTCTGTTCAAATCGATCATCTTTTAGCATACTTTCCGATCACATTAGCTTACCGAAATGGTTCTGCGCACGCGCCGCTGTTGAAGTAGGTACTCTTTTGCGATATTTTAAAAGATACATCCCATACAAAGTTAGTCGAATTTTACACTTTTTCGGTCAACGTGAAATATTTTGTATTGATATTAACCGACTTTATATTGACCGTCGCATTGAGCCCGTAGCGTAGACTCATTGATTGTGTAGATTGGACCTGTTGCACTTCAAAAACATCGCAATATGAATTCTGTTTGCAATAATTGTAGCGTTTTCACCTACTTTAGACACTGAATATTTGGCGTTTTAAAGCTCAGTTTGAAATGTTTTAGTTTGTCGTTTCTGTTCAAATCGATCATCTTTTAGCATACTTTCCGATCACATTAGCTTACCGAAATGGTTCTGCGCACGCGCCGCTGTTGAAGTAGTTACTCTTTTGCGATATTTTAAAAGATACATCCCATACAAAGTTAGTCGAATTTTACACTTTTTTGGTCACCGTGAAATATGTTGTATTGATATAAATCGACTTTCGCATTGTATTGATAATAAGCGACTTTTCTTAATATTAATAGACACATCGATTGTGAAGATAGGACCTGTTGCACTTCAAAAACATCGCAATATGGATTCTGTTTGCAATAATTTTAGCGTTTTCACCTACTTTAAACACTGAATATTTGTCGTTTTGAAGCTCAGTTTGAAATGTTTTAGTTTGTCGTTTTTTTCAAATCGATCATCTTTTAGCATACTTTTCGATCATACTAGCTCACCAGAGTATTTATGCGCAAGTTTTGCTGTTGAAGTAGTTACTCTTTTGCGATATTTTAACAGATACATCCCATACAAAGTTAGTCGAATTTTACACTTTTTCGGTCACCGTGAAATATGTTGTATTGATATTAATCGACTTTCGCATTGTATTGATAATAAGCGACTTTTATTAATATTAATAGACACATCGATTGTGTAGATCGGACCTGTTGCACTTCAAAAAAAACGCAATCTGGATTCTGTTTGCAATAATTTTTGCGTTTTCACCTACTTTAGACACTGAATATTTTTCGTTTTAAAGCTTAGTTTGAAATGTTTTAGTTTGTCGTTTCTGTTCAAATCGATCATCTTTTAGCATACTTTTCAATCATATTAGCTCACCGAAGTGGTTCTGCGCACGATCCGCTATTCTAGTAGGTACTCTTTGCGTTATTTTAAAAGATACATCCCATACAAAGTTAGTTGAATTTTACACTTTTTCGGTCATCGTGAAATATTTTGTCTTGATATTAACCGACTTTATATTGACCGTCGCGTCGAGCCCGTTGCGTAGACACCTCATCTGTGTAGATCGGACCTGTTGCACTTCAAAAACATCGCAATATGGATTCTGTTTGCAATAATTTTAGCGTTTTCACCTACTTTAGACACTGAATATTTGTCGTTTTGAAGCTCAGTTTGAAATGTTTTAGTTTGTCGTTTCTGTTTAAATCCATCATATTTTAGCATACATTTCGATCATATTAGCTCACCGGAGTGTTTGTGCGCACGCTCCGTTGTTCTTGTAGGTACTTTTTGCGTTATTTTAAAAGATACATGCTATACAAAGTTAGTCGAATTTTACACTTTTTCGGTCACCGTGAAATATTTTGTCTTGATATTAACCGACTTTATATTGACCGTCGCGTCGAGCCCGTTGCGTCGACACCTCGATTGTGTAGATCGGACCTGTTGCACTTTAAAAACATCGCAATATGGATTATGTTTGCAATAATTTTAGCGTTTTCACCTACTTTAGACACTGAATATTTGACGTTTTGAAGCTCAGTTTGAAATGATATAGTCTGTCGTTTCTGTTCAAATCGATCATCTTTTACCATACTTTTCGATCATATTAGCTCAACAAAGTGGTTCTGCGCACGTTCCGCTGTAGAAGTAGGTACTCTTTTGCGATATTTTAAAAGATGCATCCCATACAAAGTTTGTCGAATTTTACACTTTTTCGGTCACCGTGAAATATTTTGTCTTGATAGTAACCGACTTTATATTGACCGTCGCGTCGAGCCCGTTGCGTAGATAAATTGTTTGTGTAGACCGGACCTGTTGCACTTCAAAGACATCGCAATATGGATTCTGTTTGCAATAATTATAGCGTTTTCACCTACTTTAGACACTGAATATTTGTCGTTTTGAAGCTCAGTTTGAAATGTTTTAGTTTGTCGTTTCTGTTCAAATCGATCATCTTTTAGCATACTTTCCGATCACATTAGCTTACCGAAATGGTTATGCGCATGCTCTGCTGTTGAAGTAGGTACTCTTTTGCGATATTTTAAAAGATACATCCCATACAAAGTTAGTCGAATTTTACACTTTTTCGGTCAACGTGAAATATTTTGTATTGATATTAACTGACTTAATATTGACCGTCGCATTGAGCCCGTAGCGTAGACTCATTGATTGTGTAGATTGGACCTGTTGCACTTCAAAAACATCGCAATATGAATTCTGTTTGCAATAATTGTAGCGTTTTCACCTACTTTAGACACTGAATATTTGGCGTTTTAAAGCTCAGTTTGAAATGTTTTAGTTTGTCGTTTCTGTTCAAATCGATTATCTTTTAGCATACTTTCCGATCACATTAGCTTACCGAAATGGTTCTGCGCACGCGCCGCTGTTGAAGTAGTTACTCTTTTGCGATATTTTAAAAGATACATCCCATACAAAGTTAGTCGAATTTTACACTTTTTTGGTCACCGTGAAATATGTTGTATTGATATAAATCGACTTTCGCATTGTATTGATAATAAGCGACTTTTCTTAATATTAATAGACACATCGATTGTGTAGATAGGACCTGTTGCACTTTAAAAACATCGCAATATGGATTCTGTTTGCAATAATTTTAGCGTTTTCACCTACTTTAGACACTGAATATTTGTCGTTTTGAAGCTCAGTTTGAAATGTTTTAGTTTGTCGTTTTTTTCAAATCGATCATCTTTTAGCATACTTGTCGATCATACTAGCTCACCAGAGTATTTATGCGCAAGTTTTGCTGTTGAAATAGGTACTCTTTTGCGATATTTTAAAAGATACATCCCATACAAAGTTAGTCGAATTTTACACTTTTTCGGTCACCGTGAAATATGTTGTATTGATATTAATCGACTTTTGCATGGTATTGATAATAAGCGACTTTTATTTATATTAATAGACACATCGATTGTGTAGATCGGACCTGTTGCACTTCAAAAAGATCGCAATCTGGATTCTGTTTGCAATAATTTTTGCGTTTTCACCTACTTTAGACACTGAATATTTTTCGTTTTAAAGCTTAGTTTGAAATGTTTTAGTTTGTCGTTTCTGTTCAAATCGATCATCTTTTAGCATACTTTTCAATCATATTAGCTCACCGAAGTGGTTCTGCGCACGATCCGCTATTCTAGTAGGTACTCTTTGCGTTATTTTAAAAGATACATCCCATACAAAGTTAGTTGAATTTTACACTTTTTCGGTCATCGTGAAATATTTTGTCTTGATATTAACCGACTTTATATTGACCGTCGCGTCGAGCCCGTTGCGTAGACACCTCATCTGTGTAGATCGGACCTGTTGCACTTCAAAAACATCGCAATATGGATTCTGTTTGCAATAATTTTAGCGTTTTCACCTACTTTAGACACTGAATATTTGTCGTTTTGAAGCTCAGTTTGAAATGTTTTAGTTTGTCGTTTCTGTTTAAATCCATCATATTTTAGCATACATTTCGATCATATTAGCTCACCGGAGTGTTTGTGCGCACGCTCCGTTGTTCTTGTAGGTACTTTTTGCGTTATTTTAAAAGATACATGCTATACAAAGTTAGTCGAATTTTACACTTTTTCGGTCACCGTGAAATATTTTGTCTTGATATTAACCGACTTTATATTGACCGTCGCGTCGAGCCCGTTGCGTCGACACCTCGATTGTGTAGATCGGACCTGTTGCACTTTAAAACCATCGCAATATGGATTATGTTTGCAATAATTTTAGCGTTTTCACCTACTTTAGACACTGAATATTTGACGTTTTGAAGCTCAGTTTGAAATGATATAGTCTGTCGTTTCTGTTCAAATCGATCATCTTTTACCATACTTTTCGATCATATTAGCTCAACGAAGTGGTTCTGCGCACGTTCCGCTGTTGAAGTAGGAACTCTTTTGCGATATTTTAAAAGATGCATCCCATACAAAGTTTGTCGAATTTTACACTTTTTCGGTCACCGTGAAATATTTTGTCTTGATAGTAACCGACTTTATATTGACCGTCACGTCGAGCCCGTTGCGTAGATAAATTGTTTGTGTAGACCGGACCTGTTGCACTTCAAAGACATCGCAATATGGATTCTGTTTGCAATAATTTTAGCGTTTTCACCTACTTTAGACACTGAATATTTGTCGTTTTGAAGCTCAGTTTGAAATGTTTTAGTTTGTCGTTTCTGTTCAAATCGATCATCTTTTAGCATACTTTCCGATCACATTAGCTTACCGAAATGGTTCTGCGCATGCTCTGCTGTTGAAGTAGGTACTCTTTTGCGATATTTTAAAAGATACATCCCATACAAAGTTAGTCGAATTTTACACTTTTTCGGTCAACGTGAAATATTTTGTATTGATATTAACAGACTTAATATTGACCGTCGCATTGAGCCCGTAGCGTAGACTCATTGATTGTGTAGATTGGACCTGTTGCACTTCAAAAACATCGCAATATGAATTCTGTTTGCAATAATTGTAGCGTTTTCACCTACTTTAGACACTGAATATTTGGCGTTTTAAAGCTCAGTTTGAAATGTTTTAGTTTGTCGTTTCTGTTCAAATCGATCATCTTTTAGCATACTTTCCGATCACATTAGCTTACCGAAATGGTTCTGCGCACGCGCCGCTGTTGAAGTAGTTACTCTTTTGCGATATTTTAAAAGATACATCCCATACAAAGTTAGTCGAATTTTACACTTTTTTGGTCACCGTGAAATATGTTGTATTGATATAAATCGACTTTCGCATTGTATTGATAATAAGCGACTTTTCTTAATATTAATAGACACATCGATTGTGTAGATAGGACCTGTTGCACTTTAAAAACATCGCAATATGGATTCTGTTTGCAATAATTTTAGCGTTTTCACCTACTTTAGAAAATGAATATTTGTCGTTTTGAAGCTCAGTTTGAAATGTTTTAGTTTGTCGTTTTTTTCAAATCGATCATCTTTTAGCATACTTTTCGATCATACTAGCTCACCAGAGTATTTATGCGCAAGTTTTGCTGTTGAAGTAGGTACTCTTTTGCGATATTTTAAAAGATACATCCCATACAAAGTTAGTCGAATTTTACACTTTTTCGGTCACCGTGAAATATGTTGTATTGATATTAATCGACTTTCGCATTGTATTGATAATAAGCGACTTTTATTAATATTAATAGACACATCGATTGTGTAGATCGGACCTGTTGCACTTCAAAAAGATCGCAATCTGGATTCTGTTTGCAATAATTTTTGCGTTTTCACCTACTTTAGACACTGAATATTTTTCGTTTTAAAGCTTAGTTTGAAATGTTTTAGTTTGTCGTTTCTGTTCAAATCGATCATCTTTTAGCATACTTTTCAATCATATTAGCTCACCGAAGTGGTTCTGCGCACGATCCGCTATTCTAGTAGGTACTCTTTGCGTTATTTTAAAAGATACATCCCATACAAAGTTAGTTGAATTTTACACTTTTTCGGTCATCGTGAAATATTTTGTCTTGATATTAACCGACTTTATATTGACCGTCGCGTCGAGCCCGTTGCGTAGACACCTCATCTGTGTAGATCGGACCTGTTGCACTTCAAAAACATCGCAATATGGATTCTGTTTGCAATAATTTTAGCGTTTTCACCTACTTTAGACACTGAATATTTGTCGTTTTGAAGCTCAGTTTGAAATGTTTTAGTTTGTCGTTTCTGTTTAAATCCATCATATTTTAGCATACATTTCGATCATATTAGCTCACCGGAGTGTTTGTGCGCACGCTCCGTTGTTCTTGTAGGTACTTTTTGCGTTATTTTAAAAGATACATGCTATACAAAGTTAGTCGAATTTTACACTTTTTCGGTCACCGTGAAATATTTTGTCTTGATATTAACCGACTTTATATTGACCGTCGCGTCGAGCCCGTTGCGTAGACACCTCGTTTGTGTAGATCAGACCTAATGCACTTCAAAAACATCGCAATATGGATTCTGTTTGCAATAATTTTAGCGTTTTCACCTACTTTAGACACTGAATATTTGTCGTTTTGAAGCTCAGTTTGAAATGTTTTAGTTTGTCGTTTCTGTTTAAATCCATCATATTTTAGCATACATTTCGATCATATTAGCTCACCGGAGTGTTTGTGCGCACGCTTCGCTGTTGAAATACGTACTTCCTTGCGTTATTTTAAAAGATACATCCCATACAAAGTTAGTCGAATTTTACACTTTTTCGGTCAACGTGAAATATTTTGTATTGATATTAACCGACTTTATATTGACCGTCGCATTGAGCCCGTAGCGTAGACTCATTGATTGTGTAGATTGGACCTGTTGCACTTCAAAAACATCGCAATATGAATTCTGTTTTCAATAATTGTAGCGTTTTCACCTACTTTAGACACTGAATATTTGGCGTTTTAAAGCTCAGTTTGAAATGTTTTAGTTTGTCGTTTCTGTTCAAATCGATTATCTTTTAGCATACTTTCCGATCACATTAGCTTACCGAAATGGTTCTGCGCACGCGCCGCTGTTGAAGAAGATACTCTTTTGCGATATTTTAAAAGATACATCCCATACAAAGTTTGTCGAATTTTACACTTTTTTGGTCACCGTGAAATATGTTGTATTGATATTAATCGACTTTCGCATTGTATTGATAATAAGCGACTTTTCTTTATATTAATAGACACATCGATTGTGTAGATAGGACCTGTTGCACTTCAAAAACATCGCAATATGGATTCTGTTTGCAATAATTTTAGCGTTTTCACCTACTTTAGAAAATGAATATTTGTCGTTTTGAAGCTCAGTTTGAAATGTTTTAGTTTGTCGTTTTTTTCAAATCGATCATCTTTTAGCATACTTTTCGATCATACTAGCTCACCAGAGTATTTATGCGCAAGTTTTGCTGTTGAAGTAGGTACTCTTTTGCGATATTTTAAAAGATACATCCCATACAAAGTTAGTCGAATTTTACACTTTTTCGGTCACCGTGAAATATGTTGTATTGATATTAATCGACTTTCGCATTGTATTGATAATAAGCGACTTTTATTAATATTAATAGACACATCGATTGTGTAGATCGGACCTGTTGCACTTCAAAAAGATCGCAATCTGGATTCTGTTTGCAATAATTTTTGCGTTTTCACCTACTTTAGACACTGAATATTTTTCGTTTTAAAGCTTAGTTTGAAATGTTTTAGTTTGTCGTTTCTGTTCAAATCGATCATCTTTTAGCATACTTTTCAATCATATTAGCTCACCGAAGTGGTTCTGCGCACGATCCGCTATTCTAGTAGGTACTCTTTGCGTTATTTTAAAAGATACATCCCATACAAAGTTAGTTGAATTTTACACTTTTTCGGTCATCGTGAAATATTTTGTCCTGATATTAACCGACTTTATCTTGACCGTCGCGTCAAGCCCGTTGCGTAGACACCTCATCTGTGTAGATCGGACCTGTTGCACTTCAAAAACATCGCAATATGGATTCTGTTTGCAATATTTTTTGCGTTTTCACCTACTTTAGACACTGAATATTTTTCGTTTTAAAGCTTAGTTTGAAATGTTTTAGTTTGTCGTTTCTGTTCAAATCGATCATCTTTTAGCATACTTTTCAATCATATTAGCTCACCGAAGTGGTTCTGCGCACGATCCGCTATTCTAGTAGGTACTTTTTGCGATATTTTAAAAGATACATCCCATACAAAGTTAGTTGAATTTTACACTTTTTCGGTCATCGTGAAATATTTTGTCCTGATATTAACCGACTTTATCGTGACCGTCGCGTCAAGCCCGTTGCGTAGACACCTCATCTATGTAGATCGGACCTGTTGCACTTCAAAAACATCGCAATATGGATTCTGTTTGCAATAATTTTAGCGTTTTCACCTACTTTAGACACTGAATATTTGTCGTTTTGAAGCTCAGTTTGAAATGTTTTAGTTTGTCGTTTCTGTTTAAATCCATCATATTTTAGCATACATTTCGATCATATTAGCTCACCAGAGTGTTTGTGCGCACGCTCCGTTGTTCTTGTAGGTACTTTTTGCGTTATTTTAAAAGATACATGTTATACAAAGTTAGTCGAATTTTACACTTTTTCGGTCACCGTGAAATATTTTGTCTTGATATTAACCGACTTTATATTGACCGTCGCGTCGAGCCCGTTGCGTAGACACCTCGTTTGTGTAGATCAGACCTGTTGCACTTCAAAAACATCGCAATATGGATTCTGTTTGCAATAATTTTAGCGTTTTCACCTACTTTAGACACTGAATATTTGTCGTTTTGAAGCTCAGTTTGAAATGTTTTAGTTTGTCGTTTTGTAACGTTGTATATTTTTGTCTAAGTTCGCGTGAAACGAAAAGCTAAATGGATGTAGGACTCCAGTCCATATTTTGGCATAGATATGATGACACTGACATTTGTCAAGTGTGACAGCTGCTTTTTTTCCGGTTCCGCACTGTTGGTCGTGCGTCGGAGTGGAACGTTTGATAAAATAGAATGTAATGAAAATTTTTAAGTACGGGGCACGCCCCAAATTATTTTGTAGTTTGATAGTTATTCCTGGTAAGTATCTGCAGAAAGGTTGCGTTGATTTTTGTTTGTTGCGAGACATTTCTTAGAGTCTGAGCACATGGTTCTTTTTATCGTTTCAGACGCCGCCAACATGTCAATTTGGATGAATTAATTTCGAAAATGATTTGATATAAATGACTGGAAAAATGGTAAGTATGTTGAGAAACTCCTTTGGAAATCCTTGTAAAGAAAATGTAGCCTACCTACATCTGGGCATATTGTATTGAGAGTTGTAATTTTTATCATTTCAGGTCTCAAATAGAATAATTAGCATAAATGTTTAGTAATCAATTCAGAAATTATATGGCGAGCCAGCTTTTGCAGGTATTAAATTGGTTTATTATAGATTTCATAAATAGGGTGATGAAAAGTATAACCACCCTCACTTAAAAAAAAAATTGGTTGTTAACTAGAACTTTCTTTCATTTCTAGGTTTCGCTTTTGATATGTGTCTGTAAGTTGAACAGTCACAATTTGGTGATCATGTTGTAACCTCAGGTAAATATTTATTATGAAAAGTTAGTGTTTTTTAACTTTTACTTTGGTTTGTGCGTTGAACTAACCTTTTGTAAATTCTTTTCAGTGACCTTACTTAGACCTTACTAAGACCTTACTTAGACCTCATTTGGATTAATTTTTGAAGTCAGAACTTCCTTATGGATTGATTTGCTTCTTGTCTGCTGTTTTGAGGATGGATCGGTATCGGTGAAATTTTGGGGTAATGTTGCAGAATTGTTTGTAGTTTGATGCAACAAAGATTTGAAATAGTAACCTCCGTTGAAATCCAAGGTTGGTTTTCTTGTATTTACTTTAACTTAGGAAAAGTGGGATAATTTAGCTATTAATTTAGGCATAATTTAGGAATCCCTTTGAGGATAAATTTTGGAATTTATTTAGGTAATTAAACACTTAAATTGGTGGTTTATCTTTATTTAATTAGAAATTTGTGAACATTAAGATTTGTAATAGTATAGATATTGATAACTAAATTAGAACCTAACCTAGTCTCTACTGTATTCTGAGCTATTAAGTTTTGTATTTGATTTTTTTGAAGGTGTTAAAAGGTAATTGTGAAATAGCAAATTTGAATAAACTTTTGTTGCCAAATGCTATACCCGGATTTCTTTATTTCATTCGAATATTAGTACCTTTTAAACACCCTTTGTCCACACTAGCCGGGAGTGACTGCGACAAATGGCGCCCAACTTTAGAATTAGTTATTAGTACAATTTTGAGCACTTTGTTGTTAGAATTTTTTTGGAATGCTAATTAACCACCATATTATTTAGCTTAGGTTTAATTTTGCCTGTGTTACTAACTGGTTAGGAATTATCCCACAAGTTTAGTGTTGCATCAAACAATTTGTATTTACTAACCAAATAAAAGTTATTGTTATGGTGTAAACCTTATTTTGTGAAATCCCAAAACCTTTTGTTTGCTTTTACCTAGCATTAATGAAATTCTCTAAACCTGTATATGTATTGAGGTATATTTTGTATTTGCTGTGATTGTGATATTTTCATACCTATTTTAACCATTATAACTTTGTTGTAAAAAGAAAACTTTTGCCTGGGTCACAACTTGTAAAAATATAAACCACCAAAAGAAATAGTGAATAAATTGATTTAACAGTGATATAACAGTAATTTATACAAGTTTGAGTTGGGAATTAGTGGAATTAATTTTGGATTTTAATTAATGCTTTTGTTGTGGTTACATTGATAAATGAGTTATGAAGTAATTGTAGGGTCATTGTGGTTACGTGTCAGCGTTATTGGAGTTGTTCTGAAAATGAATTAAATTATGTAACTTGCGTCTGTTTTGTATATAAACCAAGAAATCAGTTACAATTTTCTTGGTGTAACGCATTGTTTTGGTAAATCGACTCTGTTGTTTCCTATTGGGCGTGCTACTGGTACGTATGTTGCCAAAAATTTTAGAAACCATTTATAGTGATTCATGAGTTACTGAAACCGTGATTGTGGTTAATTGGACACATATTATGGGATCGTGATTCAGGGAGGCACTGGTTTGTTACAACATTCCTTAACATAATTTTACAGGGATACCGCGACGGAGTACGCAGTAACTATGCCTAAGGAAGGAGTATTATGTCGGTGAGTTCGGTTGTTTAAAGAAATTTTTTTTGAAGTTTTTAGTGTCCGTGCTAGACATGCCACAAATTTTGTTGTTTTAGGGCGCAGAAATGCGTTTTGATTTTGGTTGGTGATGTAGTTTGGAAGTCCAGCTACACTCAAGTGATGCCCAATTTGGCACCAGTTTGTTTGTTTTTTGTTTGGTGTGGGATCACTGAGGTATTTTTCACCATTTTGTTTACGAGTTGGAGGCTATGGATGGTCGTTCACTCGATTCGTGGCATATTGAGGTTATTAAGACATAAGTTTTGATTCGACTAGAGTTTCTTTGGTTGTGTTTAAATTGATAAAAATTCTAAACACAAAAGTGATAGGGTACAGTTTTATTTAGATTGAGAAATAAAACTGTTTAGTTTTTGTATGATGAAGTATGAAAGGCGAGGTTGATAAGATGGTTTGCTTGTGGAAGAATGAAATTAATTTGTTTGTGGGTATGTTTTAGCGGAAACCCTTAAGTTAAGTCGCTTGAAACTTATGATTTTGAATTGTTGTCTAGCATGAGATCGTTATGGAATTATTTGAATGTGTTTGTTGCCCGATTTTGACTTAATTAACTTTATGAGTAAATTGAGAAAAAAAAAAACTTTGATATTGAGAATTTATTATGAGGGCTTTTGGATAATTTTGAACAGAACATTCAATGTAGTTGATTTGTTTTTTTTTGTGAGCTTTTGGATTATTTTGAACAGAACAATCTTTAATGGCGTTGACGTTGAGATCTTTAGGTATTTTGAGATGTTTTAGTTGGAATATTTTTAAACGGCGTTTTGAGTTTTTTTTTTAGGTATTTTGGATATTTTGAACAGAAAATCTTAAATAGCTTTGAGTTAAGATTTTTTTGTCGTATCGTCGATATTTTGGAATGGAATATTCTTAAATAGCGTTGATTTTGAGTTTCTATTTGTAGATCTTTTGAATAATTTTAGCAGAGCACCCTTAAATAACATAGGTTAGCTTTTTTTGAGGTCCTTTGGGACATATTTTTTTGGTATACATTTTTTTGGTATATACTTTTGATCTACAGTAATAGTTTGAATCCTTCTTGTGAAATTGTTTGCCCTATTAGTGTCAGTTTGAACTTGTTGGATAGTGGAAGGAAATTATTCTGGTTTTATTTTGGCATTTGGTAACAGTACATATTTTTACAGTTACGGAAGCTGGGGACAGCTTTCGGTTCACTGTAGTGAACCTCTTTTCTTTGGGAGGGGGGTATTGTAACGTTGTATATTTTTGTCTAAGTTCGCGTGAAACGAAAAGCTAAATGGATGTAGGACTCCAGTCCATATTTTGGCATAGATATGATGACACTGACATTTGTCAAGTGTGACAGCTGCTTTTTTTCCGGTTCCGCACTGTTGGTCGTGCGTCGGAGTGGAACGTTTGATAAAATAGAATGTAATGAAAATTTTTAAGTACGGGGCACGCCCCAAATTATTTTGTAGTTTGATAGTTATTCCTGGTAAGTATCTGCAGAAAGGTTGCGTTGATTTTTGTTTGTTGCGAGACATTTCTTAGAGTCTGAGCACATGGTTCTTTTTATCGTTTCAGACGCCGCTAACATGTCAATTTGGATGAATTAATTTCGAAAATGATTTGATATAAATGACTGGAAAAATGGTAAGTATGTTGAGAAACTCCTTTGGAAATCCTTGTAAAGAAAATGTAGCCTACCTACATCTGGGCATATTGTATTGAGAGTTGTAATTTTTATCATTTCAGGTCTCAAATAGAATAATTAGCATAAATGTTTAGTAATCAATTCAGAAATTATATGGCGAGCCAGCTTTTGCAGGTATTAAATTGGTTTATTATAGATTTCATAAATAGGGTGATGAAAAGTATAACCACCCTCACTTAAAAAAAAAATTGGTTGTTAACTAGAACTTTCTTTCATTTCTAGGTTTCGCTTTTGATATGTGTCTGTAAGTTGAACAGTCACAATTTGGTGATCATGTTGTAACCTCAGGTAAATATTTATTATGAAAAGTTAGTGTTTTTTAACTTTTACTTTGGTTTGTGCGTTGAACTAACCTTTTGTAAATTCTTTTCAGTGACCTTACTTAGACCTTACTAAGACCTTACTTAGACCTCATTTGGATTAATTTTTGAAGTCAGAACTTCCTTATGGATTGATTTGCTTCTTGTCTGCTGTTTTGAGGATGGATCGGTATCGGTGAAATTTTGGGGTAATGTTGCAGAATTGTTTGTAGTTTGATGCAACAAAGATTTGAAATAGTAACCTCCGTTGAAATCCAAGGTTGGTTTTCTTGTATTTACTTTAACTTAGGAAAAGTGGGATAATTTAGCTATTAATTTAGGCATAATTTAGGAATCCCTTTGAGGATAAATTTTGGAATTTATTTAGGTAATTAAACACTTAAATTGGTGGTTTATCTTTATTTAATTAGAAATTTGTGAACATTAAGATTTGTAATAGTATAGATATTGATAACTAAATTAGAACCTAACCTAGTCTCTACTGTATTCTGAGCTATTAAGTTTTGTATTTGATTTTTTTGAAGGTGTTAAAAGGTAATTGTGAAATAGCAAATTTGAATAAACTTTTGTTGCCAAATGCTATACCCGGATTTCTTTATTTCATTCGAATATTAGTACCTTTTAAACACCCTTTGTCCACACTGTCCGGGAGTGACTGCGACAGTTTCTGTTTAAATCCATCATATTTTAGCATATATTTCGATCATATTAGCTCACCGGAGTGTTTGTGCGCACGCTTCGTTGTTCTTGTAGGTACTTTTTACCTTATTTTAAAAGATACATGCTATACTAAGTTAGTCGAATTTTACACTTTTTCGGTCACCGTGAAATATTTTGTCTTGATATTAACCGACTTTATATTGACCGTCGCGTCGAGCCCGTTGCGTCGACACCTCGTTTGTGTACATCGGACCTGTTGCACTTCAAAAACATCGCAATATGGATTCTGTTTGCAATAATTTCAGCGTTTTCATCTACTTTAGACACTGAATATTTGTCGTTTTGAAGCTCAGTTTGAAATGTTTTAGTTTGTCGTTTCTGTTCAAATCGATCATATTGTAGCATACTTTTCGATCATATTAGCTCACCGGAGTGTTTGTGCGCACGCTTCGCTGTTGAAATACGTACTTCCTTGCGTTATTTTAAAAGATACATCCCATACAAAGTTAGTCGAATTTTACACTTTTTCGGTCAACGTGAAATATTTTGTATTGATATTAACCGACTTTATATTGACCGTCGCATTGAACCCGTAGCGTAGACTCATTGATTGTGTAGATTGGACCTGTTGCACTTCAAAAACATCGCAATATGAATTCTGTTTGCAATAATTGTAGCGTTTTCACCTACTTTAGACACTGAATATTTGGCGTTTTAAAGCTCAGTTTGAAATGTTTTAGTTTGTCGTTTCTGTTCAAATCGATTATCTTTTATCATACTTTCCGATCACATTAGCTTACCGAAATGGTTCTGCGCACGCGCCGCTGTTGAAGAAGATACTCTTTTGCGATATTTTAAAAGATACATCCCATACAAAGTTAGTCGAATTTTACACTTTTTCGGTCACCGTGAAATATGTTGTATTGATATTAATCGACTTTCGCATTGTATTGATAATAAGCGACTTTTCTTTATATTAATAGACACATCGATTGTGTAGATAGGACCTGTTGCACTTCAAAAACATCGCAATATGGATTCTGTTTGCAATAATTTTAGCGTTTTCACCTACTTTAGAAACTGAATATTTGTCGTTTTGAAGCTCAGTTTGAAATGTTTTAGTTTGTCGTTTTTTTCAAATCGATCATCTTTTAGCATACTTTTCGATCATACTAGCTCACCAGAGTATTTATGCGCAAGTTTTGCTGTTGAAGTAGGTACTCTTTTGCGATATTTTAAAAGATACATCCCATGCAATGTTAGTCGAATTTTACACTTTTTCGGTCACCGTGAAATATGTTGTATTGATATTAATCGACTTTTGCATTGTATTGATAATAAGCGACTTTTATTAATATTAAAAGACACATCGATTGTGTAGATCGGACCTGTTGCACTTCAAAAAGATCGCAATCTTGATTCTGTTTGCAATAATTTTAGCGTTTTCACCTACTTTAGACACTGAATATTAGTCGTTTTGAAGCTCAGTTTGAAATGTTTTAGTTTGTCGTTTCTGTTCAAATCGATCATATTTTAGCATACTTTTCGATCATATTAGCTCACCGAAGTGGTTCTGCGCACGATCCGCTATTCTAGTAGGTACTCTTTGCGTTTTTTTAAAAGATACATCCAATACAAAGTTAGTCGAATTTTACACTTTTTCGGTCATCGTGAAATATTTTGTCTTGATATTAACCGACTTTATATTGACCGTCGCGTCGAGCCCGTTGCGTAGACACCTCATCTGTGTAGATCGGACCTGTTGCACTTCAAAAACATCGCAATATGGATTCTGTTTGCAATAATTTTAGCGTTTTCACCTACTTTAGACACTGAATATTTGTCGTTTTGAAGCTCAGTTTGAAATGTTTTAGTTTGTCGTTTCTGTTTAAATCCATCATATTTTAGCATACATTTCGATCATATTAGCTCACCGGAGTGTTTGTGCGCACGCTCCGTTGTTCTTGTAGGTACTTTTTGCGTTATTTTAAAAGATACATGTTATACAAAGTTAGTCGAATTTTACACTTTTTCGGTCACCGTGAAATATTTTGTCTTGATATTAACCGACTTTATATTGACCGTCGCGTCGAGCCCGTTGCGTAGACACCTCGTTTGTGTAGATCAGACCTGTTGCACTTCAAAAACATCGCAATATGGATTCTGTTTGCAATAATTTTAGCGTTTTCACCTACTTTAGACACTGAATATTTGTCGTTTTGAAGCTCAGTTTGAAATGTTTTAGTTTGTCGTTTCTGTTTAAATCCATCATATTTTAGCATACATTTCGATCATATTAGCTCACCGGAGTGTTTGTGCGCACGGTCCGTTGTTCTTGTAGGTACTTTTTGCGTTATTTTAAAAGATACATGCTATACAAAGTTAGTCGAATTTTACACTTTTTCGGTCACCGTGAAATATTTTGTCTTGATATTAACCGACTTTATATTGACCGTCGCATCGAACCCGTAGCGTAGACACATCGATTGTGTAGATAGGACCTGTTGCACTTCAAAAACATCGCAACATTTAATCTGTTTGCAATAATTTTAGCGTTTTCACCTACTTTAGACACTGAATATTTGTCGTTTTAAAGCTTAGTTTGAAATGTTTTAGTTTGTCGTTTCTGTTCAAATCGATCATATTTTAGTATAATTTTCGATCATATTAGCTCACCAAAGTGGTTCTGCGCACGCTCCGCTGTTAAAGTAGGTACTCTTTTGCGATATTTTAAAAGATACATCCCATACAAAGTTTGTCGAATTTTACACTTTTTCGGTCACCGTGAAATATTTTGTCTTGATAGTAACCGACTTTATATTTATAAAGATGAAATAAGAAACCAAAAATTTGCGCACGGGCGGGACTTGAACCAGCAACCTTTTGGCAAACCGGGCCAAACGCTCTTACCAATTGAGCTACCGTGCTGTTAGTCTGACCCTGCGAAATTTGTGGTTTCTTATGAAAACGTCAATTGCTTGACGCTTAGCGCCATCTAGCCGTCTGTCTATGAAACAGATGGCCCAAGCAGTTATTCTTTACAGAATAAATTCAACTTGGAAGTTGATGTCGCTTCGCTATCTAATGCTTTTAGAATGTTTTTAACACTCACAGTGTCATATTTTATATTTATAAAGATGAAATAAGAAACCAAAAATTTGCGCACGGGCGGGACTTGAACCAGCAACCTTTTGGCAAACCGGGCCAAACGCTCTTACCAATTGAGCTACCGTGTAAACTATAGTGTATGAATCTTTCATAGACAGACGGCTAGATGGCGCTAAGCGTCAAGCAATTGACGTTTTCATAAGAAACCACAAATTTCGCAGGGTCAGACTAACAGCACGGTAGCTCAATTGGTAAGAGTGTTTGGCCCGGTTTGCCAAAAGGTTGCTGGTTCAAGTCCCGCCCGAGCGCAAATTTTTGGTTTCTTATTTCATCTTTATAAATATAAAATATGACACTGTGAGTGTTAAAAACATTCTAAAAGCATTAGATAGCGAAGCGACATCAACTTCCAAGTTGAATTTATTCTGTAAAGAATAACTGCTTGGGCCATCTGTTTCATAGACAGACGGCTTGATGGCGCTAAGCGTCAAGCAATTGACGTTTTCATAAGAAACCACAAATTTCGCAGGGTCAGACTAACAGCACGGTAGCTCAATTGGTAAGAGCGTTTGGCCCGGTTTGCCAAAAGGTTGCTGGTTCAAGTCCCGCCCGTGCGCAAATTTTTGGTTTCTTATTTCATCTTTATAAATATAAAATATGACACTGTGAGTGTTAAAAACATTCTAAAAGCATTAGATAGCGAAGCGACATCAACTTCTAAGTTGAATTTATTCTGTAAAGAATAACTGCTTGGGCCATCTGTTTCATAGACAGACGGCTAGATGGCGCTAAGCGTCAAGCAATTGACGTTTTCATAAGAAACCACAAATTTCGCAGGGTCAGACTAACAGCACGGTAGCTCAATTGGTAAGAGCGTTTGGCCCGGTTTGCCAAAAGGTTGCTGGTTCAAGTCCCGCCCGTGCGCAAATTTTTGGTTTCTTATTTCATCTTTATAAATATAAAATATGACACTGTGAGTGTTAAAAACATTCTAAAAGCAACCGACTTTATATTGACCGTCGCGTCGAGCCCGTTGCGTAGATAAATTGTTTGTGTAGACCGGACCTGTTGCACTTCAAAGACATTGCAACATGGATTCTGTTTGCAATAATTTTAGCGTTATCACCTACTTTAGACACTGAATATTTGTCGTTTTAAAGCTCAGTTTGAAATATTTTAGTTTGTCGTTTCTGTTCAAATCGATCATCTTTTAGCATACTTTTCGATCATATTAGCTCACCGAAGTGGTTCTGCGCAGGCTCCGCTGTTCTTGTAGGTACTTTTTGCGTTATTTTAAAAGATACATGCTATACAAAGTTAGTCGAATTTTACACTTTTTCGGTCACCGTGAAATATTTTGTCTTGATATTAACCGACTTTATATTGACCGTCGCGTCGAGCCCGTTTCGTCGACACCTCGTTTGTGTAGATCGGACCTGTTGCACTTCAAAAACATCGCAATATGGATTCTGTTTGCAATAATTTTAGCGTTTTCATCTACTTTAGACACTGAATATTTGTCGTTTTGAAGCTCAGTTTGAAATGTTTTAGTTTGTCGTTTCTGTTCAAATCGATCATATTTTAGCATACTTTTCGATCATATTAGCTCACCGGAGTGTTTGTTCGCACGCTTCGCTGTTGAAATACGTACTTCCTTGCGTTATTTAAAAAGATACATGCTATACAAAGTTAGTCGAATTTTACACTTTTTCGGTCACCATGAAATATTTTGTATTGATATTAACCGACTTTATATTGACCGTTGCATCGAGCCCGTAGCGTAGACTCATCGATTGTGTGGATCGGACCTGTTGCACTTCAAAAACATCGCAATATGGTTTCTTTTTGCAATAATTTTAGCATTTTCACCTACTTTAGACACTGAATATTTGTCGTTTTGAAGCTCAGTTTGAAATGTTTTAGTTTGTCGTTTCTGTTCAAATCGATCATCTTTTAGCATACTTTTCGATCATATTAGCTCACCGAAGTGGTTTTGCGCACGCTCCGCTGTTCTAGTAGATACTTTTTTGCGATATTTTAAAAGATACATCCCATACAAAGTTATTCGAATTTTACACTTTTTCGGTCACCGTGAAATATTTTGTCTTGATATTAACCGACTTTATATTGACCGTCGCGTCGAGCCCGTTTCGTCGACACCTCGTTTGTGTAGATCGGACCTGTTGCACTTCAAAAACATCGCAATATGGATTCTGTTTGCAATAATTTTAGCGTTTTTATCTACTTTAGACACTGAATATTTGTCGTTTTGAAGCTCAGTTTGAAATGTTTTAGTTTGTCGTTTCTGTTCAAATCGATCATATTTTAGCATACTTTTCGATCAAATTAGCTCACCGGAGTGTTTGTGCGCACGTTTTGCTGTTGAAATACGTACTTCCTTGCGTTATTTAAAAAGATACATGCTATACAAAGTTAGTCGAATTTTACACTTTTTCGGTCACCATGAAATATTTTGTATTGATATTAACCGACTTTATATTGACCGTCGCATCGAGCCCGTAGCGTAGACTCATCGATGGTGTAGATCGGACCTGTTGCACTTCAAAAACATCGCAATATGGTTTCTTTTTGCAATAATTTTAGCATTTTCACCTACTTTAGACACTGAATATTTGTCGTTTTGAAGCTCAGTTTGACATGTTTTAGTTTGTCGTTTCTGTTCAAATCGATCATCTTTTAGCATAATTTTCGATCATATTAGCTCACCAAAGTGGTTCTGCGCACGCTTCGCTGTTAAAGTAGGTACTCTTTTGCGATATTTTAAAAGATACATCCTATACAAAGTTTGTCGAATTTTACACTTTTTCGGTCACCGTGAAATATTTTGTCTTGATAGTAACCGACTTTATATTGACCGTCGCGTCGAGCCCGTTGCGTAGATAAATTGTTTGTGTCGACCGGACCTGTTACACTTCAGAGACATTGCAACATGGATTCTGTTTGCAATAATTTTAGCGTTTTCACCTACTTTAGACACTGAATATTTGTCGTTTTAAAGCTTAGTTTGAAATGTTTTAGTTTGTCGTTTCTGTTCAAATCGATCATCTTTTAGCATACTTTTCGATCATATTAGCTCACCGAAGTGGTTCTGCGCAGGCTCCGCTGTTCTTGTAGGTACTTTTTGCGTTATTTTAAAAGATACATGCTATACAAAGTTAGTCGAATTTTACACTTTTTCGGTCACCGTGAAATATTTTGTCTTGATATTAACCGACTTTATATTGACCGTCGCGTCGAGCCCGTTTCGTCGACACCTCGTTTGTGTAGATCGGACCTGTTGCACTTCAAAAACATCGCAATATGGATTCTGTTTGCAATAATTTTAGCGTTTTCATCTACTTTAGACACTGAATATTTGTCGTTTTGAAGCTCAGTTTGAAATGTTTTAGTTTGTCGTTTCTGTTCAAATCGATCATATTTTAGCATACTTTTCGATCATATTAGCTCACCGGAGTGTTTGTTCGCACGCTTCGCTGTTGAAATACGTACTTCCTTGCGTTATTTAAAAAGATACATGCTATACAAAGTTAGTCGAATTTTACACTTTTTCGGTCACCATGAAATATTTTGTATTGATATTAACCGACTTTATATTGACCGTTGCATCGAGCCCGTAGCGTAGACTCATCGATTGTGTGGATCGGACCTGTTGCACTTCAAAAACATCGCAATATGGTTTCTTTTTGCAATAATTTTAGCATTTTCACCTACTTTAGACACTGAATATTTGTCGTTTTGAAGCTCAGTTTGAAATGTTTTAGTTTGTCGTTTCTGTTCAAATCGATCATCTTTTAGCATACTTTTCGATCATATTAGCTCACCGAAGTGGTTTTGCGCACGCTCCGCTGTTCTAGTAGATACTTTTTTGCGATATTTTAAAAGATACATCCCATACAAAGTTATTCGAATTTTACACTTTTTCGGTCACCGTGAAATATTTTGTCTTGATATTAACCGACTTTATATTGACCGTCGCGTCGAGCCCGTTTCGTCGACACCTCGTTTGTGTAGATCGGACCTGTTGCACTTCAAAAACATCGCAATATGGATTCTGTTTGCAATAATTTTAGCGTTTTTATCTACTTTAGACACTGAATATTTGTCGTTTTGAAGCTCAGTTTGAAATGTTTTAGTTTGTCGTTTCTGTTCAAATCGATCATATTTTAGCATACTTTTCGATCAAATTAGCTCACCGGAGTGTTTGTGCGCACGTTTTGCTGTTGAAATACGTACTTCCTTGCGTTATTTAAAAAGATACATGCTATACAAAGTTAGTCGAATTTTACACTTTTTCGGTCACCATGAAATATTTTGTATTGATATTAACCGACTTTATATTGACCGTCGCATCGAGCCCGTAGCGTAGACTCATCGATGGTGTAGATCGGACCTGTTGCACTTCAAAAACATCGCAATATGGTTTCTTTTTGCAATAATTTTAGCATTTTCACCTACTTTAGACACTGAATATTTGTCGTTTTGAAGCTCAGTTTGACATGTTTTAGTTTGTCGTTTCTGTTCAAATCGATCATCTTTTAGCATAATTTTCGATCATATTAGCTCACCAAAGTGGTTCTGCGCACGCTTCGCTGTTAAAGTAGGTACTCTTTTGCGATATTTTAAAAGATACATCCTATACAAAGTTTGTCGAATTTTACACTTTTTCGGTCACCGTGAAATATTTTGTCTTGATAGTAACCGACTTTATATTGACCGTCGCGTCGAGCCCGTTGCGTAGATAAATTGTTTGTGTCGACCGGACCTGTTACACTTCAGAGACATTGCAACATGGATTCTGTTTGCAATAATTTTAGCGTTTTCACCTACTTTAGACACTGAATATTTGTCGTTTTAAAGCTTAGTTTGAAATGTTTTAGTTTGTCGTTTCTGTTCAAATCGATCATCTTTTAGCATACTTTCCGATCACATCTTACCGAAATGGTTCTGCGCACGCGCCGCTGTTGAAGTAGGTACTCTTTTGCGATATTTTAAAAGATACATCCCATACAAAGTTAGTCGAATTTTACACTTTTTTGGTCACCGTAAAATATGTTGTATTGATATTAATCGACTTTCGCATTGTATTGATAATTAGCGACTTTTCTTTATATTAATAGACACATCGATTGTGTAGATAGGACCTGTTGCACTTCAAAAACATCGCAATATGGATTCTGTTTGCACTAATTTTAGCGTTTTCACCTACTTTAGAAACTGAATATTTGTCGTTTTGAAGCTCAGTTTGAAATGTTTTAGTTTGTCGTTTTTTTCAAATCGATCATCTTTTAGCATACTTTTCGATCATACTAACTCACCAGAGTATTTATGCGCAAGTTTTGCTGTTGAAGTAGGTACTATTTTGCGATATTTTAAAAGATACATCCCATGCAAAGTTAGTCGAATTTTACACTTTTTCGGTCACCGTGAAATATGTTGTATTGATATTAATCGACTTTTGCATTGTATTGATAATAAGCGACTTTTATTAATATTAATAGACACATCGATTGTGTAGATCGGACCTGTTGCACTTCAAAAAGATCGCAATCTTGATTCTGTTTGCAATAATTTTAGCGTTTTCACCTACTTTAGACACTGAATATTAGTCGTTTTGAAGCTCAGTTTGAAATGTTTTAGTTTGTCGTTTCTGTTCAAATCGATCATCTTTTAGCATACTTTTCGATCCTATTAGCTCACCGAAGTGGTTCTGCGCACGATCCGCTATTCTAGTAGGTACTCTTTGCGTTTGTTAAAAGATACATCCAATACAAAGTTAGTCGAATTTTACACTTTTTCGGTCACCGTGAAATATTTTGTCTTTTAACCGACTTTATATTGACCATCGCATCGAGCCCGTTGCGTAGACACTTCATCTGTGTAGATCGGACCTGTTGCACTTCAAAAACATCGCAATATGGATTCTGTTTGCAAAAATTTTAGCGTTTTCACCTACTTTAGACACTGAATATTTGTCGTTTTGAAGCTCAGTTTGAAATGTTTTAGTTTGTCGTTTCTGTTTAAATCCATCATATTTTAGCATACATTTCGATCATATTAGCTCACCGGAGTGTTTGTGCGCACGCTCCGTTGTTCTTGTAGGTACTTTTTGCGTTATTTTAAAAGATACATGCTATACAAAGTTAGTCGAATTTTACACTTTTTCGGTCACCGTGAAATATTTTGTCTTGATATTAACCGACTTTATATTGACCGTCGCATCGAGCCCGTAGCGTAGACACATCGATTGTGTAGATAGGACCTGTTGCACTTCAAAAACATCGCAACATTGAATCTGTTTGCAATAATTTTAGCGTTTTCACCTACTTTAGACACTGAATATTTGTCGTTTTAAAGCTTAGTTTGAAATGTTTTAGTTTGTCGTTTCTGTTCAAATCGATCATATTTTAGTATAATTTTCGATCATATTAGCTCACCAAAGTGGTTCTGCGCACGCGCCGCTGTTGAAGTAGGTACTCTTTTGCGATATTTTAGAAGATACATCCCATACAAAGTTAGTCGAATTTTACACTTTTTCGGTCACCATGAAATATGTTGTTTTGATATTAATCGACTTTCGCATTGTATTGATAATAAGCGACTTTTCTCAATATTAATAGACACATCGATTGTGTAGATAGGACCTGTTGCACTTCAAAAACATCGCAATATGGATTCTGTTTGCAATAATTTTAGCGTTTTCACCTACTTTAGACACTGAATATTTGTCGTTTTAAAGCTCAGTTTGAAATGTTTTAGTTTGACGTTTCTGTTCAAATCGATCATATTTTACCATACTTTAGGATCATTTTAGCTCACCGGAGTGTTTGTGCGCACGCTCCGTTGTTGAAGTAGGTACTATATTGCGTTATTTTATAAGATACATCCCATACAAAATTAGTCGAATTTTACACTTTTTCGGTCACCGTGAAATATTTTGCCTTGATATAAACCGACTTTATATTGACCGTCGCTTCGATATCGTCGCGTTGACACCGCGTTTGTGTAGACCGGACCTGTGCCATTTCAAAAACATCGCAATACGGATTATGTTTGCATTAATTTTAGCGTTTTCACCTACTTTAGACACTGAATATTTGTCGTTTTGAAGCTCAGTTTGAAATGTTTTAGTTTGTCGTTTCTGTTCAAATCGATCATTTTTTAGCATACTTTCCGATCACATTAGCTTACCGAAATAGTTCTGCGCACGCTCCGCTGTTGAAGTAGGTACTCTTTTGCGGTATTTTAAAAGATACATCCCATACAAAGTTAGTCGAATTTTACACTTTTTCGGTCACCGTGAAATATTTTGTCTTGATAGTAACTGACTTTATATTGACCGTCGCGTCGAGCCCGTTGCGTAGATAAATTGTTTGTGTAGACCGGACCTGTTGCACTTCAAAGACATCGCAACATGGATTCTGTTTGCATTAATTTTAGCGTTTTCACCTACTTTAGACACTGAATATTTGTCGTTTTGAAGCTCAGTTTGAAATGTTTTAGTTTGTCGTTTCTGTTCAAATCGATCATCTTTTAGCATATTTTCCGATTACATTAGCTTACCGAAATGGTTCTGCGCACGCTCCGCTGTTGAGGTAGGTACTCTTTTGCAATATTTTAAAAGATACATCCCATACAAAGTTTGTCGAATTTTACACTTTTTCGGTCACCGTGAAATATTTTGTATTGATATTAACCGACTTTATATTGACCGTCGCTTCGATATCGTCGCGTTGACACCGCGTTTGTGTAGACCGGACCTGTGCCATTTCAAAAACATCGCAATACGGATTATGTTTGCATTAATTTTAGCGTTTTCACCTACTTTAGACACTGAATATTTGTCGTTTTGAAGCTCAGTTTGAAATGTTTTAGTTTGTCGTTTCTGTTCAAATCGATCATCTTTTAGCATATTTTCCGATCACATTAGCTTACCGAAATGGTTCTGCGCACTTTTCGCTGTTGAAATAGGTACTCTTTTAAAATATTTTAAAAGATACATCCCATGCAAAGTTAGTCGAATTTTACACTTTTTCGGTCACCGTGAAATATGTTGTATTGATATTAATCGACTTTTGCATTGTATTGATAATAAGCGACTTTTATTAATATTAATAGACACATCGATTGTGTAGATCGGACCTGTTGCACTTCAAAAAGATCGCAATCTTGATTCTGTTTGCAATTATTTTAGCGTTTTCACCTACTTTAGACACTGAATATTAGTCGTTTTGAAGCTCAGTTTGAAATGTTTTAGTTTGTCGTTTCTGTTCAAATCGATCATCTTTTAGCATACTTTTCGATCCTATTAGCTCACCGAAGTGGTTCTGCGCACGATCCGCTATTCTAGTAGGTACTCTTTGCGTTTGTTAAAAGATACATCCAATACAAAGTTAGTCGAATTTTACACTTTTTCGGTCACCGTGAAATATTTTGTCTTTTAACCGACTTTATATTGACCATCGCGTCGAGCCCGTTGCGTAGACACCTCATCTGTGTAGATCGGACCTGTTGCACTTCAAAAACATCGCAATATGGATTCTGTTTGCAATAATTTTAGCGTTTTCACCTACTTTAGACACTGAATATTTGTCGTTTTGAAGCTCAGTTTGAAATGTTTTAGTTTGTCGTTTCTGTTTAAATCCATCATATTTTAGCATACATTTCGATCAAATTAGCTCACCGGAGTGTTTGTGCGCACGCTCCGTTGTTCTTGTAGGTACTTTTTGCGTTATTTTAAAAGATACATGCTATACAAAGTTAGTCGAATTTTACACTTTTTCGGTCACCGTGAAATATTTTGTCTTGATATTAACCGACTTTATATTGACCGTCGCATCGAGCCCGTAGCGTAGACACATCGATTGTGTAGATAGGACCTGTTGCACTTCAAAAACATCGCAACATTGAATCTGTTTGCAATAATTTTAGCGTTTTCACCTACTTTAGACACTGAATATTTGTCGTTTTAAAGCTTAGTTTGAAATGTTTTAGTTTGTCGTTTCTGTTCAAATCGATCATATTTTAGTATAATTTTCGATCATATTAGCTCACCAAAGTGGTTCTGCGCACGCGCCGCTGTTGAAGTAGGTACTCTTTTGCGATATTTTAGAAGATACATCCCATACAAAGTTAGT
Organism: Pyrausta purpuralis; assembly: GCA_963924145.1. NCBI lineage: Eukaryota > Metazoa > Arthropoda > Insecta > Lepidoptera > Crambidae > Pyrausta > Pyrausta purpuralis. The sequence continues at coordinate 10,455,601 of OZ001668.1, read as the reverse complement.
CGAATTTTACACTTTTTCGGTCACCATGAAATATGTTGTTTTGATATTAATCGACTTTCGCATTGTATTGATAATAAGCGACTTTTCTCAATATTAATAGACACATCGATTGTGTAGATAGGACCTGTTGCACTTCAAAAACATCGCAATATGGATTCTGTTTGCAATAATTTTAGCGTTTTCACCTACTTTAGACACTGAATATTTGTCGTTTTAAAGCTCAGTTTGAAATGTTTTAGTTTGACGTTTCTGTTCAAATCGATCATATTTTACCATACTTTAGGATCATTTTAGCTCACCGGAGTGTTTGTGCGCACGCTCCGTTGTTGAAGTAGGTACTATATTGCGTTATTTTATAAGATACATCCCATACAAAATTAGTCGAATTTTACACTTTTTCGGTCACCGTGAAATATTTTGCCTTGATATAAACCGACTTTATATTGACCGTCGCTTCGATATCGTCGCGTTGACACCGCGTTTGTGTAGACCGGACCTGTGCCATTTCAAAAACATCGCAATACGGATTATGTTTGCATTAATTTTAGCGTTTTCACCTACTTTAGACACTGAATATTTGTCGTTTTGAAGCTCAGTTTGAAATGTTTTAGTTTGTCGTTTCTGTTCAAATCGATCATTTTTTAGCATACTTTCCGATCACATTAGCTTACCGAAATAGTTCTGCGCACGCTCCGCTGTTGAAGTAGGTACTCTTTTGCGGTATTTTAAAAGATACATCCCATACAAAGTTAGTCGAATTTTACACTTTTTCGGTCACCGTGAAATATTTTGTCTTGATAGTAACTGACTTTATATTGACCGTCGCGTCGAGCCCGTTGCGTAGATAAATTGTTTGTGTAGACCGGACCTGTTGCACTTCAAAGACATCGCAACATGGATTCTGTTTGCATTAATTTTAGCGTTTTCACCTACTTTAGACACTGAATATTTGTCGTTTTGAAGCTCAGTTTGAAATGTTTTAGTTTGTCGTTTCTGTTCAAATCGATCATCTTTTAGCATACTTTTCGATCCTATTAGCTCACCGAAGTGGTTCTGCGCACGATCCGCTATTCTAGTAGGTACTCTTTGCGTTTGTTAAAAGATACATCCAATACAAAGTTAGTCGAATTTTACACTTTTTCGGTCACCGTGAAATATTTTGTCTTTTAACCGACTTTATATTGACCATCGCGTCGAGCCCGTTGCGTAGACACCTCATCTGTGTAGATCGGACCTGTTGCACTTCAAAAACATCGCAATATGGATTCTGTTTGCAAAAATTTTAGCGTTTTCACCTACTTTAGACACTGAATATTTGTCGTTTTGAAGCTCAGTTTGAAATGTTTTAGTTTGTCGTTTCTGTTTAAATCCATCATATTTTAGCATACATTTCGATCAAATTAGCTCACCGGAGTGTTTGTGCGCACGCTTCGTTGTTCTTGTAGGTACTTTTTGCGTTATTTTAAAAGATACATGCTATACAAAGTTAGTCGAATTTTACACTTTTTCGGTCACCGTGAAATATTTTGTCTTGATATTAACCGACTTTATATTGACCGTCGCATCGAGCCCGTAGCGTAGACACATCGATTGTGTAGATAGGACCTGTTGCACTTCAAAAACATCGCAACATTGAATCTGTTTGCAATAATTTTAGCGTTTTCACCTACTTTAGACACTGAATATTTGTCGTTTTAAAGCTTAGTTTGAAATGTTTTAGTTTGTCGTTTCTGTTCAAATCGATCATATTTTAGTATAATTTTCGATCATATTAGCTCACCAAAGTGGTTCTGCGCACGCGCCGCTGTTGAAGTAGGTACTCTTTTGCGATATTTTAGAAGATACATCCCATACAAAGTTAGTCGAATTTTACACTTTTTCGGTCACCATGAAATATGTTGTTTTGATATTAATCGACTTTCGCATTGTATTGATAATAAGCGACTTTTCTCAATATTAATAGACACATCGATTGTGTAGATAGGACCTGTTGCACTTCAAAAACATCGCAATATGGATTCTGTTTGCAATAATTTTAGCGTTTTCACCTACTTTAGACACTGAATATTTGTCGTTTTAAAGCTCAGTTTGAAATGTTTTAGTTTGACGTTTCTGTTCAAATCGATCATATTTTACCATACTTTAGGATCATTTTAGCTCACCGGAGTGTTTGTGCGCACGCTCCGTTGTTGAAGTAGGTACTATATTGCGTTATTTTATAAGATACATCCCATACAAAATTAGTCGAATTTTACACTTTTTCGGTCACCGTGAAATATTTTGCCTTGATATAAACCGACTTTATATTGACCGTCGCTTCGATATCGTCGCGTTGACACCGCGTTTGTGTAGACCGGACCTGTGCCATTTCAAAAACATCGCAATACGGATTATGTTTGCATTAATTTTAGCGTTTTCACCTACTTTAGACACTGAATATTTGTCGTTTTGAAGCTCAGTTTGAAATGTTTTAGTTTGTCGTTTCTGTTCAAATCGATCATTTTTTAGCATACTTTCCGATCACATTAGCTTACCGAAATAGTTCTGCGCACGCTCCGCTGTTGAAGTAGGTACTCTTTTGCGGTATTTTAAAAGATACATCCCATACAAAGTTAGTCGAATTTTACACTTTTTCGGTCACCGTGAAATATTTTGTCTTGATAGTAACTGACTTTATATTGACCGTCGCGTCGAGCCCGTTGCGTAGATAAATTGTTTGTGTAGACCGGACCTGTTGCACTTCAAAGACATCGCAACATGGATTCTGTTTGCATTAATTTTAGCGTTTTCACCTACTTTAGACACTGAATATTAGTCGTTTTGAAGCTCAGTTTGAAATGTTTTAGTTTGTCGTTTCTGTTCAAATCGATCATCTTTTAGCATACTTTTCGATCCTATTAGCTCACCGAAGTGGTTCTGCGCACGATCCGCTATTCTAGTAGGTACTCTTTGCGTTTGTTAAAAGATACATCCAATACAAAGTTAGTCGAATTTTACACTTTTTCGGTCACCGTGAAATATTTTGTCTTTTAACCGACTTTATATTGACCATCGCGTCGAGCCCGTTGCGTAGACACCTCATCTGTGTAGATCGGACCTGTTGCACTTCAAAAACATCGCAATATGGATTCTGTTTGCAAAAATTTTAGCGTTTTCACCTACTTTAGACACTGAATATTTGTCGTTTTGAAGCTCAGTTTGAAATGTTTTAGTTTGTCGTTTCTGTTTAAATCCATCATATTTTAGCATACATTTCGATCAAATTAGCTCACCGGAGTGTTTGTGCGCACGCTTCGTTGTTCTTGTAGGTACTTTTTGCGTTATTTTAAAAGATACATGCTATACAAAGTTAGTCGAATTTTACACTTTTTCGGTCACCGTGAAATATTTTGTCTTGATATTAACCGACTTTATATTGACCGTCGCATCGAGCCCGTAGCGTAGACACATCGATTGTGTAGATAGGACCTGTTGCACTTCAAAAACATCGCAACATTGAATCTGTTTGCAATAATTTTAGCGTTTTCACCTACTTTAGACACTGAATATTTGTCGTTTTAAAGCTTAGTTTGAAATGTTTTAGTTTGTCGTTTCTGTTCAAATCGATCATATTTTAGTATAATTTTCGATCATATTAGCTCACCAAAGTGGTTCTGCGCACGCGCCGCTGTTGAAGTAGGTACTCTTTTGCGATATTTTAGAAGATACATCCCATACAAAGTTAGTCGAATTTTACACTTTTTCGGTCACCATGAAATATGTTGTTTTGATATTAATCGACTTTCGCATTGTATTGATAATAAGCGACTTTTCTCAATATAAATAGACACATCGATTGTGTAGATAGGACCTGTTGCACTTCAAAAACATCGCAATATGGATTCTGTTTGCAATAATTTTAGCGTTTTCACCTACTTTAGACACTGAATATTTGTCGTTTTAAAGCTCAGTTTGAAATGTTTTAGTTTGACGTTTCTGTTCAAATCGATCATATTTTACCATACTTTAGGATCATTTTAGCTCACCGGAGTGTTTGTGCGCACGCTCCGTTGTTGAAGTAGGTACTATATTGCGTTATTTTATAAGATACATCCCATACAAAATTAGTCGAATTTTACACTTTTTCGGTCACCGTGAAATATTTTGCCTTGATATAAACCGACTTTATATTGACCGTCGCTTCGATATCGTCGCGTTGACACCGCGTTTGTGTAGACCGGACCTGTGCCATTTCAAAAACATCGCAATACGGATTATGTTTGCATTAATTTTAGCGTTTTCACCTACTTTAGACACTGAATATTTGTCGTTTTGAAGCTCAGTTTGAAATGTTTTAGTTTGTCGTTTCTGTTCAAATCGATCATTTTTTAGCATACTTTCCGATCACATTAGCTTACCGAAATAGTTCTGCGCACGCTCCGCTGTTGAAGTAGGTACTCTTTTGCGGTATTTTAAAAGATACATCCCATACAAAGTTAGTCGAATTTTACACTTTTTCGGTCACCGTGAAATATTTTGTCTTGATAGTAACTGACTTTATATTGACCGTCGCGTCGAGCCCGTTGCGTAGATAAATTGTTTGTGTAGACCGGACCTGTTGCACTTCAAAGACATCGCAACATGGATTCTGTTTGCATTAATTTTAGCGTTTTCACCTACTTTAGACACTGAATATTTGTCGTTTTGAAGCTCAGTTTGAAATGTTTTAGTTTGTCGTTTCTGTTCAAATCGATCATCTTTTAGCATATTTTCCGATTACATTAGCTTACCGAAATGGTTCTGCGCACGCTCCGCTGTTGAGGTAGGTACTCTTTTGCAATATTTTAAAAGATACATCCCATACAAAGTTAGTCGAATTTTACACTTTTTCGGTCACCGTGAAATATTTTGTCTTGATAGTAACTGACTTTATATTGACCATCGCGTCGAGCCCGTTGCGTAGACACCTCATCTGTGTAGATCGGACCTGTTGCACTTCAAAAACATCGCAATATGGATTCTGTTTGCAAAAATTTTAGCGTTTTCACCTACTTTAGACACTGAATATTTGTCGTTTTGAAGCTCAGTTTGAAATGTTTTAGTTTGTCGTTTCTGTTTAAATCCATCATATTTTAGCATACATTTCGATCAAATTAGCTCACCGGAGTGTTTGTGCGCACGCTCCGTTGTTCTTGTAGGTACTTTTTGCGTTATTTTAAAAGATACATGCTATACAAAGTTAGTCGAATTTTACACTTTTTCGGTCACCGTGAAATATTTTGTCTTGATATTAACCGACTTTATATTGACCGTCGCATCGAGCCCGTAGCGTAGACACATCGATTGTGTAGATAGGACCTGTTGCACTTCAAAAACATCGCAACATTGAATCTGTTTGCAATAATTTTAGCGTTTTCACCTACTTTAGACACTGAATATTTGTCGTTTTAAAGCTTAGTTTGAAATGTTTTAGTTTGTCGTTTCTGTTCAAATCGATCATATTTTAGTATAATTTTCGATCATATTAGCTCACCAAAGTGGTTCTGCGCACGCGCCGCTGTTGAAGTAGGTACTCTTTTGCGATATTTTAGAAGATACATCCCATACAAAGTTAGTCGAATTTTACACTTTTTCGGTCACCATGAAATATGTTGTTTTGATATTAATCGACTTTCGCATTGTATTGATAATAAGCGACTTTTCTCAATATTAATAGACACATCGATTGTGTAGATAGGACCTGTTGCACTTCAAAAACATCGCAATATGGATTCTGTTTGCAATAATTTTAGCGTTTTCACCTACTTTAGACACTGAATATTTGTCGTTTTAAAGCTCAGTTTGAAATGTTTTAGTTTGACGTTTCTGTTCAAATCGATCATATTTTACCATACTTTAGGATCATTTTAGCTCACCGGAGTGTTTGTGCGCACGCTCCGTTGTTGAAGTAGGTACTATATTGCGTTATTTTATAAGATACATCCCATACAAAATTAGTCGAATTTTACACTTTTTCGGTCACCGTGAAATATTTTGCCTTGATATAAACCGACTTTATATTGACCGTCGCTTCGATATCGTCGCGTTGACACCGCGTTTGTGTAGACCGGACCTGTGCCATTTCAAAAACATCGCAATACGGATTATGTTTGCATTAATTTTAGCGTTTTCACCTACTTTAGACACTGAATATTTGTCGTTTTGAAGCTCAGTTTGAAATGTTTTAGTTTGTCGTTTCTGTTCAAATCGATCATTTTTTAGCATACTTTCCGATCACATTAGCTTACCGAAATAGTTCTGCGCACGCTCCGCTGTTGAAGTAGGTACTCTTTTGCGGTATTTTAAAAGATACATCCCATACAAAGTTAGTCGAATTTTACACTTTTTCGGTCACCGTGAAATATTTTGTCTTGATAGTAACTGACTTTATATTGACCGTCGCGTCGAGCCCGTTGCGTAGATAAATTGTTTGTGTAGACCGGACCTGTTGCACTTCAAAGACATCGCAACATGGATTCTGTTTGCATTAATTTTAGCGTTTTCACCTACTTTAGACACTGAATATTTGTCGTTTTGAAGCTCAGTTTGAAATGTTTTAGTTTGTCGTTTCTGTTCAAATCGATCATCTTTTAGCATATTTTCCGATTACATTAGCTTACCGAAATGGTTCTGCGCACGCTCCGCTGTTGAGGTAGGTACTCTTTTGCAATATTTTAAAAGATACATCCCATACAAAGTTTGTCGAATTTTACACTTTTTCGGTCACCGTGAAATATTTTGTATTGATATTAACCGACTTTATATTGACCGTCGCATTGAGCCCGTAGCGAAGACTCATTGATTGTGTACATTGGACCTGTTGCACTTCAAAAACATCGCAATATGGATTCTGTTTGCAATAATTGTAGCGTTTTCACCTACTTTAGACACTGAATATTTGTCGCTTTAAAGCTCAGTTTGAAATGTTTTAGTTTGTCGTTTCTGTTCAAATCGATCATCTTTTAGCATATTTTCCGATCACATTAGCTTACCGAAATGGTTCTGCGCACTTTTCGCTGTTGAAATAGGTACTCTTTTAAAATATTTTAAAAGATACATCCCATGCAAAGTTAGTCGAATTTTACACTTTTTCGGTCACCGTGAAATATGTTGTATTGATATTAATCGACTTTTGCATTGTATTGATAATAAGCGACTTTTATTAATATTAATAGACACATAGATTGTGTAGATCGGACCTGTTGCACTTCAAAAAGATCGCAATCTTGATTCTGTTTGCAATAATTTTAGCGTTTTCACCTACTTTAGACACTGAATATTTGTCGTTTTGAAGCTCAGTTTGAAATGTTTTAGTTTGTCGTTTCTGTTCAAATCGATCATCTTTTAGCATACTTTTCGATCCTATTAGCTCACCGAAGTAGTTCTGCGCACGATCCGCTATTCTAGTAGGTACTCTTTGCGTTTGTTAAAAGATACATCCAATACAAAGTTAGTCGAATTTTACACTTTTTCGGTCACCGTGAAATATTTTGTCTTTTAACCGACTTTATATTGACCATCGCGTCGAGCCCGTTGCGTAGACACCTCATCTGTGTAGATCGGACCTGTTGCACTTCAAAAACATCGCAATATGGATTCTGTTTGCAAAAATTTTAGCGTTTTCACCTACTTTAGACACTGAATATTTGTCGTTTTGAAGCTCAGTTTGAAATGTTTTAGTTTGTCGTTTCTGTTTAAATCCATCATATTTTAGCATACATTTCGATCATATTAGCTCACCGGAGTGTTTGTGCGCACGCTCCGTTGTTCTTGTAGGTACTTTTTGCGTTATTTTAAAAGATACATGCTATACAAAGTTAGTCGAATTTTACACTTTTTCGGTCACCGTGAAATATTTTGTCTTGATATTAACCGACTTTATATTGACCGTCGCATCGAGCCCGTAGCGTAGACACATCGATTGTGTAGATAGGACCTGTTGCACTTCAAAAACATCGCAACATTGAATCTGTTTGCAATAATTTTAGCGTTTTCACCTACTTTAGACACTGAATATTTGTCGTTTTAAAGCTTAGTTTGAAATGTTTTAGTTTGTCGTTTCTGTTCAAATCGATCATATTTTAGTATAATTTTCGATCATATTAGCTCACCAAAGTGGTTCTGCGCACGCGCCGCTGTTGAAGTAGGTACTCTTTTGCGATATTTTAGAAGATACATCCCATACAAAGTTAGTCGAATTTTACACTTTTTCGGTCACCATGAAATATGTTGTTTTGATATTAATCGACTTTCGCATTGTATTGATAATAAGCGACTTTTCTCAATATTAATAGACACATCGATTGTGTAGATAGGACCTGTTGCACTTCAAAAACATCGCAATATGGATTCTGTTTGCAATAATTTTAGCGTTTTCACCTACTTTAGACACTGAATATTTGTCGTTTTAAAGCTCAGTTTGAAATGTTTTAGTTTGACGTTTCTGTTCAAATCGATCATATTTTACCATACTTTAGGATCATTTTAGCTCACCGGAGTGTTTGTGCGCACGCTCCGTTGTTGAAGTAGGTACTATATTGCGTTATTTTATAAGATACATCCCATACAAAATTAGTCGAATTTTACACTTTTTCGGTCACCGTGAAATATTTTGCCTTGATATAAACCGACTTTATATTGACCGTCGCTTCGATATCGTCGCGTTGACACCGCGTTTGTGTAGACCGGACCTGTGCCATTTCAAAAACATCGCAATACGGATTATGTTTGCATTAATTTTAGCGTTTTCACCTACTTTAGACACTGAATATTTGTCGTTTTGAAGCTCAGTTTGAAATGTTTTAGTTTGTCGTTTCTGTTCAAATCGATCATTTTTTAGCATACTTTCCGATCACATTAGCTTACCGAAATAGTTCTGCGCACGCTCCGCTGTTGAAGTAGGTACTCTTTTGCGGTATTTTAAAAGATACATCCCATACAAAGTTAGTCGAATTTTACACTTTTTCGGTCACCGTGAAATATTTTGTCTTGATAGTAACTGACTTTATATTGACCGTCGCGTCGAGCCCGTTGCGTAGATAAATTGTTTGTGTAGACCGGACCTGTTGCACTTCAAAGACATCGCAACATGGATTCTGTTTGCATTAATTTTAGCGTTTTCACCTACTTTAGACACTGAATATTAGTCGTTTTGAAGCTCAGTTTGAAATGTTTTAGTTTGTCGTTTCTGTTGAAATCGATCATCTTTTAGCATACTTTTCGATCCTATTAGCTCACCGAAGTGGTTCTGCGCACGATCCGCTATTCTAGTAGGTACTCTTTGCGTTTGTTAAAAGATACATCCAATACAAAGTTAGTCGAATTTTACACTTTTTCGGTCACCGTGAAATATTTTGTCTTTTAACCGACTTTATATTGACCATCGCGTCGAGCCCGTTGCGTAGACACCTCATCTGTGTAGATCGGACCTGTTGCACTTCAAAAACATCGCAATATGGATTCTGTTTGCAAAAATTTTAGCGTTTTCACCTACTTTAGACACTGAATATTTGTCGTTTTGAAGCTCAGTTTGAAATGTTTTAGTTTGTCGTTTCTGTTTAAATCCATCATATTTTAGCATACATTTCGATCAAATTAGCTCACCGGAGTGTTTTTTGCGCACGCTCCGTTGTTCTTGTAGGTACTTTTTGCGTTATTTTAAAAGATACATGCTATACAAAGTTAGTCGAATTTTACACTTTTTCGGTCACCGTGAAATATTTTGTCTTGATATTAACCGACTTTATATTGACCGTCGCATCGAGCCCGTAGCGTAGACACATCGATTGTGTAGATAGGACCTGTTGCACTTCAAAAACATCGCAACATTGAATCTGTTTGCAATAATTTTAGCGTTTTCACCTACTTTAGACACTGAATATTTGTCGTTTTAAAGCTTAGTTTGAAATGTTTTAGTTTGTCGTTTCTGTTCAAATCGATCATATTTTAGTATAATTTTCGATCATATTAGCTCACCAAAGTGGTTCTGCGCACGCGCCGCTGTTGAAGTAGGTACTCTTTTGCGATATTTTAGAAGATACATCCCATACAAAGTTAGTCGAATTTTACACTTTTTCGGTCACCATGAAATATGTTGTTTTGATATTAATCGACTTTCGCATTGTATTGATAATAAGCGACTTTTCTCAATATTAATAGACACATCGATTGTGTAGATAGGACCTGTTGCACTTCAAAAACATCGCAATATGGATTCTGTTTGCAATAATTTTAGCGTTTTCACCTACTTTAGACACTGAATATTTGTCGTTTTAAAGCTCAGTTTGAAATGTTTTAGTTTGACGTTTCTGTTCAAATCGATCATATTTTACCATACTTTAGGATCATTTTAGCTCACCGGAGTGTTTGTGCGCACGCTCCGTTGTTGAAGTAGGTACTATATTGCGTTATTTTATAAGATACATCCCATACAAAATTAGTCGAATTTTACACTTTTTCGGTCACCGTGAAATATTTTGCCTTGATATAAACCGACTTTATATTGACCGTCGCTTCGATATCGTCGCGTTGACACCGCGTTTGTGTAGACCGGACCTGTGCCATTTCAAAAACATCGCAATACGGATTATGTTTGCATTAATTTTAGCGTTTTCACCTACTTTAGACACTGAATATTTGTCGTTTTGAAGCTCAGTTTGAAATGTTTTAGTTTGTCGTTTCTGTTCAAATCGATCATTTTTTAGCATACTTTCCGATCACATTAGCTTACCGAAATAGTTCTGCGCACGCTCCGCTGTTGAAGTAGGTACTCTTTTGCGGTATTTTAAAAGATACATCCCATACAAAGTTAGTCGAATTTTACACTTTTTCGGTCACCGTGAAATATTTTGTCTTGATAGTAACTGACTTTATATTGACCGTCGCGTCGAGCCCGTTGCGTAGATAAATTGTTTGTGTAGACCGGACCTGTTGCACTTCAAAGACATCGCAACATGGATTCTGTTTGCATTAATTTTAGCGTTTTCACCTACTTTAGACACTGAATATTTGTCGTTTTGAAGCTCAGTTTGAAATGTTTTAGTTTGTCGTTTCTGTTCAAATCGATCATCTTTTAGCATATTTTCCGATTACATTAGCTTACCGAAATGGTTCTGCGCACGCTCCGCTGTTGAGGTAGGTACTCTTTTGCAATATTTTAAAAGATACATCCCATACAAAGTTTGTCGAATTTTACACTTTTTCGGTCACCGTGAAATATTTTGTATTGATATTAACCGACTTTATATTGACCGTCGCATTGAGCCCGTAGCGAAGACTCATTGATTGTGTACATTGGACCTTTTGCACTTCAAAAACATCGCAATATGGATTCTGTTTGCAATAATTGTAGCGTTTTCACCTACTTTAGACACTGAATATTTGTCGCTTTAAAGCTCAGTTTGAAATGTTTTAGTTTGTCGTTTCTGTTCAAATCGATCATCTTTTAGCATATTTTCCGATCACATTAGCTTACCGAAATGGTTCTGCGCACTTTTTGCTGTTGAAATAGGTACTCTTTTAAAATATTTTAAAAGATACATCCCATACAAAGTTTGTCGAATTTTACACATTTTCGGTCACCGTGAAATATTTTGTATTGATATTAACCGACTTTATATTGACCGTCGCATTGAGCCCGTAGCGTAGACTCATTGATTGTGTAGATTGGACCTGTTGCACTTCAAAAACATCGCAATGTGGATTCTGTTTGCAATAATTGTAGCGTTTTCACCTGCTTTAGACACTGAATATTAGCTCCTTGGAGTGTTTGTGCGCACGCTTTGCTGTTCTTATAGGTACTCTCCTGCGTTATTTTAAAAGATACATGTTTTACAATGTTAGTCGAATTTTACACTTTTTCGGTCACCGTGAAATATTTTGTCTTGATATTAACCGACTTTATATTGACCGTCGCGTCGAACCCGTTGCATAGACACCTCGTTTGTATAGATCGGACCTCTTGCACTTCATAAACATCGCAATATGGATTCTGTTTGCAATAATATTAGCGTTTTCACCTACTTTAGACACTGAATATTTGTCGTTTTAAAGCTTAGTTTGAAATGTTTTAGTTTGTCGTTTCTGTTCAAATTGATCATCTTTTAGCATACTTTTCGATCATATTAGCTCACCAAAGTGTTTTTGCGCACTATTAGGGACGTAAGGGAGCTTGACCAAGACCATAAGCTCCAAGCCAACCTCACCTTCACGTGGTGCGTCCTGTTTATACAGACGAGGCTCTGGCGACCGACCGATGGCGGTATAACCATCCAATGTAAGGTGCAGCTAAATGTTAGACTGTGACGGGCAGCAGCGTCACAGCTGCAAGGGGCTGCGCCTCTGCGCTCGCCAACCCGCCTGCCAAGCGTGGCGAGTATTGGCAAAATCCCCTCACATGAAAGTACACCAGAAAACCAGGCCCCCAGTCTCCGGCAGCCCCGCTATTCCTGACTTTGGTAGCGGTCACGGTAACGGCGGGGCAGGGGGTGCTAAGAATACCCGGAGGCGATCGCGCTGCCACCCCCGACGACAACTGGCCCTGGTAACGTACAACACGTGTACACTGAGGACAGATGAGAAGTTGCTCGAGCTGGAGGAAGAAATGAGCAGGTTACACTGGGACATAATGGGTCTATCAGAAGTCCGTAGAGAGGGCGAGGACACGATAACTCTACAGTCCAGAAACCTGCTCTACTACCGGGAAGGCAACCAACGAAAGTCCCAAGGTGGTGTCGGGTTCCTCGTTCACAAGTCCCTCGTCAACAATATCGAGACCATCGAGAGTGTGTCGAGCAGGGTAATATACCTTATACTCAGAATATCCAAGAGGTATTCGCTGAAGGTCATACAGGTATATGCACCGACCTCGAAACACCCGGATGAAGAGGTGGAGGAAATGTATGAGGACGTAAGTAGAGCCATACATACTTCCAAAACCTATTATACTGTTGTAATGGGGGACTTCAACGCGAAACTGGGCAAGCGAGGCGAGAATGAGTTGAAGGTGGGACCTTTTGGATACGGGCAAAGGAACGCCAGGGGACAGAGGCTGGCCGACTTTCTGGAGAAGGAGGGACTCTTTGCGATGAACTCTTTCTTCCAGAAGCCGCCTCAAAGTAAGTGGACTTGGTTGAGTCCCGATGGCTTCACGAGAAACGAGATTGACTTCTTCATGACCTCCAAGAGACGGTTATTCAATGATGTCTCCGTGATCAACAGGGTGAAAACCGGAAGCGATCACCGAATGGTTCGAGGCACATTGAATATAAATGTCAAATTGGAAAGATCCCGCCTGATGAAGTCCACGCTCCGACCGACTCGTGCTCATATCCAAAATCCCGAGAGCTTTCAACTCGAGTTGTCAAACCGCTTTGATTGCCTAGAAAATTGCGTTACAGTGGACGAAATTAATAACGGGTTTGTGGAAACTGTTCAAACGGTGGGGTCTAAGTATTTTAGGCCTGGCCGTAAAAATAGACCTCAAAAACTGTCGGTCCACACTCTCGACCTTATGGCAAAACGTCGATCTATGGCACTGCAGACCTCCGTTAATGCTGAAAACTACAGGCAGCTCAATAGACAAATATGGAAGTCCCTGCGACACGACATTCGTTGCTTTAACACTAATAGTGTTAAAGAAACGATAGAGCGGAACCAAGGCTCCAAAGTGTTTGCAAGGGACATGTCTATTGGGCAGAGCCTGTTGACGAAGCTTAAGACGGAGGACGGCAGTGTAGCGTCGACGAAAGCAGAGGTTTTGAGGGAGATCGAAAAGTTCTATGGGCAGTTGTACACCTCAGTAGCCAAACCCGTTGATAGCTCGGCCAGAGACCCACGAGCTATCCTGACCCGTCACTACACCGAAGACATCCCGGACATCAGCCTCTACGAGATTAGGATGGCCCTTAAACAGCTCAAAAACAACAAGGCACCTGGCGAGGACGGAATCACAGCAGAGCTTCTGAAGGCGGGTGGAACACCGGTACTTAAAGTCCTTCAGAGACTCTTTAATTCCGTGCTGCTAGAGGGCATCACGCCTGAGGCATGGAACAGGAGTGTGGTGGTGTTGTTCTTCAAAAAAGGAGACAAAACCTTATTGAAGAACTACAGACCCATCTCACTCCTGAGCCATGTCTACAAGCTGTTTTCAAGGGTTATCACGAATCGTCTCGCACGTAGGTTTGATGACTTCCAGCCTCCCGAACAAGCCGGTTTCCGAAAAGGCTATAGTACCATAGACCACATTCATACGCTTAGGCAAATTATACAGAAGTCTGAGGAGTATAATATGCCTCTATGCTTAGCGTTTGTGGACTATGAGAAGGCCTTTGATTCGATCGAAACTTGGGCGGTGCTTCAATCTCTGCAGCGGTGCCACATAGACTATAGGTATATAGAGGTGTTAAGGTGCCTTTACAATAACGCCACCATGTCGGTCCGAGTACAGGAGCAGAACACGAAGGCGATTCCATTGCGGAGAGGTGTGAGACAGGGAGATGTCATATCTCCGAAACTGTTCACAGCGGCATTGGAAGACGCCTTCAAACTTCTGGAATGGGAAGGAATCGGCATCAATGTTAATGGCGAATACATCACACACCTCCGATTTGCCGATGATATAGTTGTTGTGGCAAAGACGCTGGACGATCTTGGCACTATGCTCGAAGACCTTGACCGAGTATCCCAACAAGTGGGTCTTAAAATGAACATGGAAAAGACGAAAATTATGTCGAACTCCCTTGTCGTACCCACTCCAGTATCCGTTGGGAACTCAACTCTCGAAGTTGTCGACGAGTACGTCTACCTGGGACAAGTGATCCAATTGGGTAGGTCCAACTTCGAGAAAGAGGTCAATCGACGAATCCAACTCGGCTGGGCAGCGTTCGGGAAATTGCGCAAGAGTGTCTTCTCATCTCATCTACCTCAGTGTCTGAAGACGAAAGTCTTCAACCAGTGTGTGTTACCAGTGATGACATACGGATCCGAAACATGGTCTCTTACTATGGGCCTTATAATGAAGCTCAAAATCACACAACGAGCGATGGAAAGGGCTATGCTGGGTGTTTCTCTACGGGATCGAATCAGAAATGAAGAGATACGTAGAAGAACTAAGGTAACGGACATAGCCTTGAGAATCAGCAAGCTCAAGTGGCAATGGGCAGGGCACATAGCGCGAAGAACTGATGGCCGTTGGGGCAGGAAAGTTCTAGATTGGAGACCCTTCGACCAGAGACGCAGCGTGGGACGTCCACCAACAAGATGGACAGACGACCTTATAAAGATCGCAGGATCAAACTGGATGCAGACCGCTAGTGATCGGTCGCTGTGGAAATCCGTGGGGGAGGCCTATGTTCAGCAGTGGACGTCCTTTGGCTGATAATGATGATGATGATGATGAGCTCACCGGAGTGTTTGAGCGCACGCTCCGTTGTTGAAATAGGAACTCTTTTGCGATATTTTAAAAGATACATCCCATACAAAGTTAGTCGAATTTTACACTTTTTCGGTCACCGTGAAATATGTTGTATTGATATTAATCGACTTTCGCATTGTATTGATAATAAGCGACTTTTCTTAATATTAATAGACACATCGATTGTGTAGATAGGACCTGTTGCACTTCAAAAACATCGCAATATGGATTCTGTTTGCAATAATTTTAGCGTTTTCACCTACTTTAGACACTGAATATTAGCTCCTTGGAGTGTTTGTGCACACGCTTTGCTGTTCTTATAGGTACTCTCCTGCGTTATTTTAAAAGATACATGTTTTACAATGTTAGTCGAATTTTACACTTTTTCGGTCACCGTGAAATATTTTGTCTTGATATTAACCGACTTTATATTGACCGTCGCGTCGAACCCGTTGCATAGACACCTCGTTTGTATAGATCGGACCTCTTGCACTTCATAAACATCGCAATATGGATTCTGTTTGCAATAATATTAGCGTTTTCACCTACTTTAGACACTGAATATTTGTCGTTTTAAAGCTTAGTTTGAAATGTTTTAGTTTGTCGTTTCTGTTAAAATTGATCATCTTTTAGCATACTTTTCGATCATATTAGCTCACCAAAGTGTTTTTGCGCACGCTCCGCTGTTCTAGTCGCTACTCTCTGCGTTTTTTAAAAAGATACATGCCATACAATGTTATTCGAATTTTACACTTTTTCGGTCACCGTGAAATATTTTGTCTTGATATTAACCGACTTGATATTGACCGTCGCGTCGAGCCCGTTGCGTAGACACCTCGTTTGTGTAGATCGGACCTGTTGCACTTCTAAAAACATCGCAATAAGGATTCTGTTTGCAATAATTTAAGCGTTTTCACCTACTTTAGGCACTGAATATTTGTCGTTTTGAAGCTCAGTTTGAAATGTTTTAGTTTGTCGTTTCTGTTCAAATCGATCATGTTTTAGCATTTTTTTCGTTTTTATTAGCTCACCGAAGTGGTTCTGCGCACGCTTCGCTATTCTAGTAGGTACTCTTTTGCGATATTTTAAAAGATACATCCCATACAAAGTTAGTCGAATTTTACACTTTTTCGGTCACCGTGAAATATGTTGTATTGATATTTATCGACTTTCGCATTGTATTGATAATAAGCGACTTTTATTAATATTAATAGACAAATCAATTGTGTAGATCGGACCTGTTGCACTTCAAAAAGATCGCAATCTGGATTCTGTTTGCAATAATTTTAGCGTTTTCACCTACTTTAGACACTGAATATTTGTCGTTTTGAAGCTCAGTTTGAAATGTTTCAGTTTGTCGTTTCTGTTCAAATCGATCATATTTTAGCATACTTTTCGATCATATTAGCTCACCGAAGTGGTTTTGCGCACGCTCCGCTGTTGAAGTAGGTACTTTTTTGCGATATTTTAAAAGATACATCCTATACAAAGTTAGTCGAATTTTACACTTTTTCTGTCACCGTGAAATATTTTGTATTGATATTAACCGACTTTATATTGACGGTCGCGTCGAGGTCGTTGCGTAGACACCTCGTTTGTGTAGATCGGACCTGTTGCACTTCAAAAAATTCGAAATATGGATTCTGTTTGCAATAATTTTAGCGTTTTCACCTACTTTAGACACTGAATATTTGTCGTTTTGAAGCTCAGTTTGAAATGTTTTAATCTGTCGTTTCTGTTCAAATCGATCATATTTTAGCATACTTTTCGATCATATTAGCTCACCGGAGTGTTTGAGCGCACGCTCCGTTGTTGAAATAGGAACTCTTTTGCGATATTTTAAAAGATACATCCCATACAAAGTTAGTCGAATTTTACACTTTTTCGGTCGTCGTGAAATATGTTGTATTGATATTAATCGACTTTCGCATTGTATTGATAATAAGCGACTTTTCTTAATATTAAAAGACACATCGATTGTGTAGATAGGACCTGTTGCACTTCAAAAACATTGCAATATGGATTCTGTTTGCAATAATTTTAGCGTTTTCACCTACTTTAGACACTGAATATTAGCTCCTTGGAGTGTTTTTGCGCACGCTTCGCTGTTCTTATAGGTACTCTCCTGCGTTATTTTAAAAGATATATGTTTTACAATGTTATTCGAATTTAACACTTTTTCGGTCACCGTGAAATATTTTGTCTTGATATGAAACGCCTTTATATTGACCGTCGCGTCGAACCCGTTGCATAGACACCTTGTTTGTATAGATCGGACCTCTTGCACTTCATAAACATCGCAATTTGGATTCTGTTTGCAGTAATATGAGCGTTTTCACCTACTTTAGACACTGAATATTTGTCGTTTTAAAGCTTAGTTTGAAATGTTTTAGTTTGTCGTTTCTGTTCAAATCGATCATCTTTTAGCATACTTTTCGATCATATTAGCTCACCGGAGTGTTTTTGCGCACGCTCCGCTGTTCTAGTCGGTACTCTCTGCGTTTTTTTAAAAGATACATGCCATACAATGTTATTCGAATTTTACACTTTTTCGGTCACCGTGAAATATTTTGTCTTGATATTAACCGACTTGATAGTGACCGTCGCGTCGAGCCCGTTGCGTAGACACCTCCTTTGTGTAGATCGGACCTGTTGCTTTTCAAAAAACATCGCAATAAGGATTCTGTTTGCAATAATTTAAGCGTTTTCACCTACTTTAGACACTGAATATTTGTCGTTTTGAAGCTCAGTTTGAAATGTTTTAGTTTGTCGTTTCTGTTCAAATCGATCATATTTTAGCATACTTTTCGATCATATTAGCTCACCGGAGTGTTTGAGCGCACGCTCCGTTGTTGAAATAGGAACTCTTTTGCGATATTTTAAAAGATACATCCCATACAAAATTAGTCGAATTTTACACTTTTTCGGTCACCGTGAAATATGTTGTATTGATATTAATCGACTTTCGCATTGTATTGATAATAAGCGACTTTTCTTAATATTAATAAACACACAGATTGTGTAGATAGGACCTGTTGCACTTCAAAAACATCGCAATATGGATTCTGTTTGCAATAATTTTAGCGTTTTCACCTTCTTTAGACACTGAATATTAGCTCCTTGGATTGTTTGTGCGCACGCTTCGCTGTTCTTATAGGTACTCTTCTGCGTTATTTTAAAAGATACATGTTTTACAATGTTAGTCGAATTTTACACTTTTTCGGTCACCGTGAAATATTTTGTCTTGATATTAACCGACTTTATATTGACCGTCGCGTCGAACCCGTTGCATAGACACCTCGTTTGTATAGATAGGACCTCTTGCACTTCATAAACATCGCAATATGGATTCTGTTTGCAATAATATTAGCGTTTTCACCTACTTTAGACACTGAATATTTGTCGTTTTGAAGCTCAGTTTGAAATGTTTTAGTTTGTCGTTTCTGTTCAAATCGATCATATTTTAGCATACTTTTCGATCATATTAGCTCACCGAAGTGTTTGTGCGCACGCTCCGTTGTTGAAATAGGTACTCTCTTGCGTTATTTTAAAAGATACATCCCATACAATGTTAGTCGAATTTTACACTTTTTCGGTCACCGTGAAATATTTTGTCTTGATATTAACCGACTTTATATTGACCGTTGCGTCGAACCCGTTGCATAGACACCTCGTTTGTATAGATCGGACCTCTTGCACTTCATAAACATCGCAATATGGATTCTGTTTGCAATAATATTAGCGTTTTCACCTACTTTAGACACTGAATATTTGTCGTTTTAAAGCTTAGTTTGAAATGTTTTAGTTTGTCGTTTCTGTTCAAATCGATCATCTTTTAGCATATTTTTCGATCATATTAGCTCACCGGAGTGTTTTTGCGCACGCTCCGCTGTTCTAGTCGGTACTCTCTGCGTTTTTTTAAAAGATACATGCCATACAATGTTATTCGAATTTTACACTTTTTCGGTCACCGTGAAATATTTTGTCTTGATATTAACCGACTTGATAGTGACCGTCGCGTCGAGCCCGTTGCGTAGACACCTCGTTTGTGTAGATCGGACCTGTTGCTTTTCAAAAAACATCGCAATAAGGATTCTGTTTGCAATAATTTAAGCGTTTTCACCTACTTTAGACACTGAATATTTGTCGTTTTGAAGCTCAGTTTGAAATGTTTTAGTTTGTCGTTTCTGTTCAAATCGATCATATTTTAGCATACTTTTCGATCATATTAGCACACCGGAGTGTTTGAGCGCACGCTCCGTTGTTGAAATAGGAACTCTTTTGCGATATTTTAAAAGATACATCCCATACAAAATTAGTCGAATTTTACACTTTTTCGGTCACCGTGAAATATGTTGTATTGATATTAATCGACTTTCGCATTGTATTGATAATAAGCGACTTTTCTTAATATTAATAAACACATAGATTGTGTAGATAGGACCTGTTGCACTTCAAAAACATCGCAATATGGATTCTGTTTGCAATAATTTTAGCGTTTTCACCTTCTTTAGACACTGAATATTAGCTCCTTGGATTGTTTGTGCGCACGCTTCGCTGTTCTTATAGGTACTCTTCTGCGTTATTTTAAAAGATACATGTTTTACAATGTTAGTCGAATTTTACACTTTTTCGGTCACCGTGAAATATTTTGTCTTGATATTAACCGACTTTATATTGACCGTCGCGTCGAACCCGTTGCATAGACACCTCGTTTGTATAGATAGGACCTCTTGCACTTCATAAACATCGCAATATGGATTCTGTTTGCAATAATATTAGCGTTTTCACCTACTTTAGACACTGAATATTTGTCGTTTTGAAGCTCAGTTTGAAATGTTTTAGTTTGTCGTTTCTGTTCAAATCGATCATATTTTAGCATACTTTTCGATCATATTAGCTCACCGGAGTGTTTGTGCGCACGCTCCGTTGTTGAAATAGGTACTCTCTTGCGTTATTTTAAAAGATACATCCCATACAATGTTAGTCGAATTTTACACTTTTTCGGTCACCGTGAAATATTTTGTCTTGATATTAACCGACTTTATATTGACCGTTGCGTCGAACCCGTTGCATAGACACCTCGTTTGTATAGATCGGACCTCTTGAACTTCATAAACATCGCAATATGGATTCTGTTTGCAATAATATTAGCGTTTTCACCTACTTTAGACACTGAATATTTGTCGTTTTAAAGCTTAGTTTGAAATGTTTTAGTTTGTCGTTTCTGTTCAAATCGATCATCTTTTAGCATATTTTTCGATCATATTAGCTCACCGGAGTGTTTTTGCGCACGCTCCGCTGTTCTAGTCGGTACTCTCTGCGTTTTTTTAAAAGATACATGCCATACAATGTTATTCGAATTTTACACTTTTTCGGTCACCGTGAAATATTTTGTCTTGATATTAACCGACTTGATATTGACCGTCGCGTCGAGCCCGTTGCGTAGACACCTCGTTTGTGTAGATCGGACCTGTTGCACTTCAACAACATCGCAAAAAGGATTCTGTTTGCAATAATTTAAGCGTTTTCACCTACTTTAGACACTGAATATTTGTCGTTTTGAAGCTCAGTTTGAAATGTTTAAGTTTGTCGTTTCTGTTCAAATCGATCATATTTTGGCATACTTTTCGATCATATTAGCTCACTGGAGTGTTTTTGCACACGCTCCGCTGTTCAAGTCGGTACTCTCTGCGTTTTTTTAAAAGATACATATCATACAATGTTATTCGAATTTTACACTTTTTCGGTCACCGTTAAATATTTTGTCTTGATATTAACCGACTTCATATTGACCGTTGCATTGAGCCCGTTGCGTAGACACATCGTTTGTGAAGATCGGACCTGTTGCACTTCATGAACATCGCAATATGGATTCTGTTTGCAATAATTTAAGCGTTTCCACCTACTTTAGACACTGAATATTTGTCGTTTTGAAGCTCAGTTTGAAATGTTTCAGTTTGTCGTTTCTGTTCAAATCGATCATATTTTATCATATTTTTAGATCATATGAGCTAACCGGAGTGTTTGTGCGCACGCTCCGCTGTTGAAATAGGTACTATATTGCGTTATTTTAAAAGATACATCCCATACAAAGTTAGTCGAATTTTACACTTTTTCGGTCACCGTGAAATATGTTGTATTGATATTTATCGACTTTCGCATTGTATTGATAATAAGCGACTTTTATTAATACTAATAGACACATCAATTGTGTAGATCGGACCTGTTGCACTTCAAAAAGATCTCAATCTGGATTCTGTTTGCAATAATTTTAGCGTTTTCACCTACTTTAGACACTGAATATTTGTCGTTTTGAAGCTCAGTTTGAAATGTTTCAGTTTGTCGTTTCTGTTCAAATCGATCATATTTTAGCATATTTTTAGATCATATTAGCTAACCGGAGTGTTTGTGCGCACGCTCCGCTGTTGAAGTAGGTACTATATTGCGTTATTTTAAAAGATACATCCCATACAAAGTTAGTCGAATTTTACACTTTTTCGGTCACCGTGAAATATGTTGTATTGATATTTATCGACTTTCGCATTGTATTGATAATAAGCGACTTTTATTAATACTAATAGACACATCAATTGTATAGATCGGACCTGTTGCACTTCAAAAAGATCGCAATCTGGATTATGTTTGCAATAATTTTAGCGTTTTCACCTACTTTTAGACACTGAATATTTGTCGTTTTGAAGCTCAGTTTGAAATGTTTCAGTTTGTCGTTTTTGTTCAAATCGATCATATTTTAGCATATTTTTAAATCATATTAGCTAACCTGAGTGTTTGTGCGCACGCTCCGCTGTTGAAGTAGGTACTATATTGCGTTATTTTAGAAGATACATCCCATACAAAGTTAGTCGAATTTTACATTTTTTCGGTCACCGTCAAATATGTTGTATTGATATTTATCGACTTTCGCATTGTATTGATAATAAGCGACTTTTATTAATACTAATAAACACATCAATTGTGTAGATCGGACCTGTTGCACCTCAAAAAGATCGCAATCTGGATTCTGTTTGCAATAATTTTAGCGTTTTCACCTACTTTAGACACTGAATATTTGTCGTTTTGAAACTCAGTTTGAAATGTTTTAGTTTGTCGTTTCTGTTCAAATTGATTATCTTTTAGCATACTTTTCGAACATATTAGCTCACCTAAGTGGTTCTGCGCACGCTTCGCTGTTGAAGTAGGTACTCTTTTGCGATATTTTAAAAGACACATCCCATACAAAATTAGTCGAATTTTACACTTTTACAGTCACCGTGAAATATTTTGTATTGATATTTCTCGACTTTATATTGACCGTCGCATCGTGCCCGTAGCGTAGACTCATCGTTTGTGTAGATCGGACCTGTTGCACTTCATAAATATCGCAATATGAATTCTGTTTGCAATAATTTAAGCGTTTTCACCTACTTTAGACACTGAATATTTGTCGTTTTGAAGCTCAGTTTGAAATGTTTTAGTTTGTCGTTTCTGTTCAAATCGATCATCTTTTACCATACTTTTCGATCATATTAGCTCAAAGAAGTGATTCTGCGCACGTTCCGCTGTTGAAGTAGGTACTCTTTTGCGATATTTTAAAAGATACATCCCATACAAAGTATGTTGAATTTTACACTTTTTCGGTCACCGTGAAATATTTTGTCTTGATAGTAACCGACTTTATATTGACCGTCGCGTCGAGCCCGTTGCGTAGACACCTCGTTTGTGTAGATCGGACTTGTTGCACTTCAAAGACATCGCAACATGGATTCTGTTTGCAATAGTTTTAGCGTTTTCACCTACTTTAGACACTGAATATTTGTCGTTTTGAAGCTCAGTTTGAAATGTTTTAGTTTGTCGTTTCTGTTCAAATTGATTATCTTTTAGCATACTTTTCGAACATATTAGCTCACCTAAGTGGTTCTGCGCACGCTTCGCTGTTGAAGTAGGTACTCTTTTGCGATATTTTAAAAGATACATCCCATACAAAAGTTAGTCGAATTTTACACTTTTTCGGTCACCGTGAAATATTTTGTATTGATATTTACCGACTTTATATTGACCGTCGCATCGTGCCCGTAGCGTAGACTCATCGTTTGTGTAGATCGGACCTGTTGCACTTCATAAATATCGCAGTATGGATTCTGTTTGCAATAATTTAAGCGTTTTCACCTACTTTAGACACTGAATATTTGTCGTTTTGAAGCTCAGTTTGAAATGTTTTAGTTTGTCGTTTCTGTTCAAATCGATCATATTTTAGCATACTTTTCGATCATATTAGCTCACCGGAGTGTTTGTGCGCACACTCCGTTGTTGAAATAGGTACTCTCTTGCGTTATTTTAAAAGATACATCTTATACAAAGTTAGTCGAATTTTACACTTTTTCGGTCACCGTGAAATATTTTGTCTTGATATTAACCGACTTCATATTGACCGTCGCATCGAGCCCGTTGCGTAGACACATCGCTTGTGTAGATCGGACCTGTTGCACTTCAAAAACATCGCAATATGGATTCTGTTTGCAATAATTTAAGCGTTTTCATCTACTTTAGACACTGAATATTTGTCGTTTTGAAGCTCAGTTTGATATGTTTTAGTTTGTCGTTTCTGCTCAAATCGATCATATTTTAGCATACTTTTCGATCATAGTAGCTTACCGAAATGGTTCTGCGCACGCTTCGCTGTTCTAGTAGATACTCTTTTGCGTTATTTTAAAAGATACATCCCATACAAAGTTAGTCGAATTTTACACTTTTTCGGTTACTGTGAAATATGTTGTATTGATATTAATCGACTTTCGCATTGTATTGATAATAAGCGACTTTTCTTAATATTAATAGACACATCGATTGTGTAGATAGGACCTGTTTCACTTCAAAAACATCGCAATATGGATTCTGTTTGCAATAATTTTAGCGTTTTCACCTACTTTAGACACTGAATATTTGTCGTTTTGAAGCTCAGTTTGAAATGTTTTAGTTTGTCGTTTCTGTTCAAATTGATTATCTTTTAGCATACTTTTCGAACATATTAGCTCACCGAAGTCGTTCTGCGCAAGCTCCGCTGTTGAAGTAGGTACTCTTTTGCGATATTTTAAAAGATACATCCCATACAAAGTTAGTCGAATTTTACACTTTTTCGGTCACCGTGAAATATTTTGTCTTGATATTAACCGACTTCATATTGACCGTCGCGTCGAGCCCGTTGCGTAGACACATCGCTTGTGTAGATCGGACCTGTTGCACTTCAAAAACATCGCAATATGGATTCTGTTTGCAATAATTTAAGCGTTTTCATCTACTTTAGACACTGAATATTTGTCGTTTTGAAGCTCAGTTTGATATGTTTTAGTTTGTCGTTTCTGTTCAAATCGATCATATTTTAGCATATTTTTCGATCATATTAGCTCACCGAAGTGGTTCTGCGCACGCTCCGCTGTTGAAATAGGTACTTTTTTGCGATATTTTAAAAGATACATCCCATACAAAGTTAGTCGAATTTTACACTTTTTCGGTCACCGTGAAATATTTTGTCTTGATATTAACCGACTTTATATTGACCGTCGCGTCGAGCCCGTTGCGTAGACACCTCATCTGTGTAGATCGGACCTGTTGCACTTCAAAAACATCGCAATATGGATTCTGTTTGCAATAATTTAAACGTTTTCATCTACTTTAGACACTGAATATTTGTCGTTTTGAAGCTCAGTTTGAAATGTTTTAGTTTGTCGTTTCTGTTCAAATCGATCATCTTTTAGCAAACTTTTTGATCATACTAGCTCACCAGAGTATTTATGCTCACTTTGCTGTTGATGTAGGTACCCTTTTGCCATATTTTAAAAGATACATCCCATACAAAGTAAGTCGAATTTTACACTTTTTCGGTCACCGTGAAATATGTTGTATTGACATTAATCGACTTTCGCATTGTATTGATAATAAGCGACTTTTATTTATATTAAAAGACACATCGATTGTGTAGATGGGACCTGTTGCACTTCAAATAGATCGCAATCTGGATTCTGTTTGCAATAATTTAAGCGTTTTCACCTACTTTAGACACTGAATATTTTTCGTTTTTAAGCTTAGTTTGAAATATTTTAGTTTGTCGTTTCTGTTCAAATCGATTATCTTTTAGCATAATTTTGAATCATATTAGTTCACCGAAGTGGTTCTGCGCACGATCCGCTGTTCTAGTAGGTACTCTTTGCGTTATTTTAAAAGATACATGCCATACAATGTTAGTCGAATTTTACACTTTTTCGGTCACTGTGAAATATTTTGTCTTGATATTAACCGACTTTATATTGACCGTCGTATCGAGCCCGATGCGTAGACACATCGCTTGTGTAGATCGGACCTGTTGCACTTCAAAAACATCGCAATATGGATTCTGTTTGCAATAATTTTAGCGTTTTTATCTACTTTAGACACTGAATATTTGTCGTTTTGAAGCTCAGTTTGAAATGTTTTAGTTTGTCGTTTCTGTTCAAATCGTTCATATTTTAGCATACTTTTCGATCATATTAGCTCACCGGAGTGTTTGTGCGCACGCTCCATTGTTGAAATACGAACCCTTTTGCGATATTTTAAAAGATACATCCCATACAAAGTAAGTCGAATTTTACACTTTTTCGGTCACCGTGAAATATGTTGTATTGATATTAATCGACTTTCGCATTGTATTGATAATAAGCGACTTTTATTTATATTAATAGACACATCGAATTTGTAGATAGGACCTGTTGCACTTCAAAAACATCGCAATATGGATTCTGTTTGCAAAAATTTTAGCGTTTTCACCTACTTTAGACACTGAATATTTGTCGTTTTGAAGCTCAGTTTGAAATGTTTTAGTTTGTCGTTTCTGTTCAAATCGATCATATTGTAGCATACTTTTCGATCATATTAGCTCACCGGAGTGTTTGTGCGCACGCTTCGCTGTTGAAATACGTACTTCCATGCGTTATTTTAAAAGATACATCCCATACAAAGTTAGTCGAATTTGACACTTTTTCGGTCACCGTGAAATATTTTGTCTTTATATTAACCGACTTTATATTGACCGTCGCGTCGAGCCCGTTGCGTAGCCACCTCGTTTGTGTAGATCGGACCTGTTGCACTTCAAAAACATCGCAATATGGATTCTGTTTGGAATAATTTTAGCGTTTTCACCTACTTTAGACACTGAATATTTGTCGTTTTGAAGCTCAGTTTGAAATGTTTTAGTTTGTCGTTTCTGTTCAAATCGATCATATTTTAGCATACTTTTCGATCATATTAGCTCACCGGAGTGTTTGTGCGCACGCTCCGTTGTTGAAATAGGTACTCTCTTGCGTTATTTTAAAAGATACATCCCATACAAAGTTAGTCGAATTTTACACTTTTTCGGTCACCGTGAAATATGTTGTATTGATATTTATCGACTTTCGCATTGTATTGATAATAAGCGACTTTTATTAATATTAATAGACAAATCAATTGTGTAGATCGGACCTGTTGCACTTCAAAAAGATCGCAATCTGGATTCTGTTTGCAATAATTTTTGCGTTTTCACCTACTTTAGACACTGAATATTTGTCGTTTTGAAGCTCAGTTTGAAATGTTTCAGTTTGTCGTTTCTGTTCAAATCGATCATATTTTAGCATATTTTTGGATCATATTAGCTAACCGGAGTGTTTGTGCGCACGCTCCGCTGTTGAAGTAGGTACTTTTTTGCGATATTTTAAAAGATACATCCCATACAAAGTTAGTCGAATTTTACACTTTTTCTGTCACCGTGAAATATTTTGTATTGATATTAACCGACTTTATATTGACCGTCGCGTCGAGGTCGTTGCGTAGACACCTCGTTTGTGTAGATCGGACCTGTTGCACTTCAAAAAATTCGAAATATGGATTCTGTTTGCAATAATTTTAGCGTTTTCACCTACTTTAGACACTGAATATTTGTCGTTTTAAAGCTCAGTTTGAAATGTTTTAGTCTGTCGTTTCTGTTCAAATCGATCATATTTTAGCATACTTTTCGATCATATTAGCTCACCGGAGTGTTTGAGCGCACGCTCCGTTGTTGAAATAGGAACTTTTTTGCGATATTTTAAAAGATACATCCCATACAAAGTTAGTCGAATTTTACACTTTTTCTGTCATCGTGAAATATGTTGTATTGATATTAATCGACTTTCGCATTGTATTGATAATAAGCGACTTTTCTTAATATTAATAGACACATCGATTGTGTAGATAGGACCTGTTGCACTTCAAAAACATCGCAATATGGATTCTGTTTGCAATAATTTTAGCGTTTTCACCTACTTTAGACACTGAATATTAGCTCCTTGGAGTGTTTGTGCGCACGCTTTGCTGTTCGTATAGGTACTCTCCTGCGTTATTTTAAAAGATATATCCCTTCTCCCCTTGGACGCCGTAGTGAACGGTCGTGTCGAATAATACTGCGCGCGACCTCAGACCAGTGTGCGAGCAAGATAACTAGACCTGCGACGAAGATACAAATTCACCTGCTCCTGCGCAACTATCTGACGTAGCCCCGCCCACCAACCAATTGCGACGGCTTATCTCGACCAGGTACACCTCCTATCGCTATAAGGGGCAAGCTCCTCCCACTGTGATTCACTGCACTACTGAGATAACGCTTACATTGCCCGTCGGCTCAGTACAACATTTAGGCCTACAATCCGCCTTGTCACAATGTATGTAAATAGAACGCCCGTCAAAGCGTCCGCGTTACCTAACTTAAGGCAGCAGACCTCTGCTACCTATGGATCGGACCCTCAACTCTCCACAAACAAAACAAGGGACCTACAGGACGATGAAAACTCCCCACCATGCTATATTTTCCACCGTAACAAACGACCCCGAGACGATAACCTTTCACCTTCACAACTTCACTGCTTTAAAGAGGAAATGAAAGAATTCATGTCGACTTTAATTAATGACCAGAAAAAGGAATTAGGTGTGATCACTAAAAATTTGAGGGAAATTCAAGTTACAAACACGAACATTGAGCAATCTGTGTCTCTTTTAATCACCCAAAACGAAGAATTCCGAAAAAAGATCGACTTGTTAGAGTCACAGGCGAAAAAAGATCGAGAATACATCTCAATCCTTGAGGATAAAATAGAGGACTTACAGAGATCTACCCGGAAGACTTGTATTGAAATGAAAAACGTCCCGCGTAAAAATCTCGAGAATAGGGATGACTTAATGAATATGGTCTCGTGTTTATCAAAAACAATAAATGTCAACATTGGCCCGCGAGACGTTAAAGACATTTTTAGACTTAGGGGTAGAAACGAAAAGGACAAAAACCCTCCTATTATTGTTGAGTTGGGCTCAACAATCCTAAAAACGGATTTTATAAAAAAGACGAAGGAATTCAATATTAAGAACAAAGAGAAACTCCGGGCAAAACATCTAGGTTTTACTGTGAATGAAGACACCCCTATATTTATCTCCGAGCAGTTGACCCCTAAAGCTGCAAGGCTATTCTTCCTCGCCCGGGACCTCGCTAAGTCCAAACAGTATAAATATTGCTGGACTGCATTTGGACGAATTTTTGTACGTAAAGATGATTCATCTAAAATAATTTGCGTTCAAAGTGAATCTCAAGTGCACTTACTTATGCAAAACTCATGACTGATCCTGCTTACTTATAAGTTGATTTCTCGATTCTATGTTCATTTTTACTATGTAGTCACATTTTATAAAAACAAGTTTTTCAAGTATGTCACACAACTCTCACAACATATTATGTACACAATAACACTATTAAGCTCCTCAACTTTATCAATACTTATAACAACCAACCAAATACCAATACTAAAAAACACTCACAAAAACACTCACACCACTTGCATATACATAGCCTACAACCATTCACACACTCAATTTAAAATATATAAAAGTAGTTACAAAATATTTGATGCCGTCGTTTTAACTTTTAAAACATTTACAAATAAGTACCTTTATACACGCATAATTATTTTCATATATATCACACTAAGTTCCCCGGCTAGTATTGACTTGAAGTATACAACTAATTCCCATGGATAGAAAAATTCAATCAATCCAAGAATTGGACTCTTTGCAACTAGCTGATTCTTATAATTGTAACATACAAGACTTGCCACAACATGTTTCGCTCAGTACATATAATAATCTAATTGTTATCACCAAAAACATCAGGAGTATTTATTGCTTTAGCTCAATCTATAATAACTTACTGTATTCCCATTTGGGGCGGTGCAAATAAAACCGAATTTTTAATTCTTGAACGGGCCCAAAGATCTCTTATTAAAGTTATGTATTTTAGACCACGAAGATTTTCTACGGATGCCCTATATCTTTCTACTAAACTTCTCTCCATTCGAAAATTATACGTGCTTAACATAATCGTAAAGCGGCACAAATCTTTACCGTTTAATGACTCCCTACAAAGAAAGAGGCGAAATGATATTGTTGCCCCCTCACCTCTAGTTCATACCGTATTTGCTCAAAGACAGTACCCATCTCAATCAGCTTTGATATATAATAAACTGAATAGAATTCTTAAAATATACCCTATGCCAACATATTTTTGTAAAAAATCTGTAATGCATTGGTTGGTTTCCCTAACTTATGACGAAGTTGAAACACTTTTGTCTAGAATAACATAGCCAGTGTGACTAGAATAATTCTACAATAATATATATCTACAACAATATATATCTGTTATAATAGTGTACACTCTTTCTCTCTCATTAAGCCCTTTCATATATATGTACATACATGCGTACCCACCCTCTAACCCACACCCACACACATACGCGCACACACCCATACACACACACACGCACATACACACACACACACACACACACACACACACACACACACACAGACACACACACACACACACACACACACACACACACACACACACACACACACACACACACACACACACACACACACACACACACACACACACACACACACACACACACACTGAAACATACAGATAGCCTTTAATTTTAAATGAAATATGTCATATAATAGTAATCATTGTAATAGTTAAGGGAAGAAGCGAGTCATTCCCAACACGAGTATCTCCTGATTACTCAATGGGAAGTCTCATCAATGCTCTGTATATCTGATTACTGAAATAAATGTCCTTTTACTTTACTTTACTTTATATGTTTTACAATGTTATTCGAATTTTACACTTTTTCGGTCACCGTGAAATATTTTGTCTTGATATTAACCGACTTTATATTGACCGTCGCGTCGAACCCGTTGCATAGACACCTCGTTTGTATAGATCGGACCTCTTGCACTTCATAAACATCGCAATATGGATTCTGTTTGCAATAATATTAGCGTTTTCACCTACTTTAGACACTGAATATTTGTCGTTTTGAAGCTCAGTTTGAAATGTTTTAGTTTGTCGTTTCTGTTCAAATCGATCATATTTTAGCATACTTTTCGATCATATTAGCTCACCGGAGTGTTTGAGCGCACGCTCCGTTGTTGAAATAGGAACTCTTTTGCGATATTTTAAAAGATACATCCCATACAAAGTTAGTCGAATTTTACACTTTTTCGGTCACCGTGAAATATGTTGTATTGATATTAATCGACTTTCGCATTGTATTGATAATAAGCGACTTTTCTTAATATTAATAAACACATCGATTGTGTAGATAGGACCTGTTGCACTTCAAAAACATCGCAATATGGATTCTGTTTGCAATTATTTTAGCGTTTTCACCTTCTTAAGACACTGAATATTAGCTCCTTGGAGTGTTTGTGCGCACGCTTCGCTGTTCTTATAGGTACTCTCCTGCGTTATTTTAAAAGATACATGTTTTACAATGTTAGTCGAAATTTACACTTTTTCGGTCACCGTGAAATATTTTGTCTTGATATTAACCGACTTTATATTGACCGTCGCGTCGAACCCGTTGCATAAACACCTCGTTTGTATAGATCGGACCTCTTGCACTTCATAAACATCGCAATATGGATTCTGTTTGCAATAATATTAGCGTTTTCACCTACTTTAGACACTGAATATTTGTCGTTTTGAAGCTCAGTTTGAAATGTTTTAGTTTGTCGTTTCTGTTCAAATCGATCATCTTTTAGCATACTTTTCGATCATATTAGCTCACCGGAGTGTTTTTGCGCACGCTCCGCTGTTCTAGTCGGTACTCTCTGCGTTTTTAGGGTTCCGTAGCCGAATTGCAAAAAACGGAACCCTTATAGTTTCGTCAAGTCTGTCTGTCTGTCTGTCTGTCTGTCTGTCTGCCTGTCTGTCTGTCTGTCTGTCTGTCCGTCCGTATGTCACAGCCATTTTATTCTGTAACTATAAGCATTACACAATTAAAATTTGGTAGGAAGATGTGCCTTGTTAACCGCTTACCGATTCTCATACAAAAAACAAAAAATATTGACAGTTAAAGGGGGGCTCCCATACATGAAACTAAAACCAAAATATTTTTTTTTAGTCAAACCTATGCGTGTGGGGTGTCTATGGATAGGTCTTCTAAAATGACGTTTAGGTTTCTAAAACCATTTTCTTTTAAAGTCTAACGTTTCATAGGTAGACGCTTCCAAAGTGGTAAAATGGGCGTCCCCCCCCCCATCTAACTTCTAAACCAAGCAAGTGTAAATTTAAAAAAAAATATATAATGTAGATCTTAACAAATACTTTCAACGAAAATTGGTGCGGACGAGATTGAACGAGTAGTTTTTGAGATATAGCACATTTTCAACAACCGCAAACATAACTTTGTACTTCATACAAACACTATGAAAAACAAAGTTATATTTGCAGTCTACAAAATATTGTGGTATTTTACTAAGTAGAAGTAAGTGGATTCCCTAATTCAGTTAAAGTTGGCACGGAACCCTTAGTTGGCGAGTCCGACTCGCACTTGCCCGGTTTTTTTTTTAAAAGATACATGCCATACAATGTTATTCGAATTTTACACTTTTTCGGTCACCGTGAAATATTTTGTCTTGATATTAACCGACTTGATATTGACCGTCGCGTTGAGCCCGTTGCGTAGACACCTCGTTTGTGTAGATCGGACCTGTTGCACTTCAAAAAACATCGCAATAAGGATTCTGTTTGCAATAATTTAAGCGTTTTCACCTACTTTAGACACTGAATATTTGTCGTTTTGAAGCTCAGTTTGAAATGTTTTAGTTTGTCGTTTCTGTTCAAATCGATCATATTTTAGCATACTTTTCGATCATATTAGCTCACCGGAGTGTTTGAGCGCACGCTCCGTTGTTGAAATAGGAACTCTTTTGCGATATTTTAAAAGATACATCCCATACAAAGTTAGTCGAATTTTACACTTTTTCGGTCACCGTGAAATATGTTGTATTGATATTAATCGACTTTCGCATTGTATTGATAATAAGCGACTTTTCTTAATATTAATAATCACATCGATTGTGTAGATAGGACCTGTTGCACTTCAAAAACATCGCAATATGGATTCTGTTTGCAATTATTTTAGCGTTTTCACCTTCTTAAGACACTGAATATTAGCTCCTTGGAGTGTTTGTGCGCACGCTTCGCTGTTCTTATAGGTACTCTCCTGCGTTATTTTAAAAGATACATGTTTTACAATGTTAGTCGAAATTTACACTTTTTCGGTCACCGTGAAATATTTTGTCTTGATATTAACCGACTTTATATTGACCGTCGCGTCGAACCCGTTGCATAAACACCTCGTTTGTATAGATCGGACCTCTTGCACTTCATAAACATCGCAATATGGATTCTGTTTGCAATAATATTAGCGTTTTCACCTACTTTAGACACTGAATATTTGTCGTTTTGAAGCTCAGTTTGAAATGTTTTAGTTTGTCGTTTCTGTTCAAATCGATCATATTTTAGCATACTTTTCGATCATATTAGCTCACCGGAGTGTTTGTGCGCACGCTCCATTGTTGAAATAGGTACTCTCTTGCGTTATTTTAAAAGATACATCCCATACAAAGTTAGTCGAATTTTACAATTTTTCGGTCACCGTGAAATATGTTGTATTGATATTTATCGACTTTCGCATTGTATTGATAATAAGCGACTTTTATTAATATTAATAGACACATCAATTGTGTAGATCGGACCTGTTGCACTTCAAAAAGATCGCAATCTGGATTCTGTTTGCAATAATTTTAGCGTTTTCACCTACTTTAGACACTGAATATTTGTCGTTTTGAAGCTCAGTTTGAAATGTTTCAGTTTGTCGTTTCTGTTCAAATCGATCATATTTTAGCATATTTTTAGATCATATTAGCTAACCGGAGTGTTTGTGCGCACGCTCCGCTGTTGAAGTAGGTACTATATTGCGTTATTTTAAAAGATACATCCCATACAAAGTTAGTCGAATTTTACAATTTTTCTGTCACCGTGAAATATTTTGTATTGATATTAACCGACTTTTTATTGACCGTCGCGTTGAGGTCGTTGCGTAGACACCTCGTTTGTGTAGATCGGACCTGTTGCACTTCAAAAACATCGCAATATGGATTCTGTTTGCAATAATATTAGCGTTTTCACCTACTTTAGACACTGAATATTTGTCGTTTTAAAGCTTAGTTTGAAATGTTTTAGTTTGTCGTTTCTGTTCAAATCGATCATCTTTTAGCATACTTTTCGATCATATTAGCTCACTGGAGTGTTTTTGCACACGCTCCGCTGTTCTAGTCGGTACTCTCTGCGTTTTTTTAAAAGATACATATCATACAATGTTATTCGAATTTTACACTTTTTCGGTCACCGTTAAATATTTTGTCTTGATATTAACCGAATTCATATTGACCGTCGCATCGAGCCCGTTGCGTAGACACATCGTTTGTGAAGATCGGACCTGTTGCACTTCATGAACATCGCAATATGGATTCTGTTTGCAATAATTTAAGCGTTTTCACCTACTTTAGACACTGAATATTTGTCGTTTTGAAGCTCAGTTTGAAATGTTTCAGTTTGTCGTTTCTGTTCAAATCGATCATATTTTAGCATATTTTTAGATCATATTAGCTAACCGGAGTGTTTGTGCGCACGCTCCGCTGTTGAAATAGGTACTATATTGCATTATTTTAAAAGATACATCCCATACAAAGTTAGTCGAATTTTTCACTTTTTCGGTCACCGTGAAATATGTTGTATTGATATTTATCGACTTTCGCATTGTATTGATAATAAGCGACTTTTATTAATACTAAAAAACACATCAATTGTGTAGATCGGACCTGTTGCACTTCAAAAAGATCGCAATCTGGATTCTGTTTGCAATAATTTTAGCGTTTTCACCTACTTTAGACACTGAATATTTGTCGTTTTGAAGCTCAGTTTGAAATGTTTCAGTTTGTCGTTTCTGTTCAAATCGATCATATTTTAGCATATTTTTAAATCATATTAGCTAACCGGAGTGTTTGTGCGCACGCTCCGCTGTTGAAATAGGTACTATATTGCGTTATTTTAAAAGATACATCCCATACAAAGTTAGTCGAATTTTACACTTTTTCGGTCACCGTGAAATATGTTGTATTGATATTTATCGACTTTCGCATTGTATTGATAATAAGCGACTTTTATTAATACTAATAGACACATCAATTGTGTAGATCGGACCTGTTGCACTTCAAAAAGATCGCAATCTGAATTCTGTTTGCAATAATTTTAGCGTTTTCACCTACTTTAGACACTGAATATTTGTCGTTTTGAAGCTCAGTTTGAAATGTTTCAGTTTGTCGTTTCTGTTCAAATCGATCATATTTTAGCATATTTTTAAATCATATTAGCTAACCGGAGTGTTTTAGCGCACGCTCCGCTGTTGAAGTAGGTACTATATTGCGTTATTTTAAAAGATACATCCCATACAAAGTTAGTCGAATTTTACACTTTTTCGGTCACCGTGAAATATGTTGTATTGATATTTATCGACTTTCGCATTGTATTGATAATAAGCGACTTTTATTAATACTAATAGACACATCAATTGTATAGATCGGACCTGTTGCACTTCAAAAAGATCGCAATCTGGATTCTGTTTGCAATAATTTTAGCGTTTTCACCTACTTTAGACACTGAATATTTGTCGTTTTGAAGCTCAGTTTGAAATGTTTCAGTTTGTCGTTTTTGTTCAAATCGATCATATTTTAGCATATTTTTAAATCATATTAGCTAACCGGAGTGTTTGTGCGCACGCTCCGCTGTTGAAGTAGGTACTATATTGCGTTATTTTAAAAGATACATCCCATACAAAGTTAGTCGAATTTTACACTTTTTCGGTCACCGTGAAATATGTTGTATTGATATTTATCGACTTTCGCATTGTATTGATAATAAGCGACTTTTATTAATACTAATAGACACATCAATTGTGTAGATCGGACCTGTTGCACTTCAAAAAGATCGCAATCTGAATTCTGTTTGCAATAATTTTAGCGTTTTCACCTACTTTAGACACTGACAGCCGGTTTCTGAATTGAGCATTTGACGTTGAGAACAACTTAAGCTCGACTTAAGTATGTCTCAAAAGTATTTCTGTTTTTGAATTAAGTTTAAGTGTAATTTGAGTATTTAAGGTTGAGAATTCTCAACTTTGACATCAACTAGTGCTTAACACGAAATTTGCGTTGCACAACACAACTGACAGTACTCAAAGCCTGCTCACTGTGAACTTAAGCGTCTGAAAGCTAAGCAACCCAATGAAGGTACTTAACTCCTGCTTAAATTCAAATTTGCGAAAATTAGCTATGGGTGTAAAAGATTACGCTACAATAGGTAATGAGGAAGTGCAGGCAAAACGCTATTAAAATTCAGACAAAGTTATATTAATCTAAAAAACCGGCCAAGTGCGAGTCGGACTCGCGCACTGAGGATTCCGTGCCAACTTTAACTGAATGAGGGAATCCACTTACTTCTACTTAGTAAAATACCACAGCATTTTGTTGACTGCAAATATAACTTTGTTTTTCATAGTGTTTGTATGAGGTACAAAGTTATGTTTGCGGTTGTTGAAAATGTGTTATATCTCAAAAACTACTCGTTCGATCTCGTCCGTACCAATTTTCGTTGAAAGCATTTGTTAAGATCTACATTATATATTTTTTCAAAATTTACCCTTGCTTGGCTTATGAAACGTTAGACTTAAAAAGAAAATGGTTTAGGGACCTCTACGTCATTTTAGAAGACCTATCCATAGACCCCACACGCATAGGTTTGACCAAAAAAATATATTTTGGGTTTAGTTTCATTTATGGGAGCCCCCCCTTAACTGTCAATATTTTTTATTTTTTGTATGAGAATCGGTTATGTATGATTATAGTTACTTTTTAGTGTAATGCTTATAGTTACAGAATAAAATGGCTGTGACATACGGACGGACAGACAGACAGACAGACAGACAGACAGACTTGACGAAACTATAAGGGTTCCGTTTTTTGCCATTCGGCTACGGAACCCTAAAATACTATAATTCAGACAAAGTTATATTAATCACAAATATACGAAGGTGAACACAAGTAGCAGTAAAAAGGATCGGCACACTGGATGTATTTCTACTTTGAGATAGAGGTCAATCGTCGAATCCAAATCTGCTAGGCAGCGTTCAGGAAACTGCGCAAGAGCGTCTTCTCGTCTGAATTACCTCAGTGTCTGAAAACGAAAGTCTTCAACCAGTGTGTGTTACCAGTGATGACATACGGATCTGATACGTGGTCTATGAGCCTCATAAAGGAGCTCAAAATCACACAACGAGCGATGGAGAGGGCTATGCTCGATGTTTCTCTATGAGATCGAATCAAAAACGAGGAGGTACGAAGAATAACTAAGGTAACGGACATATCCCTAAAAATTAGCAAGCTCAAGTGGCAGTGGACAGGGCACATAGCGCGAAGAAATGATGGCCGTTGGGGCAAAAAAGTTCTAGATTCGGAGAAGGAGTGAGGAGACCTTTCGATCAAAAGTGCATCGAGGGATGTCCACCGACAAGATGGACGAACGACCTTGTTAAGATCGCGGGATCACACTGGATGCAGACCGTTTGTGATCGGTCGCAGTGGAAAATCGTGGGGGAGGCCTATGTTCAGCAGTGAATGTCTGATAATGAGTGTATTTCGAAGTTCTTCAACTTATAAACTTTTCAATCATCAAACATTGCAGGAAATCAAACTTTATCAAGTTTGTGTATGACATTGACACTGATTGATTGACAAAAGACATTCCGTTCTCGGCAGTCGTTTACAATTTCATTTTATTTAAAATATATAATAGTGACTATTTAACTTGAAATCTTATTTGCAATCTGATGCTCTTAGGAATTTATAACTGACAAAATGGAATCCAGAATTTATTAATGCCATGTATAAATACAAACTGGTAAAAATCGGTTGTTTTTACTTGTAACGGAACGTTATATAATCAAGGACAAAACTCAGTTGAATATGGTTTGAGACACTCTTAAATTGACGAATGAAACGTAGGAAACTTAAGTATTCATCAACTATTTGAGCAGATCTCAACAGATTTTCACTCAAATGCTCAAATCAGAAACCGGCTGTGAATATTTGTCGTTTTGAAGCTCAGTTTGAAATGTTTTAGTTTGTCGTTTCTGTTCAAATTGATCATCTTTTAGCATACTTTTCGAACATATTAGCTCACCTAAGTGGTTCTGCGCACGCTTCGCTGTTGAAGTAGGTACTCTTTTGCGATATTTTAAAAGATACATCCCATACAAAATTAGTCGAATTTTACACTTTTTCGGTCACCGTGAAATAATTTGTATTGATATTTCTCGACTTTATATTGACCGTCGCATCGTGCCCGTTGCGTAGACTCATCGTTTGTGTAGATCGGACCTGTTGCACTGCATAAATATCGCAATATGGATTCTGTTTTCAATAATTTAAGCGTTTTCACCTACTTTAGACACTGAATATTTGTCGTTTTGAAGCTCAGTTTGAAATGTTTTAGTTTGTCGTTTCTGTTTAAATCGATTATCTTTTACCATTTTTTTCGATCATATTAGCTCAAAGAAGTGGTTCTGCGCACGTTCCGCTGTTGAAATAGGTACTCTTTTGCGATATTTTAAAAGATACATCCCATACAAAGTTTGTCGAATTTTACACTTTTTCGGTCACCGTGAAATATTTTGTCTTGATAGTAACCGACTTTATATTGACCGTCGCGTCGAGCCTGTTGCAAAGATAGCTTGTTTGTGTAGACCGGACCTGTTGCACTTCAAAGACATCGCAACATGGATTCTGTTTGTAATAGTTTTAGCGTTTTCACCTACTTTAGACACTGAATATTTTTCGTTTTAAAGCTTAGTTTGAAATATTTTAGTTTGTCGTTTCTGTTCAAATCGATCATCTTTTAGCATAATTTTCAATCATATTAGCTCACCAGAAACTGCATTCGATCCAGACATTTTAGAAGGTTTGGAGACAATTATACAAGTCAACGAAGATGATGAAGATGAAATCGAAAGTTTCAATTCCCCAGCAGATGATGATGAAGAAGAAGAAGAAGAAAATTGATATTTTATTTTTAATTTTAATTGTAACAAAAGTACAGTTACTAAATAAAAATTAACTTAAATTATATTTACTTGACTTATTTCAATTTACCATCTCTCTATCTATCTATCAATTAATTTATTTCTATCTATTATCAAATAAAAGTAAATAAATTTAATATATATATATATTATATATATATAAAATATTGAATACAATGTATTAATTAATAAATAATACAAATTATTTATTATTAATAATATTTTAAGGAATTAGTAACTATATACAAGGTATTATTCACCGAGATTCACGGTGCTCTCCGCTCTCTATCTCGGAAAGAGTTGAGCGTACAAAAAAAAAAGTTTGGACAAAAGTTGTGCCAAATTTCATTATCTTCAATTTTTATAATAGGTCTTGAAGTGATTGGAGACATAGAAACGGAGATAATGGCAAAAAACCGATTTTCGTGACGTTTGACCTCGAATAACTTACGACGCAGACACGAGATTTATTGAGACTTTTGAGACAACTTTTAGAACGCCAAAATGAAGCTGTATACGAGTTTCCAGCTTATTATCTCCGATTCCGAGGTGAAACCCCTAAAGTGACTGGACTATCGTTTCTGTTCAAATCGATCATCTTTTAGCATAATTTTTAATCATATTAGGTCACCGAAGTGGTTCTGCGCACGATCCGTTGTTCTAGTAGGTACTCTTTGCGTTATTTTAAAAGATACATGCCATACAATGTTAGTCGAATTTTACACTTTTTCGGTCACTGTGAAATATTTTGTCTTGATATTAACCGACTTTATATTGACCGTCGCATCGAGCCCGTTGCGTAGACACCTCGATTGTGTAGATCGGACCTGTTGCACTTCAAAAACATCGCAATATGGATTCTGTTTGCAATAATTTAGGCGTTTTCATCTACTTTAGACACTGAATATTTGTCGTTTTGAAGCTCAGTTTGAAATGTTTTAGTTTGTCGTTTCTGTTCAAATGGTTCATATTTTAGCATACTTTTCGATCATATTAGCTCACCGGAGTGTTTGTGCGCACGCTCCGTTGTTGAAATACGAACCCTTTTGCGATATTTTAAAAGAAACATCCCATACAAAGTAAGTCGAATTTTACACTTTTTCGGTCACCGTGAAATATGTTGTATTGATATTAATCGACTTTCACATTGTATTGATAATAAGCGACTTTTCTTAATATTAATAGACACATCGAATTTGTAGATAGGACCTGTTGCACTTCAAAAACATCGCAATATGGATTCTGTTTGCAATAATTTTAGCGTTTTCACCTACTTTAGACACTGAATATTTGTCGTTTTGAAGCTCAGTTTGAAATGTTTTAGTTTGTCGTTTCTGTTCAAATCGATCATCTTTTAGCATACTTTTCGATCATACTAGCTCACCAGAGTATTTATGCGCACGTTTTGCTGTTGAAGTGGGTACCCTTTTGCGATATTTTAAAAGATACATCCCATACAAAGTTAGTCGAATTTTACACTTTTTCGGTCACCGTGAAATATGTTGTATTGATATTAATCGACTTTCGCATTGTATTGATAATAAGCGACTTTTATTTATATTAATAGACACATCGATTGTGTAGATCGGACCTGTTGCACTTCAAATAGATCGCAATCTGGATTCTGTTTGCAATAATTTAAGCGTTTTCACCTACTTTAGACACTGAATATTTTTCGTTTTAAAGCTTAGTTTGAAATATTTTAGTTTGTCGTTTCTGTTCAAATCGATCATCTTTTAGCATAATTTTCAATCATATTAGCTCACCGAAGTGGTTCTGCGCACGATCCGCTGTTCTAGTAGGTACTCTTTGCGTTATTTTAAAAGATACATGCCATACAATGTTAGTCGAATTTTACACTTTTTCGGTCACTGTGAAATATTTTGTCTTGATATTAACCGACTTTATATTGACCGTCGCATCGAGCCCGTTGCGTAGACACATCGCTTGTGTAGATCGGACCTGTTGCACTTCAAAAACATCGCAATATGGATTCTGTTTGCAATAATTTAGGCGTTTTCATCTACTTTAGACACTGAATATTTGTCGTTTTGAAGCTCAGTTTGAAATGTTTTAGTTTGTCGTTTCTGTTCAAATCGTTCATCTGTTAG
Organism: Pyrausta purpuralis; assembly: GCA_963924145.1. Taxonomy (NCBI): domain Eukaryota; kingdom Metazoa; phylum Arthropoda; class Insecta; order Lepidoptera; family Crambidae; genus Pyrausta; species Pyrausta purpuralis. The sequence continues at coordinate 10,414,481 of OZ001668.1, read as the reverse complement.
CATACTTTTCGATCATATTAGCTCACCGGAGTGTTTGTGCGCACGCTCCGTTGTTGAAATACGAACCCTTTTGCGATATTTTAAAAGATACATCCCATACAAAGTAAGTCGAATTTTACACTTTTTCGGTCACCGTGAAATATGTTGTATTGATATTAATCGACTTTCGCATTGTATTGATAATAAGCGACTTTTCTTAATATTAATAGACACATCGAATTTGTAGATAGGACCTGTTGCACTTCAAAAACATCGCAATATGGATTCTGTTTGCAATAATTTTAGCGTTTTCACCTACTTTAGACACTGAATATTTGTCGTTTTGAAGCTCAGTTTGAAATGTTTTAGTTTGTCGTTTCTGTTCAAATCGATCATCTTTTAGCATACTTTTTGATCATACTAGCTCACCAGAGTATTTATGCGCACGTTTTGCTGTTCTAGTAGGTACTTTTTTGCGATATTTTAAAAGATACATCCCATACAAAGTTAGTCGAATTTTACACTTTTTCGGTCACCGTGAAATATGTTGTATTGATATTAATCGACTTTCGCATTGTATTGATAATAAGCGACTTTTATTTATATTAATAGACACATCGATTGTGTAGATCGGACCTGTTGCGCTTCAAATAGATTGCAATCTGGATTCTGTTTGCAATAATTTTAGCGTTTTCACCTACTTTAGACACTGAATATTTTTCGTTTTAAAGCTTAGTTTGAAATGTATTAGTTTGTCGTTTCTGTTCAAATCGATCATCTTTTAGCATAATTTACAATCATATTAGCTCACCGAAGTGGTTCTGCGCACGATCCGCTGTTCTAGTAGGTACTTTTTTGCGATATTTTAAAAGATACATTCCATTAAAAGTAAATCGATTTTTACACATTTTCGGTCACCGTGAAATATTTTGTCTTCATATTAACCAACTTTGTATTGACCGTCGCGTCGAGGCCGTTTCGTAGACACCTCGATTGTGTAGATCGGACCTGTTGCACTTCAAAAACATCGCAATATGGATTCTGATTGCAATAATATTAGCGTTTTTACCTACTTTAGACACTGAATATTTGTCGTTTTGAAGCTCAGTTTGAAATGTTTTAGTTTGTCGTTTTATGTTCAAATCGATCATCTTTTAGCATATTTTGCAATCACATTAGCTCACCGAAGTGGTTTTGCGCACGCTCCGCTGTTGAAGTAGGTACTCTTTTTCGATATTTTTAAAGATACATCCCATACAAAGTTAGTCGAATTTTACACTTTTTCGGTCACCGTGAAATATTTTGTCTTGATATTAACCGACTATATATTGACCGTCGCGTCGAAGCCGTAGCGTAGACACCTCGTTTGTGTAGATCGGACCTGTTGCACTTCAGAAACATTGCAATATGGATTCTGTTTGGAATAATTTTAGCGTTTTCATCTACTTTAGACACTGAATATTTGTCGTTTTGAAGCTCAGTTTGAAATGTTTTAGTTTGTCGTTTCTGTTCAAATCGATCATCTTTTAGCATACTTTTCGATCATATTAGCTCACCAGAGTGTTTGTGCGCGAGCTTCGCTGTTAAAGTAGGTACTTAAGGTATACTTAAGGTAGGTTTTTTGACAATTCTGAGTGGAAAAAGTCATCAATTCGTGTCAATTTTGGTGTCAAAATGTGTGGAGGACTAAACTCTAGTAAGATTTAATATAATTGACTTGATCAGACTTAGTGTGTGCCTGTGTTCATTGGATTAATGTGATATCTGTGAGTACTGTTGGACGTTTTTATCTACCCACAGTGATCATTAGCATGACTCAAAACTAGTGTCTCGTCGATTGCGAAATCTCTTCTCCAGGTTGAGGTATCACTGCCTTGATATTACTGACTTTTTCGTCCCCACGAGTATTAGTGACTTGGCCCAGTGGTTAACGATTGGCTGTGTACACGTCAATCCACGGTTCAAATATCACTGGTGCAATATAACCAAATGCTCTTTTTGTGATTTTTGTTTTTTACCCGAGAAGTCGTGGTTCGAACCCTAGTGCGTCCCAGAACTCAAGTTGTTTTTTTTTTTTTTATTATTTTTTTGTCTCAACAGTAATATGGATAAACAAAATATAACATTTCGAAACAAGCAACAATACACAAAAACTTACTCTGATGATACTGAAAGTGAACATGACACACAACTATTTGACTGTTCAATGAGAAGTTTACCACCTATGACGAACTATGACTCTGATTGTCACGATAAAATTGCTGATTTGGAAATTAAACTGTCCTCAGCCGAGGAAGAGATAGACAATTTAAATAGTCAGAACTTTGAACTGAAAAATCAGCTTGAAATATCCTCAAGAGTTATTTCACTATACAAAAAAATTGGTAAAACGGAGAATTCTATGAGTTCTATTTCTACTCCTGTAATTCACAGAATAAAAAAAGTCATATCAAATCGCTGTCTATCGCCACCACCGAGGAATATCTGTATGACTGTTAACCAATCGACACAAACCCCTCCTGACACATCCGATGTACCTAATAACATGCATATACCCGTAATCTCTAAGAAATATAGACAGCGCCTTAAGAAACAACGAAAGAAAACAACAAATCTAGTGAAACGTATCAATAAGTTAAAAATACAAAACCAGAAAATCACAGAGGAAATGGAAAGTCTGTATAAAATAAATAGCGAACAATATGAGGAACTTATTTCAACATACGATGATGAACTTTCTACGACATTTACTACAGGGGATGATCGACTGACCCACGATACAGTTCACGAACAATTTAGGAAAAATAATACTAAGGAAAATACGAAGAAGGAAGTATATAGTAGACATGATAAAAGAAATAAAGTGGTGATACTAGCTGATCAATCGGGGAGAGGAGTTCGCCGGGTGCTGTATCAACTATTAGAACCAAAATATGACGTCTTCTGTTTTTGGAAACCGGGAGGACAACTTTCAGACCTTCTCAACTCTTGCCTTTCTGAAATCCCAACCCTTACAATGACTGACTATGTAATTGTGTTAGGCTTTTCTAATAACGACGGTCTAACCTACATAAGGCAGCATCTCACATCATGGATCGAAAAAACTCAAAATACTAATGTGATTTTATGTGAATGTTCTGAGAATAAATATATTAAAGAAAATCAGCTTAATTATGAACTTTGTAAACTATCTGAGAAATTTTTCAACACTACATTTATTGACATGAATTTTCAGATGTATAAACCAAAACGTATTCACTTTCCTGTATATGTCTGTAGATACATCTTGAGAGAAATCATACGTCAAAGTTACACTTCTCAACGAGAGATGTATTATAATAAAGCTCAAAACAAATGTAAAACTCCTTCATGTCAAGCTCCTACTGACGTAATTTCAAATACTAGAAACTTAGATAAATCAATTGACAAGGGCATTCAAACGGATATTAGCACAGTCCAAAAACAATCTGACCCAAATGTAAACTGTAATAATGACTTTTTTCGTATTCAAGCATATTAATATTTTGCATCAAAACATAAATGGTCTTTTGACAAAAGGTGACATAATGACGGTCTGTCTTGATGACCTAAGGGAAGCTGGGAAGGATATTGATGTTTTGTGCTTTACAGAGCACAACATGACTAATCAAGATACTGAACTTTTAAATATTCCAAACTTTACCCTGGCTTCATATTTTTCCCGTGATAAGCGAGAAGGCGGATCATGTATCTTGGTAAGACGAAACTTAAAATTTACTAACATAACATCTGTTCAGAGATACTGTTTCCCAAATGTTATTGAATGTTGCGCAATTGAACTAATTGATCATAATTTAATTATACTATGTATTTACAGGGTACCTACCCAAAAAGGAAAAGAAAAAATATTATTTTGACATATTCTTTAATAATCTTAATGACATTCTAACTCTCCTAATTAATAAAAGTACCAAAAAAATTGCAGTATGTGGTGACTTTAATATTGACCTTTTAATAAGAAATAAACAGGTAATTGACCTTGAGCGGCTTAGCATTAGTTTCAATCTAAAAGCCTCTGTAAATGAAATCACAAGACCATCATCTGGAACATGTATTGATAATATATTCCACAATATACGAAATGCCAAATGTGAAGTAATAGAACTTGGTATTTCAGATCATATGGCACAAATTTTAAATTGTCCTGTAAAAAAGACATGCGTATTTGACTATTGGTTCTCGTTTAGACGAGATTATTCAAAAGAAAATCTGATAAAATTTGGAGACTGTTTAAGTCAACTAACTTTTAGTGAAGTCTATGAAACGGATAATGCTGATAATGCCTTTAACTCTTTTTATGACTTATTCAAGTTATTTTATGATTTATGCTTTCCTACATTAAGAATAAAAAACAAAGCTAAATGTCGACCAAAGTGGCTCTCTAGTGGTATTAAAAAATGTAGTAAACGAAAGCGGACTCTACTCTGGAAATACAGAGTTTCTAAAAACCCTGACGATAAAGTAAGGTTTAAACATTACTCCAAAATATATAGTAAAATAATAAAATTGACTCAAAAAGCTCAAAATAATTACTACATACAAAATTCAAATAATAAATCTAAAGCGTCCTGGAATATAATTAATAAAACTAAGTATAACTACCCTTCGGAAAATATTTCAAAGCTACTAGTTGATAACAACGTAATTAAAGATCCTCAACAAATTGCTGATGTATTTAACAACTATTATGCAGATTTAGCAGACTCGGTAAAATTTCAAAATAATTCTTATCAAAAACTTCTCCGTAACTGTGTGTCAAATACGTTTTTTCTACTTCCAACTGACCTCTTCCATGTATGCTCTATAATTAAGCAACTAAAAAACACAAAAAGCACAGGATACGATAACATCTCGGTGGTAGTCATAAAATACGTAAGCAACATTATTTCTCCTATACTTTCTTACATCATAAACTTATGCTTTGAGCAAGGAGTTTTTCCATCAGCACTGAAAACCACTATTCTCAAACCTCTCCACAAAAAAGGAGATAAACTTCAAATGTCTAACTACCGGCCAATAGCCCTAAATCCAAATTTTTCCAAAGTATTTGAAAAAGTCTTACACAACAATATCTACAATTTCTTTGAAAATCATAATTTATTTGCTGACGAACAAAAGGGATTTCGTAAAAATAAATCAATAAATCTGGCAATTTATGAGTTTTTACGTCTTATATATCCAAGAGTTGACAAAAGTAAACCAGTTTACGCATTATATATGGATATGTCTAAGGCATTTGACTTCGTGGATCATAATACATTACTAAACAAACTTGAAGCGTACGGCATTAGAGGTAACGCATTGGATCTGATAGCGTCCTATTTGCATAACATAATTCAAATTACATCTATTACTAAAATATGTCCCAAAACTCAAGAAGAAACATATTATCTGTCATCACCAAGGGTATCTTCATTTGGAGTACCACAAGGAAGTGTTCTGGGACCACTTCTCTTCTTGATCTATATCAATGATCTTCCCAAGTCAATTAATAATCAAGTGATCTTATTTGCAGATGACTGTACTTCTGTGTTCTACGATCAAAATGACATAAACAGTAATTTAGGTGAAATGGTTCATTGGTTGCAGAATAACAATTTAGTCATTAATTTTGATAAAACCAAAATCATGGAATTTAAACAAAGATCGAACCAAAGTATTACATTACCAATAGATTACAATGGCAAATTGATTGAACTCACTAAGACGGCAAAATTTTTAGGCCTTCACATTGACAGCAACTTAAAATGGCAAAATCACATTGACTTTGTCTGCAATAAGGTTTCTCAGGCCTCGTACAGCCTATATTATTTAGCAAAAAAAGTCAATCTTCCTACACTATTAACCTATTATCACGCCATTGTAGCGTCCAGATTGAGATATGCAATTATCTTCTGGGGAAATGCAACTAATTGGAACACTGTATTTAAATCCCAAAAAAAGTGCATCCGTGCTATGCGTGGCTTAAAAATGACAGATAGTTGTAAACCTCATTTTATAGAATTAAAAATATTGACTGTCCCCTGCCTATACATTTTTGAACTTTCCCTCTTCATTCGACAAAATCCATCTTTATTTAAAACGGTTCATAGATCTCGCAACCGAACATTTTTATACGCCATAGATCCGACCCCACATAAGACAGCCCTCTATTCCAACAGCATTCTTGCTATGGCCCCAAGGGTATATAATAAAATACCTAACTATATCAAAGAATGCAATGAGTTTGTGGCCTGCAAACAAAGACTTTTTATGTTTCTTAAAATGCACTCATTTTACTCTGTAAAGGAATTCCTAGAATTTCGACCACCTAATAAATGAATCTTCACATGTCCGTTTGACTGCCTGCCAATAATTTAATTTGATTGACATGACATTTAGTTTAATAAGATTTTATATAATTTTATGAATGTTGTATTATAATATTGACTTGTAGATTCCATTATTTATTGTTAATTTTGACATGTATTATTTTTCTTCTTTTATGATTGGACATTTGTATGCCGCTGAGGCTGATCACAGCGCACTCGTTTATACACATTACTTGTACAGTTAACATCATCTATTTACCTGTGTATCACAAATAAATGATTTGATTTGATTTGATTTGACTTTCTCCGTTATTTAAAAAGATACATGCCATACAAAGTTAGTCGAATTTTACACTTTTTCGGTCAGCGTGAAATATTTTGTCTTGATATTAACCGACTATATATTGACAGTCGCGTCGAAGCCGTTGCGTGGACACCTCGTTTGTGTAGATCGGACCTGTTGCACTTCAAAAACATCGCAATATGGATTCTGTTTGGAATAATTTTAGCGTTTTCACCTACTTTATACACTGAATATTTGTCGTTTTGAAGCTCAGTTTGAAATGTTTTAGTTTGTCGTTTCTGTTCAAATCGATCATCTTTTAGCATACTTTTCGATCATATTGGCTCGTCAGAGTGTTTGTGCGCACGCTCCGCTGTTAAAATAGGTACTCTCTCCGTTATTTAAAAAGATACATGCCATAGAATGTTAGTCGAATTTTGCACTTTTCGGTCACCGTGAAATATTTTGTCTTGATATTAACCGACTTTATATTGACCGTCGCGTCGAGCCCGTTGCGTAGACACCTCGTTTGTGTAGATCGGACCTGTTGCACTTAAAAAAACATCGCAATATGGATTCTGTTTGCAATAATTTAAGCGTTTTCATCTACTTTAGACACTGAATATTTGTCGTTTTGAAGCTCAGTTTGAAATGTTTTAGTTTGTCGTTTCTGTTCAAATCGATCATCTTTTAGCATACTTTTCGATCATATTAGCTCACCGAAGTGGTTCTGCGCACGCTCCGCTGTTTAAGTAGGTACTCTTTTGCGATATTTTAAAAGATACATCCCATACAAAGTTAGTCGAATTTTACACTTTTTCGGTCACCGTGAAATATTTTGTATTGATATTAACCGACTATATAGGGTCTAACGAAACTAATGATCGACCGCCAACGGGGGGTATCTATACATCATATTGATCACGCTCACCAAATTTGAGAAAAAAATTCAGGCTAGTTTCAGAGATAATCAACAAAACAGTAGCACTTCTAAAATGTGTAAAAACACACCATTTACAGCTGTTTACTATACTACGATGTTAAATGCGGACGCACACCAACAAAGCTAGCCGACATGTCGGTGCGCCGCGCCGCGGCAGACGTAAACAAAGGAGCGGCATCCTTTGTGTCGGGGCGGCATTCTTCTTTCGGCGTCTGCGGCGCGTGTTTGTATTGATTTTTATTTCGCCAGTCGCGAACTCACTTCGCCACGGAAAGGACGTCGACTGAATTAGATTACCAAGTTTTCTTGAAGCGGCTAGACGGGTGGACTTGCCTTCCGAGAGGCCTGGTGGGTGTTCCTCTACATCACGCACATCTTCGGCGTGTAATTTTCCACGTACATTTTCGGCGCGAAATGTTAACTCAGCGAAATGGAGCCCCCTACCAAGTGTGGTGTGATTGGCTTCCGTGTCTACTTTCTTCGGGCTCAGCCGTCGGTGGATCGGGCGCAATGGGCCTGGCGCCCCTGACCGGCGCGGCGCCCGACCGATCACTACTCCATGCCAACTTACCGACGTGAAGGACACGACAGTGTTTATTACCTACGAACATGTTGTTACGTGCGTGATTGATACGAAATGTACCTACCAATTCACGTAAAAGTGATAAAAAAACATTCTAAATCGTGTAATAAGTGAGACGTGATGAAGTGCATTGAAGCTTTTAGACATTTTGTGTTAGACAACGTTAGATTACCTACAGTAAGTTCTAAGCCTTAGTCCATGTTAGTAACTGTTGTTTAAGAGGGCTAAAATAATTGTTTGTTTATTAACTACGAGTATTTTAAATTAAATTACGAGTTTTAAACCTGAAAAATTGTGATAGGTAGCGTTTCAAAATAAATTGTTGCATCAAAGTTGTATTTTCTTATGCTTATCTACTTCCAAAGCCTGCTTATGCCAAAGGAGACTTTAACTTATTGTCTCCTTTGAGGTTTAGGTAGGGGAAAAGACACATTTTTTTACATAATAAAATCTGTTACTGTTTAGGTAGGTACACACTACCACGCCCTTGTTTTACAAATTTTTGCCCTGCTGGTTATTCATTTTGGTTAGGCAACGTTTATTATTATTTTTGATAAGGTTGTGTCTTTTATTTTTTTGGTAGTAGCAGTAAAAAGGAATGACTACAACTTTAAAGTGGGTAAGTATGCAAATCTGCCATTAACTGCGTACACTCCAGGTTATTTATTTAATTTACACAGCTTGTTTGAAAGTTTATTTTAATCATCATAAGGTTATGATAGACTAGATACAATTAGGTAACTACTAGACTGGTGCGCGTGTCCAATGAGTAGGTAAAGTCTGTTTTTCTTGGCTTGTCAAATATTGTAAACAATCTTGAAATTCCTTTTTTGTGAAATAATCAATTTTAAAATAAAATAAAGATATAACTCTCTACTCACGTATGTAGTTTATCCTTGAATACTAAGATCTTTTTTAATCAAATGGTTACTTAAATTTTATTGCTGATAAAAAGATATAAAAGTTATAAAAATATTGTTTACATTATTGGACTATCAAAGAAAAACAGACTTTAGACGAGTCTGGGGGCCTACTCTGTAAGACGTTGCACGTAGCCATCTTGCTTGCACCCATGTTATCCTGGCATGGGTGACTGAGACGAATAGAGTAGAAAGCATGAACATTCGACGTACAGAGCAGGTACCTTCGGTTCGTATGTGTGTGCATGACACAGATAAAAGTACAGCAGGTTTCCTTATTTAATTGAATTATAATGTTAGAAAACATAACTTTGAAAAATCACTATAAAACATGTGTCAATATTTTGTCATCGTATTCAGTATGATTTATAGATACCCCCCGTTGGCGATCGATCATTAGTTTTGTTAGACCCTATTGACCGTCGCGTCGAGCCCGTTGCGTAGACACATCGTTTGTGTAGATCGGACCTGTTGCACTTCAAAAACGAAGTTTTGAAGCTCAGTTTGTCGTTTCTGTTCAAATCGATCATCTTTTAGCATACTTTTCAATCACATTAGTTCACCGAAGTGGTTCTGCGCACGTTTCGCTGTTTAAGTAGGTACTCTTTTGCGATATTTTAAAAGATACATCCCATACAAAGTTAGTCGAATTTTACACTTTTTCGGTCACCGTGAAATATTTTGTCTTGATATTAACCGACTTTATATTGACCGTCGCGTCGAGCCCGTTGCGTAGACACATCGTTTGTGTAGGTCGGACCTGTTGCACTTCAAAAACATCGCAATATGGATTCTGTTTGCAATAATTTTAGCGTTTTCACCTACTTTAGACACTGAATATTTGTCGTTTTGAAGCTCAGTTTGAAATGTTTTAGTTTGTCGTTTCTGTTCAAATCGATCATCTTTTAGCATACTTTTCAATCACATTAGTTCACCGAAGTGGTTCTGCGCACGCTCCGCTGTATAAGTAGGTACTCTTTTGAGATATTTAAAAGTTACATCCCATACAAAGTTAGTCGAATTTTACACTTTTTCGGTCACCGTGAAATATTTTGTCGTGATATTAACCGACTATATATTGACCGTCGCGTCGCGGCCGTTGCGTAGACACCTCGTTTGTGTAGATCGGACCTGTTGCACTTCAAAAACATCGCAATATGGATTCTGTTTGCAATAATTTTAGCGTTTTCACCTACTTTAGATACTGAATATTTGTCGTTTTGAAGCTCAGTTTGAAATGTTTTAGTTTGCCGTTTCTGTTCAAATCGATCATCTTTTAGCATACTTTTCGATCAAATTAGCTCACCAGAGTGTTTGTGCGCACGCTCCGCTGTTGGGCATTTCTACAGAAGCGACGGATTGACCGACTGGAGCAAAAAACCTACCTTTAAAATTGAATAACATGTCTGAAAAAAAACACACGTATTTATACAACTCTTGGCCTGATGGAGAGCATATCAAAAAGACCACCAGGTTGTACATACGGTCAAAAAAAACCGGAAAGTTCAAAAATGGGCAGAATTTGGCCTAAAATGGAGTGTCCGGTTTCCAGAATTTACTCGTTTTCGTTTCATAACTTTTAAAATAATAAGTTGCTGATTATTATTCCTACATTCCTATAACAAGGAATAAATAATTAAGCCATGTACGTGCTTACATATATCGTGAATCCTTTAATTTGAATACAGTGACACATTTAAATTTTGTCCGAGGCTTGTGCCTCAATTCGGTGAAATTTACTTTTATGTTCCTGTAGCACTAACTATAGTCCATTGAATGAGTCCCTCCAAGGGGGGTCTAGAGTGCGTGAGTTAGTAACGTAAGATGTTTCTTCGGAAACATGTTAAGAGTCCCTAGGTAATAAACATACTAAAACCCCGGGACACTAGGAGGAGACCCGGAGTGGGGGGAGGGGGGGAAAGGGTCCATTTTTTCATTTTTTGCTTAAATCTCCAAAACGGTACATGTTAGAGAAAAACTTTCAAGGAAAAGTTGAAAGGCCATAAAATTATCTACAAGTTGTACCTGAATCATTTTTTTCTATTAGCAGCCGTTTTCGAGCTACATCCCATGAAAGGTGAAAAATTCGAAAACATAAGCAAACTTTAGCATAAGCTTAACGAGGGCGGACCCCTTCCCATGCTACGTGTGAAACTTCATCGAAAAAATCCGAACAACGGATAATGTTGGGACATTGATGTCATATGAGAGGCACAAGAAGAAAAAAATAAAAAGTTCAAGTATCGTAACTACCCTAATAAAATTCAATTCCTCCTAAAAGCCTCCATGGTGGAATCTGTTTTTTTATCAATGATAGACCTAATTATGAGCAATCTATCGGTACTGGTCACAAGTTGCACTTTTGAGCTTTTTGGAAGAAAAAAATAAAAAAGATCAAGTTCAGTAACTCAAACTACCCTAACATATATTTTGACAATCGATTCCTCCTTAAGGCTTCCATGGAGGAATGTGTTTATTTTACCAATCATAGACCTAATTAAGAGCAATCTATCAGTACCGGTCACAAGTTGCACTTTTGAGGTTTTTGGAAGAAAAAAAATAAAAAGGTCAAGTTGCGTAACTACCCTAATATAATATTTTGACAATCAATTCCTCCTAAAGGCTTCCATGGAGGAATGTGTTTTTTTTACCAATGATAGACCTAATTAAGAGCAATCTATTAGTACCAATCACAAGTTGCACTTTTGAGCTTTTTGGAAGAAAAAAAATAAAAAGTTCAAGTATCGTAACTACCCTAATAAAATTCAATTCCTCCTAAAGGCTTCCATGGTGAAATCTGGTTTTTTTATCAATGATAGACCTAATCATGAGCAATCTATCTGTACTGGTCACAAGTTGCACTTTTGAGTTTTTTGGAAGAAAAAAATAAAAAGATCAAGTTCAGTAACTCAAACTACCCTAATATAATATTTTGACAATCGATTCCTCCTAAAGGCTTCCATGGAGGAATTTGTTTATTTTACCTATTATAGACCTAATTAAGAGCAATCTATCAGTACCGGTCACAAGTTGCACATTTGAGTTTTTTGGAAGAAAGAAATATTTTTTGATCGATTGATGTGATAAACATGGGTATGTAGTATGGGGAAATTGTTTGAGCCAAAATCATTTTTTACTGCGTGTAACTCAGAAATGGTAGGATATAGGAAAAAATGATTTAGGTACAACTTGTAGATAATTTTATGGCCTTTCAACTTTTCCTTGAAAGTTTTTCTCTAACATGTGCCGTTTTTGAGATTTAAGCGAAAAATGAAAAAATGGACTCTTTCCCCCCCTCCCCCCACTCCGGGGCTCCTCCTAGTGTCCCGGGGTTTTAGTATGTTTATTACCTAGAGACTCTTGACATGTTTCCGAAGAAACATCTTACGTTACTAACTCACGCACTCTAGAACTTTTTATTCAATGGACTATATGCATAATAGGAACGCGTACTTCTTGTTCCCGTCATCTGACAGTTGCGCCCGAGCGGACGAACAGTGTAAACGGGAGATCTGTAGCACTCAGGAGCAATTTTCAAAGGTACGAAATCGTCCGGTGTTTTTGGTACAGGGTAATTTTTCAAATCGGTGTGCCACTTCGATTATGTATCTAAAGTATTTTATGAGATTTGTGCCAAAACTATTGAGTGTTTAACAGCTTTCTATCGTTAGGTTTAGTAGAAATTACTGTAACTCATAACATTTTTGGGTAATTTGATGTATTGTGTTATTTTCTCAATTCCATGGATCTCAATTCCGTGGAAAATGGTGCACCGTATTGAGAAAACTTACACCGAATTGAAGTTTTACTTTTATATTATTAATTTAGCTAATTGTTGTTGTTGATTATTGTTTTTTATCGAGAAAATCAACAGCACATTCATTGCTATAACTCACGTTTTAATACATTGGGTATGGCCAATTACAGATCTCCCTATAAATTATCAGTAAGTTAGTACAAAAATACTAACAAGTGTCTTAAAATTGACAAATTAACAATTCAACAATATTATATTACGAATGTACCAAACATATTCAATTTCCTATTTTATGTGATTAATTGTATTTAAATATTAAATTATTATAAAATATTTTATGTGATTAATTGAATTTAAATATTAAATGTAACAAAATATTATGAAGACATAATTTACTAACAAACATGCTGCACCAAGTAGCTAGTTATGGAACCCCCTCGCCTTTCTGTCTTAGATTAGGGTTGCCTCAGCATATATAAGGGCAAGCTCATGTATTTTATTATCGACTTTGCCGTTTCAGCCTCAACGGCCCGTGCCTGTATTTAGATTTAGTAAACCAGTAATAAATCATCTTCGAATCGGTGCAGACATTACTCGCATTTTAATTTTAATTAATTTAGTTAGTTTTTAAAAACTCCCCACCCGGCTCCCGATACGTAACTGGCGCAGCCGGATCGGATTTTTTAAGGAGTTTCCGCGTTTTCCCTGTATGTCTAAATTCACAATTAAGGGAGATTGAAACAGCTCTAGCCTTAAGTAAATTGTCAGTGTAACATTAATCCATAGTTAATTCGAAAAAATTACTAAATCATTTAAAATCGATAGCTCAATTTGCAAATATTATGTATTTACCTAACGAGGTATTAAATTAGAGGATTTTTTTTTAAATTAGAGGAAACAATGTATGTCAAATCATACGTTAAGAAAGACAAGATAACATTTATAATGGAGATACCAATAAGTGATAATCATACTTATAGGTATTATAAGATTTATTCCTTACCAATATTCCACGAGTCATAAAACATCACAATATCAATCTTTCCTGAATTTTCTTACCTATTGGCGAGAAAGTCTAATTAGTTACCAATTTCCAAGCCATGCCGCGCGGTCGCTGCTGGTGACCACTTTTTATGTACGACAGACAACCATGCTGTCTACCAAGAACCTACCTGTGCGGAGCAGCTTATGGAGTTTAACAATACTCTCACACATTGTCACCAGCATCAAATTCAAATCGAAGAAGTAAGAATCCAGAGGGTTAATACCAACAATTGGAACTTGTATAGTCGAAGACCAACAACGATAACTAGTCTGTGTGATAACCACGACCAGAACAGTAAGCAGCCTATTTTTGGGACTTACCTCGTTACTATTGATGAACCCTGCAACCTAGAAGTCCTTGGACTCAAAATCAATCACCATATCTACGAGTCGCTAGATACCGCGAAACTGATCCCGATCATAAACTTACCTGTGATGCACGGTCATACGAATCTATCAAGCACACACGCACTAAACATGGTTGGAGGTAGCCTGGATGAAAAAAAATATGTCATATGCTCTTAAGCACAGTGCAGAAGTAGAAAGTGTTTTGAGTGATAAAAAAGACATAACTTCAGTGTTAATTTAGGGTATTTTGTCATATTATGTTTAATTGTATTCCCTTTATATGTGTGGCGTAAAAGGTTATTGAAAATTTTGCGAAATGATCGGAAAGATATTGAAAATGATCGTTCTGATAGTTTCACTCTTAGGGAGGGGGGAGTTATGGAACCCCCTCTCCCTTCTGTCTTAGATTAAGGTTGCCTCAGCATATTTAAGGGCAAGCTCATGTATTTTATTATCGACTTAGCCGTTTCAGCCTCAACGGCCCGTGCCTGTATTCACATTAGTTAGCCAGTAATAAATCATCTTCGAATCGGTGCAGACGTTACTCGCATTTTAATTTAAATTAATTTAGTTAGTTTTTAAAAACTCCCCACCTGGCTCCCGATATGTAACTGGCGCAGCCGGATCGGATTTTTTAAGGAGTTTCCGCGTTTTCCCTGTATGTCTTAATTCACAATTAAGGGAGATTGAAACAGCTCTAGACTTAAGTAAATTGTCAGTTTAACATTAATCCATAGTTAATTCGAAAGAATTACTAAATCATTTAAAATCGATAGCTCAATTTGCAAATATTATGTATTTACCTAACGAGGTATTAAATTAGAGGATTTTTTTTTAAATTAGAGGAAACAATGTATGTCAAATCATACGTTAAGAAAGACAAGATAACATTTATAATGGAGATACCAATAAGTGATAATCATACTTATAGGTATTATAAGATTTATTCCTTACCAATATTCCACGAGTCATAAAACATCACAATATCAATCTTTCCTGAATTTCCTTACCTATTGGCGAGAAAGTCTAATTAGTTACCAATTTCCAAGCCATGCCGCGCGGTCGCTGCTGGTGACCACTTTTTATGTACGACAGACAACCATGCTGTCTACCAAGAACCTACCTGTGCGGAGCAGCTTATGGAGTTTAACAATACTCTCACACATTGTCACCAGCATCAAATTCAAATCGAAGAAGTAAGAATCCAGAGGGTTAATACCAACAATTGGAACTTGTATAGTCGAAGACCAACAACGATAACTAGTCTGTGTGATAACCACGACCAGAACAGTAAGCAGCCTATTTTTGGGACTTACCTCGTTACTATTGATGAACCCTGCAACCTAGAAGTCCTTGGACTCAAAATCAATCACCATATCTACGAGTCGCTAGATACCGCGAAACTGATCCCGATCATAAACTTACCTGTGATGCACGGTCATACGAATCTATCAAGCACACACGCACTAAACATGGTTGGAGTTAGCCTTTGCCTAGCCCTTTGTCTTAGATTAAGGTTGCCTCAGCATATTTAAGGGCAAGCTCATGTATTTTATTATCGACTTAGCCGTTTCAGCCTCAACGGCCCGTGCCTGTATTCACAATTAGTTAGCCAGTAATAAATCATCTTCGAATCGGTGCAGACGTTACTCGCATTTTAATTTAAATTAATTTAGTTAGTTTTTAAAAACTCCCCACCCGGCTCCCATGTGGTGAATTTGAACTTTCGTTCAGTTAGCATAATAATTCCTTTAGCGCTTCAATTAAGTAAAGCAATAAAGAATAAGGATGAGAATAAGATATAAATATATCGATAATAAATAGTATTGTGTTATATGCGTATCCTCTTTGAAAATTGTAATGTTTAAATTGTTTGAATTTTAAAAAAAGACTGATTATTGTTATATCGAAAAATAAACATGTTGATCAGTTTTTTATTATTATTAACATTACAAAGAATTATTGATATAGATAGGCACATAAACTATTAAACCGATAGACCAGCAGTCAGTTAACATAACGCTTTAGGTATTTTTTTATTTTAATCATTCAAATACATTATATATACACAATAGAATGCAATACAATACAATACATTAGATAATGTTGCATCTATTCTCAATTCGGTAATTCATTTTCTCAATTCGGTGCATCGTTTTCTCAATTCGGTGCTTTCTCAATTCGGAGCCTAACTTTTCTCATAAATCAATCAACAAAATTTAGGCAAATCGTTATTTTATGTTTCAGGATGGAGTAAACTTCATTTTTTATTATTTAAACTACAACAAAATCCAAATTAAAAATCAACCACCGAATTGAGAAAAAAAGTGCCCTTCTGTAGAAATGTCCTGTTAAAGTAGGTACTCTCTCCGTTATTTAAAAAGATACATGCAATACAAAGTTAGTCGAATTTTACACTTTTTCGGTCACCGTGAAATATTTTGTCTTGATATTAACCGACTTTATATTGACCGTCGCGTTGAGCCCGTTGCGTAGACACCTCGTTTGTGTAGATCGGACCTGTTGCACTTCAAAAAACATCACAAATGGATTCTGTTTGTAATAATTTTAGCGTTTTCACCTACTTTAGACACTGAATATTTGTCGTTTTAATGCTCAGTTTGAAATGTTTTAGTTTGTCGTTTCTGGTCAAATCGATCATCTGTTAGCATACTTTTCGATCATATTAGCTCACCGAAGTGGTTCTGCGCACGCTCCGCTGTTCTAGTAGGTACTGTTTTGCGATATTTTAAAAGATACATCCCATACAAAGTTAGTCGAATTTTACACTTTTTCAGTCACCGTGAAATATTTTGTCTTGATATTAACCGACTTTATATTGACCGTCGCGTCGATGCCGTTGCTTAGACACAACGTTTGTGTACATCGGACCTGTTGCACTTCAAAACCATCGCAATATGGATTCTGTTTGCAATAATTTTAGCGTTTTCACCTACTTTAGACACTGAATATTTGTCGTTTTGAAGCTCAGTTTGAAATGTTTTAGTTTGTCGTTTCTGTTCAAATCGATCATCTTTTAGCATACTTTTCGATCATATTAGCTCACCGAAGTGTTTGTGCGCACGCTGCGCTGTTGAAATAAATACTTTCCTTCGTTATTTTAAAAGATACATGCTATACAAAGTTAGTCGAATTTTACACTTTTTCGGTTTCCGTGAAATATTTTGATTGATATTAACCGACTTTATATTGACCGTCGCGTCGAGCCCGTTGCGTAGACACCTCGTTTGTGTAGATCGGACCTGTTGCATTTCAAAAAACAGCACAATATGGATTCTGTTTGTAATAATTTTAGCGTTTTCACCTACTTTAGACACTGAATGTTTGTCGTTTTAATGCTCAGTTTGAAATGTTTTAGTTTGTCGTTTCTGTTCAAATCAATCATCTGTTAGCATACTTTTCGATCATATTAGCTCACCGAAGTGGTTCTGCGCACGCTCCGCTGATGAAGTAGGTACTCTTTTGCGATATTTTAAAAGATACAAAGTTAGTCGAATTTTACACTTTTTCGGTCACCGTGAAATATTTTGTCTTAATATTAACCGACTATATATTGACCGTCGCGTCGAGGCCGTTGCGTAGACACCTCGTTTGTGTAGATCGGACCTGTTGCACTTCAAAAACATCGCAATATGGATTCTGTTTGCAATAATTTAAGCGTTTTCATCTACTTTAGACACTGAATATTTGTCGTTTTGAAGCTCAGTTTGATATGTTTTAGTTTGTCGTTTCTGTTCAAATCGATCATCTTTTAGCATACTTTTCGATCATATTAGCTCTCCGAAGTGGTTCTGCGAACGCTCCACTGTTCTAGTAGGTACTTTTTCGCGATATTTTAAAAGATACATCCCATACAAAGTTAGTCGAATTTTACACTTTTTCGGTCACCGTGAAATATTTTGTCTTGATATTAACCGACTATATATTGACCGTCGCGTCGAGGCCGTGACGTAGACACCTCGTTTGTGTAGATCGAACCTGTTGCACTTCAAAAACATCGCAATATGGATTCTGTTTGCAATAATTTAAGCGTTTTCACCTACTTTAGACACTGAATATTTGTCGTTTTGAAGCTCAGTTTGAAATGTTTGTGATTGTCGTTTCTGTTCAAATCGATCATCTTTTAGCATACTTTTCGATCAAATTAGCTCACCGAAGTGGTTCTGCGCACGCTCCGCTGTTCTAATAGGTACTCTTTTGGGATATTTTAAAAGATACATCCCATACAAAGTTATTCGAATTTTACACTTTTTCGGTCACCGTGAAATATTTTTTCTTGATATTAACCGACTTTATATTGACCGTCGCGTCGAGCCCGTTGCGAAGACACCGCGTTTGTGTAGGTCTGTTGCACTTCAAAAAACAGCACAATATGGATTCTGTTTGTAATAATTTTAGCGTTTTCACCTACTTTAGACACTGAATATTTGTCGTTTTGAAGCTCAGTTTGAAATGTTTTAGTTTGTCGTTTCTGTTCAAATCGATCATCTTTTAGCATACTTTTCGATCATATTAGCTCACCAGAGTGTTTGTGCGCACGCTCCGCTGTTAAAATAGGTACTCTCTCCGTTAATAAAAAAGATACATGCCATACAAAATTAGTCGAATTTTACACTTTTTCGGTCACCATGAAATATTTTGTCTTGATATTAACCGACTTTATATTGACCGTCGCGTCGAGCCCGTTGCGTAGACACCTCGTTTGTGTAGATCGGACCTGTTGCACTTCAAAAACATCGCAATATGGATTCTGTTTGCAATAATTGTAGCGTTTTACCTACTTTAGACACTGAATGTTTGTCGTTTTAATACTCAGTTTGAAATGTTTTAGTTTGTCGTTTCTGTTCAAATCAATCATCTGTTAGCATACTTTTCGATCATATTAGCTCACCGAAATGGTTCTGCGCACGCTCCGCTGATGAAGTAGGTACTCTTTTGCGATATTTTAAAAGATACAAAGTTAGTCGAATTTTACACTTTTTCGGTCACCGTGAAATATTTTGTCTTAATATTAACCGACTATATATTGACCGTCGCGTCAAGGCCGTTGCGTAGACACCTCGTTTGTGTAGATCGGACCTGTTGCACTTCAATAACATCGCAATATGGATTCTGTTTGCAATAATTTTAGCGTTTTCACCTACTTTAGACACTGAATATTTGTCGTTTTGAAGCTCAGTTTGAAATGTTTTAGTTTGTCGTTTAATGAAACTGCAGACTACGGTACAACAGTGTATTTATTTCACTTGTTCCACTTGTTAACAATTCACTTTTTCGACATACAAAATCACTGGAGCACAACCTTACTGATCAACGCTCGAAATACGAATGAATCGAGCAACTGACTCGATCGAACAACTTGCTTTTCACCCCACCACTAACCCCCGGTTTGCGACCGTTACGAATGGCGGGGCTCATGCGGTGTTGCCCATGTTTAGAAAAATACTACCACATTATTAGAAATCATGACATTCGGCCATCCTACCACGTGCAGCCTCCCGGCGCACGTCGTGTCTCTGATTTTAGAGTCAGGTGCTCGCTCCATAAATTTAAAAAAAGTAAATTCACACTTAATGTCACAAACAATTTATTGGGTTTAGAATCACTAGTATTTATCAAATCTTATTCATGTGGCAATAGGTAAAATCATGGTATTTAGTGATTTTAGTGTAAGTGATACAAAATCATCATATAGGTACGTAGGTAAACTTAAAGTACGTTATGCTAAAATTTTAAAAATATTAGTAATTGAACAAGTATGATATGCAAAATCATGACATTCGGTATAAAAAACAAGAAAAAATTATGAGTACATAATTAAACTTTATAAAAAAATAGTAACATCTAGTACCTACATATAAATAATAGATAGTTATTAAATTCACAAATCCGAATAATACGATTGAACCAGAGGTTAGATAAAAATTAAAGTTTACAAAACCTCTTAAAGAAGAAAATATTAGCGAACTGGTTTGATGACAATTTAATACAATTTATTTTAATGTCTATCTAGTTTACTTATACTATACGTATTTTTTTTTAATACATCTAGAACTACTAGACTACTCCGTACTACAGAATTTGAAATAGCTGGCAAAGGCGGATTGTAAGCAGGTATCAGCAAGTATAAAAGTTTACTCACTATCTAATTCACTGTTTGGACTTGAGCTATTATGGTCACTACCGTGAACATCTAACAACTTTACGTGAATCCACGGCCTAATCCTGTCCACGGCAATCACTGAGTTATATACCTTACCCTTTTTTGGAAAACCTGGAACGTCAGTTACTCGGTAACGATCGTTTCCTAAAACCTCAGAAATCCTATAAGGGCCAATAAACTTTGATAGTAATTTAGTGTTTTTCCCGTCATTGCCGTAATTATTTCGCGTTACCTTTACTAAATCGCCGACTTTGTATTGGATTGCTGGGGCTCGATTAGTATCGTGTCTACTTTTTTGTTTAATTTGATCTTCCGATATGTTAGAGCTGATTTGCTGCCTAATCACATCTAAACTGTCGTTATGAGACTCAGTGTTAATTTCTAATTTGTTTGTCAAATCGTCTCGCATTCTAACACCGAATAATGCCTCTGTCGGTGTCTTTTGGGTTGTAGCACTGATGGTATTGTTAATACCCCATTGGACTTTTCCTAGTTGCTTGTCCCAGTCTCGTTCATGGCCATTATAATTTTGGGCTGCCAATGAGTTCAAAATAATTTGGTTGTATCTTTCGGCTTGGCCGTTGGCCCTGGGACAAGCGACTGCGTTTAAAACGTGCTTTATACCATGACTGTCGCAAAAATCTTTAAAAGCCGTAGATGTGAAAGAAGTACCGCGATCTGATATTATCCTAGCAGGAACGCCAAAATCATAAAAAATATTTTGGAGTACCTTAATAGTGCTCTTAGTTTTAGTGTCTCTCACAGGTCGAACAAATACGTATTTCGTGAAACCGTCTACTATCGTCAGGATATGGGTATTCCCGTTTTTGCTCCTGACGAACGGACCCAAGTGGTCAATGTGCACGGTGTGGAATGGGACGTTTATTTTCTCTATTGGAAATAGATGACCGGTTTTTTGTCGCGATGCACTATCTTTATTATATGCACATTCTATGCACGCAGCAACATACTTTTTCACGAACCTCCTGAGTTTGGGGAACCAATATTCATTTTGGATTCTTTCTAAAGTTTTAGCAAAACCATGATGACCTACATCATCATGGTTCGCTTTGCATATTTGCCACCTAGCATTTCTTGGGACAACTAAACGAAGGCCATCATTTACTTTCCTATAGACGGTACGATTCTTGATCACATAGTTATCTTTGATCTCTCTACACTCCTTATCTTCATCTGGCTTAAGAACCTTAAACACGCGAACAATATCAGGATCCGCGAGCTGCAAGGTAAGGAGCCAACTATCTTGCCCAATATTGTAGATACTTAGGCAAGGGTTGTCATCATTACCCGAGGATAGGGTGGTGTTCCTACTCAAAGCATCAACATGTGACATTTGAACACCCGGACGGTATTCAATATCAAAGGTAAATTCTGAAATCTGTAGCCACCATCTCGCTATCCGTGGTAGTAAGTCACGTTTAGTTAGGGTGGTTCGGAGAGCTGCACAGTCTGTATAGATTTTAAAATGCAAGCCAAGTAAATATACCCTGAACTTTTTCAGCGAACAAACGACTGCCAACGTCTCAAGCTCATAAGAATGCAAATGCTTTTCCTCAGGCGTCGTTTGTCTGCTAAAATAGGCCACGGGCTTAAGCAACCTAGTACCCTTCTGCCATTGCATCAAAATTCCTCCAATGCCAAGTGAACTGGCGTCAGTATGTAATTCAGTCTCGAGTGTGGGATCGTATAGCGCTAGAACCGGTTTACTTATAAGTTTATCACGCAAAAGAGAGAATGCTTTATCTTGCTCATGTGACCATTGCCAGATAGCTTCTTTTTTTAATAGTGACGTTAAGGGTCGAGCAATTTCCCCATAGCCTTGTATGAATTTACGGTAATATCCCGTCAAACCTAGAAATTGGCGAACTTCATGGATGTTTCGAGGCGTTGGAAACTTCTCTACAGCCTGCACCTTAGCACTACCAGGCTGAATGCCTTCAGATGACACCTCATATCCGAGATACTCCACCTTTGTAGTGAAAAACCGACATTTTGCAAGTTTTAGAGTTAGGCCATATTGCCTGAAGAGCTTAAGAATTTCCTCCAATCTATAAAACATTTCATCAATATTTTGAGAAGGTATCAATACGTCATCCAGGTACGCCAAGGCATACTCGTATCTTTTGCTGCCCAAAATTTTATTGATCATCCTCTGAAAGACAGCCGGCGCATTCGCCAACCCGAAGGGCATCCGTTTAAATTCGTAATGCCCATCGGGCGTTACAAATCCAGTAAGGTGCCGACTGTCTTCCGCCATTGGGACCTGGTAGTAGCCAGAAGCAAGATCCAATGTCGTAAAGAAAGCGTTACCGCTTAGATTGGAAATTTGGTCGTCAATTACTGGGAGAGGAAAACGATCTTTACAGGTCTTGTTGTTAAGGGCTCGAAAATCGACGCAAAGCCTCTGCTCGCCAGTCTTTTTCTTTACCATGATGATAGGGCTAGCAAAACTGGAATTAGATTCTTGTATAATGTCGTTACGAAGGAGTTCGTCAATAGTGAGTCTAACTTGTTCACGTTCTGAATGCGAGAGACGATATGGTCGATACACAATAGGCCTATTATCTAAAAGATCGATCTTCATTTCAACGTCCTTGACACAGCCTAACTCACTTAAATTTGCAGCAAAGCAATCCCGATATTTTTGCAGTAGAGTGTATAATCTATCTCTATCCTCTGTCCCTAAACTGTCACCTACATGGATATCCGCCATTTGTAAAGGCTCTATAGTAGTAACATCTGTAATGATCCTATTCATTTCACAAGAGTCTCGTTCTACAAAGGGTATAGCCCGTGCCACTAAAGTTCCTGTATTGAACTGAACTACATCTGATGTCAAGTTAGTAATAACCAAATTACCCTTGCCATTGTTAAGGCGATAAGCGCCTTGAAGTAAACTAAATTCTCGTCCTGGTTCCACTGCACAGTATCCTTCGACATATACGTCCCCAGAAAATGTAGAGTCATCGGCATAGACCGCTAAAGTGTTTGTTTGTGTAACTTGAGTAAAATCGGCTACATAAAGCTTAATCGGGCTTTTATACGTTTCAGCATTGAACAGGTCGCCAGATGGGCTTCTATAAAAAGTTAAACGACTATTATTTTTCAATACAGTTACAAAGGAAAGTTCGGTAAAATTTTGACCGATGATCAGAGATGTTGGCATTATCTCGTCAGTAACTACAAGAACCTCAATCGATGCATCAACTTCATCTACCTTTACAGTTATGTGCGATTTAAATAAGGGCGAAATGGAAGAATTGCCAAAACCTCTCACCATCGGTATCCCGTCATAGTTTTCAATTAATCGCAACGCCTTTGCGTCGGCTTCACGAATCAGACTGCATTCGCTACCAAAATCTATATACGCTTCGAAACTTTTGTCATTAACAGTAATACTTTTGAAAAACTTGTCATTGGGTTTATTGGAGACTTCGATTTTTAAGACTTTTCTCTCAGATGGAGTGTCATTTCGTGTCTGTGGCAGTGGACGCGAAAGTGGTGTTAATTTACAATCATCGCTGTCGTGACCAATCCTATAGCAACGTTTGCACTTAACTAATGGATTTGGACATTTGTAAAAGGGGTGTCCCTTTGCACGACAGTTAAAGCACGTTATTACACCGTTGTTTTTACTAACAGGGATTGTAGGATTCCTATTACCCGCTCTTTGACTACCCCTTTCCTGACTCCTAATGTGATTGGATGGTTGCGAACGTTGAGTACACAGAAAACTTAATAACCCTTCGGGCTCTGTACAATTAAGAGTTTGCGCACCGCTTTTAATCGATCCGTCACTCAAACCATGCACGATACAATCAACCGCTTTCTTGCCAGCTATCTCACACCGATTCAATAAGCTAAGTTTATCATAAAAATATTCACGTAGGCTTTCATCACTTCGTGAAGTCCGGCTCAACATTTCCTCCAGGAGTCGTCCATAGTTTTCTTCACTAGGGAACGCCTTCTGGAGTTTTGTTTGCCACTCACTCCATGAGTATACTACAGTAGGTAGACTCTCGAACCATTTCTTGGCTAGCCCGGTCAATTTTTGTAAAGAGAAGTGAACGGTTTGTTTCTCGTCCCATCCGTAAATACTAGCGCATTCGTTCACTTTCTTTAGCCAACACTCAATGGTTTGAGATCTGTTCGCGGGATCAAATTCCGGCACAACATTGTTTAAACTATTGTTACTAAAAAACGAACCCTTACTTGATTCTCCTTTGAAGTTAGCTAGGAGCTTCAGCACTTCCTCCGTAGTCAAACTGCTCGATTGTTTCCGGGCCTTCCTAGGCGCTCCATCTTCACTAGAGGAAGATGATGCTGAAGTACTTCTCCTTCTTTTCTTCCTTCGTTTTCTTGTTTTTCTTGGAGGTGTCGAGTTGGGAGTCACTCCCTCATCGTCCTTGTCCAGTGGCATAACTGAAAATTAGAGAAAATCCTTCGACTAGACATCCATTTCATGTAAAATTATTCATACCTAATAGGTCTATTAATTTTAAAAACATATCAATCTAGTTAGAAAGCCAAATATCAGTCTAACTAATTTATCAGCTCCATTATCAAGTCAATTTAAATGTAAATCCCTGATAAATAAATAAATATAAATCATTGTCCATTTATCATAATCGAATAATAATCCAGGAATATAATTATATAATTTAGCCTACTCATGTAATGTAACGAACAAACATGGTTCACTCATGTTAATCCTGCGAACATACATAGTTCATTCATGAAAAATCCAGCGAACATACATAGTTCACTCATAAAAATCCAGCGAACATACATAGTTCACTCCTAACAATCCAGCGAACATACATAGTTCACTCATATAAATCCAGCGAACATACTTAGTCCACTCATAGGAATCCAGCGAACATACATAGTTCACTCCTAACAATCCAGCGAACATACATAGTTCACTCTTGTGCACATACACAGCTATTAATTCAGGACAGGATTCAGGACACACTTAATGGATTCAGGAGAGAAAAAAAACATTTACTTACTGTATAACACGGACTCACTTTGAGTTACAATGTCGTAAATTGAACTTTAAAATACTTTAAATGAATAGAAAGCATTGTAAAGCCACTTAGTCATAACATTCCAACCTAAAACTGGGCCTACAATTAAAATATTCAACGTCTATCTACCTGGTTGGTATCTAGTTCAATCGTTATTATACTTCATTTAATCATAGTTGAATATTTACAAATCACATTATTTCACACCTATGTATGTCGTGACTCTTAACACGTTCAGTTGGTTTCATAACACATTGGAATGTTCAATAAACCAACCATTACCATAGAAAGTGTAGATAATGATTATAAACAAAATGGTTTAGATTTTGATCATACTCAAAACGAAAAAAAGTTACATTACTTGGTACAACATTAGTTTCCCGATTTCAAGTTAAGAACTACTTTTTAATACCTTAATAGCATACAACACGGCCGATTAAAAGGAATAAAATCATCATTATTTTGTAAAATTAACACTACCAAATGATGTTTAAATCCAATCACTTCATACCAAACTGGTTTGCTATCACGTATTTGGACATCAAAAATATCAAAATTAAGTTTCAATGCTTTAATTTCGTTTAAAACGTAAAATAAAATAAGTGAGCATGTACATACCTTGGTTAATCCCGCTTCTGAAGTTTAATGAAACTGCAGACTACGGTACAACAGTGTATTTATTTCACTTGTTCCACTTGTTAACAATTCACTTTTTCGACATACAAAATCACTGGAGCACAACCTTACTGATCAACGCTCGAAATACGAATGAATCGAGCAACTGACTCGATCGAACAACTTGCTTTTCACCCCACCACTAACCCCCGGTTTGCGACCGTTACGAATGGCGGGGCTCATGCGGTGTTGCCCATGTTTAGAAAAATACTACCACATTATTAGAAATCATGACAGTCGTTTCTGTTCAAATTGATCATCTTTTAGAAGCTTGACGCGGCGAAAAAAAAAGGGCCCTGTAAGATGATCGATTACGTCACCCGCTGCGCGCCGAGCCCGGGTCGTAAACATGCCGTTTTTACGACTTGTTTACAGAAGGGGGTCGGCTCAAGTAACGTTTTAATTGTAGCTAATGAATGAAGCTTTTAAACAGTGTCGAGTTTGTTGTGTTTCATTCTACCTGAATAAGCATATTGAGCTGTGAATGTCAAAATCGTACCGCAATGATCATACTTCTGCCTTTAGATATTTTTATTTTGAAAAGTAGATCGATGACGTGTTATTTTTAATGTTTTAAAAGGAAGATTGGTTCAATTTACGTAAGAGAAATAAATAAAACGAGGCATTTCCGTATATTTTTTATCAATTAAGGCCTTTTAAAAATATCATAAAATTTTGGGATCGACGGAAGTTTCTAGCCGTATCAAAAAAAATCATAGTTATACTAGCTATAAGAATCAAGTAAAAATATTGATATGGTTTAATAGCTACATTCTTAGATTTACCACATTTGTCAATATAAAGTAGATTAAATAAACCAATGTCGAGAAATAAGTAAAACACTGAAGGAATACTACTTTCCACAATATTATTCTGCGTTTCTAATGTGTTTTATGAATAAACCTTTGTGATAGTTACTTGGAATATATACTATTGTTTTCTACAAAAAAATCTTATTACAATGATATATAATAGTTTGATATAAATCAAAACTAATAGCAAGTACAACACAAATTAACACAAATGTCGTAATTTAATTTACGTAGGTATCGGCCATTTTTTGCCGCCAAAATTGCACTCGAATTGTATTATCACTTAAAATGTAGCTTTATCTTTTAATATCTGAACAGTTTAATGGTTTTGATGGTATCTTGACTAATTAACCTTACTTGTAATACACTGTTTATCTCGTATTATGCTATAGTTGTGCTAGAATAACCATTTGTATTTCGATGATTTCCCAAAACCGAGTGAATTGCTTGGAAAAAACGTAAAAAAATCAAGTAACCACATGTGTACGAAGAGAAATACTATTCCACCGCATTATTTATCATATTAACTACGTAAAAACACTAACATACCTGTAAAAAGTGAATAAACATAATAAATAATGAATTTTATAAGTTCATAGTCATAACAACAAACACGGCAAAGTTGGCACAGACCACGCACAGATTTTAATATTTTTTGTGAGGTTGCCTATGGCAAGTTTCGGCTTTGGACCACTGTAAATTAAGACATAGAATATACCGTAACGTTAAAATTACCGAGTGATTGAATGAATGCAATGGAACACGGCGAAATCTTAGTTTAAAAAAATAAAAACGCAAAAGGGACATTTGTCCCGTTGAGCCTACGACTGCATGTAAAAAAACGGGAGTTTGCTGCCGTTCAAGCTTCTAGCGGTACCCGCTCGACGACCACATCTGCCGCTTACCGATCAGGGGTTAATCTGGAAGTAAGTAATTCGCAAGGCCGTAGCCCGTAGGCTGGAGTAATACATGAAATGTATTTCTTAAATACTATCGCAGAGACATTAGTAGCAGTAATAATAATGATTTCGCAAATGCCCTAATTGGTTCTTGACTGATGATTATATGAATATAGTTTGAACTGTAGAAGTCAATTACATTTATTTTATTAACAAATTATGTTGAGAGAACGATAAATGCATTTTGTCTAGTAATTGTCCTGCCTTCGACTCTGAGATTTAATTGACCATGTAGTATGCCCTGCTACGCGTCTATTCACTCGCACACAGGTTTAGCGCAAGAGAGAGAAAGTAGAAAACCTCACTCCCTCCCACGCCTCACAGCACTGCCAGCCGCCTGTCGCTCATTCGTGTGCGCGCGCGCCGTTACAACGCACGCAGTAACCACAGTATATAACCGTTAAGTTTTTTTTTTCGTGCTAAACGAAACTAACCTTATAGTGATACGTATTTATTCATAAAGTGAATGTGAAGTAAAACGCACTACCCAGCGTGGCTGCACCATGCATGCTTTACGCTTCGCGGCCGAGCTAGCACGCGATGCTAGCCAGTCCGCATTTTCCGCTCCGAATCAATACGCGATATTGATCTGTAGCAAATACCGGCCGAGCTGACACGCGATGTCAGCCAGTCCTAATTATCTAGATCATTTTTGATCTCAGCTGAGACTTTTGGTATGCGTTGCTTCCAATATCCTACCCTCATTTTCATTGCGAAAAAAGAGGAACAAGTTGGGTGAATTTACAGTCAATTGGGCTTTAATGCTAATAATAAATTACAGCCAAAGACATTAATACATAATTCCACATACTAAGCAGCGCTGACGATGCGCCATCATGGCCTCTAAGTATGAAGCAGCGGCTCTCGCCCGCACTCATCCGGCCCAACAGGCGCCTGCGCCTGTATGTTCTACCCGTGCTAACGCGATGGCCCCTGATGCGCCGCGAATTACTTCGTAACGGTGACCTACCGTCACAATTCCAGCGTTTTTTCAACGTTTCGCACTTGGAATCAGAATCTGACCAAAAAAGGTATGTGTTTTTATGAAAGCTTTATTATATCACCTTAAAGCCGTACGTACATATGTACTTATTACGGGCTACCGTATTCCACTCGTGGCGAAACCACGACCGAAAACTTGTCTCAGCCAATCTTTTGATAATTATTAAAATGGAGCATAATGTAAGCCATCACACTAACAAACAAAAATAGCAATAAAATAATACAAAGCACCTTTCCGTAAGTACCGAAAAATAGTGGTGGCTGATTTATTTCAAATCGAATATTTTTTTATTTATTTTGTACATTTTTGCTCGGAAAAGTCAAATAGAGATTTTAAAACACTTTTACTGCCTAGACCTTAATCATAAATACACGTATTCTGCAACCTGCAGTACACGCTTCAATTTTTTTCCCAAAGCTCTAAAATCGGTAGCATGGCATCCCTCCATAGCTCATGTAGTTATGTATGTTATAGCTATATCCGCCATTGATTACAACTCTTTTGTACTTATTTCTTGCCAATGGCTATAAAATTGTCTAATTAGACAATGCTATGGTAAACACAACATTGCTTAATAACACTACTTAAAATATCGAATTTAATAGATTTTGTAAAAATATAACAATTTTCTTTTTTAGACAGCAAGTTTCTACATAAATTTCTGCTTTCTGCTTATACCTATAACTATTTAGCTTGTGGTTGGCTCTTTGATTATAAATAGCAAGCAAGCAAGCTGTAAGCTTGCCCAGTACGTACCAAAATATGGTTGGGTCCATATAAAAACCGGTCCGTTTAAAAACCCCATTATTTGCTTTCAATTTTAACAGCTATGATAAAAATGAGAATGCTCAATACCTGGCATATGTATAATTCTGAATGGTAAAAAATTTGACATATTAAGTTTTGAAATCCAACTAAGATTTAATCAATTTCTCAGTAAATAAATCGGTAAAGCTAAGATTTTATTTACCGACGCAATAACAACTAGCTCGAAACCGTGATTGTTTTGAAATGTATCTTATCAAATTCCGTAATCAATATAGTACTACCGTCATATTAGGTTTATTAAGGTGTCCGCGGTATTCCATTGTTTTGGAGTTTAATTTTTAGAAAAATATGCTGTGACAGTGATACGCTTTTTTATGAATGCATTCATTTAATCGTCGCAAAGTTCGGTACTTAATCTCGAGTCGAGAAAACTGTGTCCTTTATCTTTGGAAAAGTCAGCCACCGACCAGCAAAGATTGTGGAAACCTTTGGTCACCTTAAATTAATTAACTTTTGTTTCTATGAGCTTGTTTTTTTAACATAAGCTACCACGATCACCACCGAAGAATAATTCAAATAAAATGTCATATTGTATGAAGTATCCGCAGATAGCACTAACCAGAACTAATCAACACATTGTTAAATATACCGTAAGAATAGGTAGCTACAAAATTGAAACAAGTCCATTTTACGAAAATAATGCCTTTTTTGTTTTTTATGGATATGCAATAACAAAGCATATGAATTGGTACAATTTAATTTTCTCAAGTATAATATTATTTTATTTAATATTCTTCGGTTATTTTTATTTGCCATGTGCCACATGTCACACGTGAAACGTAGGGACGTTTAAGGTGTGATAAATACAAGACATGTTCATTATTACACAAATACTACTATCGATTTTTTTTTTAACAAAAGGCTATTATTATATATTAAAATAAAATAAAAAACTGGCGTATCCTAAATGCAATGCTGCATTAGACCCAAATTGCAGTACAATTATCTAATTCGAGTTATTGGAAATATGAACCATGTTAATTTTCCTACTATTTATTCTGTGATTTAAGAATAAACTACATCAAGTAAATATATTCTCTAATCATCAGTTTTTTCCACCCAATTACATTCATCCACTCCACAACAATCTTCCCCAGAAAGCCACTAAGTTACTAAGGAACGATTCTTTGGAAACGTTGCTTCAATTAGTAATAAAATAGATTCTTATAATATGAATTTTATCGTTTGATGTTTAAAGAATTCGATAAACTGTGTTTAATAAATTTTCAAAGGACATTTCATCTTAATATTCACCAGTTACTAAGGTATGGTGGAACAATTGTAGAATTAAAATTAATAACAAAACAGGTCTAGTGGCAATAGTCCGGCCCGCCTCCCAGTTGAAAAAAAAAAATCATTTTCAAAATGTTTTTTAAAGGACTTTCCCTTCACTCTTACGCCAGAGGACGTCATGTGATACGACAATTCATTAAAATTTGAGTCAATTAATTATTGTAAACCAAATAATTCTTGTTTTTTATGAACCATATATAAGAATGTTTTTAAATATGTGTGAAACCACTCTACCTTGGGATCTCGATATGACAAAGGTATACGATATCAGTTTAGTTTTAGATTTTTTGTCCAAATAGGTACCCTAATTCTGAATCATAATCAGTTTTTTTTTGACACTGCTCATAATATTGAAACAAGTCAATATTTGTCAAACTTAAATATATATATATAAATAATTAAATTAATAAAAAACTCATAGTAACTAACTCGAAAGATAGTATTGATATTTACTATAATCCTTAAAAGTTATCCAGGCAATAAAATTAAGAGTAAATTTACAACGAGAAATCTCACCATGTGCCGACTATCGAATACTCGGCGAACATTCCTGGTCGATTAGTCGAATATTAGATAAACGTATTTGGCCGGGGCCGGGTAGTACCAAAACTTCTGTCGGAGAAATTCTTTGCGGTCGTTCGCCCTTATAAAGTCACAAAGCTCTCAGAAGCCGATTTTTAATCTTCTTCATTTCTGAAGAAGATTGTATATTGTATATTGATTGATATAGTTACTTTTCAGTTACCAAAATACTTATTGAATTTTTAATTATACATAAATAAATAAAAAATCATAACTTACCTACTTACCCATGCCTTAAAATTTCTGATAACGATAATACTTCAAAGCCATTGAATTTTCGTATTATTTTGGTAACTCAGCAAATAATCATATAGCATTAATAGACACCTGTGAATATTTCATGATCTTAAGAGAATTTCATTCCTTAAAATAAATAAATTAATCAATTGCTTTTATATCAATCATCTAACACTTTTTATAACCAAATGTTTTCTCAGGTATTCAAAATTTAAATGTATAAAATATTATTTATATGTTTGGTATTCGGACGTCTATCTTTAAAACAGTCACATTAATACCTAAATATCCCATACTAAAAAGCAATAGAATATCATGTATGTATTTCAAATCTATAATTATAAAATATGTTAAAAAATTGCAAGACAAGATAACGATTTGTCAGACTTACCTTCCAGCCCGTTAACTTACCAAAGATAATGCGCTTACTAAAAAGTGTTTTCTGTATGTAGCTTTCCTCGTAATAAAATTATCATTTGTTTTACGTGCCAAATTCAGTGTGTAAAACTATAAAATTCGCAAACCGTCTCAGCTCAACAATACGTATTCCGTATTGTTTGTTATTTATATAACACGCCACAATAAAAATAAGAAATAAAACTATTTCAGTTTCAGATTACTAAAATAAATAAATTATATATTTTTAGTTAATCATTAAAAAAAACTCACAAATATCTTCTTTCTTCCTAGTAAAAATATTTGTTTATAGTAGAAAGTTATAACTTATCATGGTTATCATAAATCCATGCTTTTTTAGTAACAGTAATACATCTAAATGTCAAAGATGGTGACGTGAACAATAATTTGTTATTTAATATGATCGTTCTAATGATCAAACACTAACAGAGATGTCAACTTATTCTGTTGTAACAACATTGATTTTACTCCGAACATCTACATGGTAAATTAAATCTCAGAGTCGAAGGCAGGACAATTGGATGATCAAACGAACTTACCTTAAGTAAAGTTCGATCCAAATTGTCCTGACTTCGACGAAGAGATTTAAGGTCCCACCCTTCCCAATTCCCGTGTACGTTTTTTATGCAAAAATAATCGTCACCCATACCATAGGTATAATCAATGTTGTACGTCTCATACATCAGTCTCCTTGCTCTGAAATGAATGAGCGACAGGCGGCTGGCAGTGCTGTGAGGCGTGGGAGGGAGTGAGGTTTTCTACTTTCTCTCTCTTGCGCTAAACCTGTGTGCGAGTGAATAGACGCGTAGCAGGGCATACTACATGGTCAATTAAATCTCTTCGTCGAAGTCAGGACAATTTCGATCGAACTTCACTTAAGGTAAGTTCGTTTGATCATCCAATAAATGTTCCTATGTGATATAATTAAGCTATTCTAATTTGAGCAATTTAGTTCCTCAATTAAAATTAGTTGAATTTCTTAGCTATTTTTTGAAGTGAAAACTTCTTTAGCGGCGTTGAGCACTTTTGTGGGATGGGGGAAAAATGTGAAACTCGCGTCAGGACACGTGACCTGATCGAAAACCCGTAAGACGGTTGGCGAAATTATGGATGTAAGTTGATTTTTCTGAGAGATAAACTTTTTAATGTAATTTAATATAATATAAATTGTAATGTTTGTGTACGATAGCGCAATAAATAAATATTGTATTCTATAAAATTATTATTGTTATTTTATTATTATTATTATTATTATTGTATTCTATCACAAAAATGTAAGTAC
This sequence comes from Pyrausta purpuralis, assembly GCA_963924145.1. Taxonomy (NCBI): domain Eukaryota; kingdom Metazoa; phylum Arthropoda; class Insecta; order Lepidoptera; family Crambidae; genus Pyrausta; species Pyrausta purpuralis. The sequence continues at coordinate 10,380,951 of OZ001668.1, read as the reverse complement.
TTTTATATTGATAATAACTATTCCAAAAAATCAAAAATGCACAACGTTGATATTCAAGTTTTCACTTCTGCCGGCACTCCCGGAGTGCTTCCACAGTTTTTTTATTGAAGTGAAAACTTCTTTAGCGGCGTCGAGCACTTTTGTGGGATGGGGGAAAAATGTGAAACTCGCGTCAGGACACGTGACTTGATCGAAAAACCGTAAGACGGTTGGCGAATTACGGATGTAAGTTGATTTTTCTGAGAGATAAACTTTTTAATGTAATTTAATATAATATAAATTGTAATGTTTGTGTACGATAGCGCAATAAATAAATATTGTATTCTATAAAAATATTATATTATTATTATTGTATTATTATTATTATTATTGTATTCTATCAAAAAATGATAGTACTTTTATATTGATAATAACTATTCCAAAAAATCAAAAATGCACAACGTTGATATTCAAGTTTTCACTTCTGCCGGCACTCCCGGAGTGCTTTCACAGTTTTTTTTTAGTTGACGTTGCTCTAAACATCTGCAAGTAAATAATGTAATCGTCTTCGGTTGAGACCCGAAGTATAATTAAGAATCAAACGAACTTACCTGGTGAAGTTTGATTCCAATTATGCGAGGGTCTCAACCGAAGACGATTACACCCCATCCCACCCACCCAGAAAAATAAAAAACACAAAATTGCACTCCGGGAGTGCCGGCAGAAGTGAAAACTTGAATATCAACGTTGTGCATTTTTGATTTTTTGGAATAGTTAGGGAATAATTTAGAATGAATTGCTCTTATTATCAATATAAAAGTACTATCATTTTTGTGATAGAATACAATAATAATAATAATAATAATATAATATTTTTAAAGAATACAATATTTATTTATTGCGCTATCGTACACAAACATTACAATTTATATTATATTAAATTACATTAAATGTTTATCTCTCAGAAAAATCAACTTACATCCATAATTTCGCCAACCGTCTTACGGTTTTTCGATCAGGTCACGTGTCCTGACGCGAGTTTCACATTTTTCCCCCATCCCACAAAAGTGCTCAACGCCGCTAAAGAAGTTTTCACTTCAAAAAACTGTGAAAGCACTCCGGGAGTGCCGGCAGAAGTGAAAACTTGAATATCAACGTTGTGCATTTTTGATTTTTTGGAATAGTTATTATCAATATAAAAGTACTATCATTTTTGTGATAGTATACAATAATAATAATAATAAAAATAATAATAATAATAATATAATATTTTTATAGAATACAATATTTATTTATTGCGCTATCGTACACAAACATTACAATTTATATTATATTAAATTACATTAAAAAGTTTATCTCTCAGAAAAATCAACTTACATCCATAATTTCGCCAACCGTCTTACGGTTTTTCGACCAGGTCACGTGTCCTGACGCGAGTTTCACATTTTTCCTCCATCCCACAAAAGTGCTCAACGCCGCTAAAGAAGTTTTCACTTCAAAAATATAAATTTGCAATAACACAAAAAGTACTCTAAATAATGACAAGTAGTGGCGCGCGGCGCTCAGGGCATGGTGGGAGTGAGACAGAAGACAAGGGCTTCTTTGTTTGAGACATTATAGCTCTAAAGGTGTGACGAAGATAGCACCATATCATGTAATGCTGCAAGTAAATGATGTAATCGTCTTCGGTTGAGACCCTCGCATAATTGGAATCAAATTTCACCAGGTAAGTTCGTTTGATTCTTAAATATAAAGTCGGTTAATATCAATACAAAATATTTCATGGTGACCGAAAAAGCGTAAAATTCGACTAACATTGTATGGGATGTATCTTTTAAAATATCGCAAAAGAGTACCTACTTCAACAACGGAGCGTGCGCAAAAACACTCCGGTGAGCTAATATGATCGAAAAGTATGCTAAAATATGATGAATTTAAACAGAAACGACAAACTAAAACATTTCAAACTGAGCTTCAAAACGACAAATATTCAGTGTATAAAAGTAGGTGAAAACGCTAAAATTATTGCATACAGAATCCATATTGCGATTTTTTTGAAAAGCAACAGGTCCGATCTACACAAACGAGGTGTCTACGCAACGGGTTCGACGCGACGATCAATATAAATTCGGTTAATATCAAGACAAAATATTTCACGGTGACCGAAAAAGTGTAAAATTCGACTAACATTGTATGGCATGTATCTTTTAAAATAACGCAGGGAGTACCTACTAGAACAGCGGAGCATAAGCAAAAACACTCCGGTGAGCTAATATGATCGGAAAGTATGCTAAAAGATGATCGATTTGAACAGAAACGACAAACTAAAACATTTCAAACTGAGCTTTACAACGAGAAATATTCAGTGTCTAAAGTAGGTGAAAACGCAAAAATTATTTCAAACAGAACCCATATTGAGATGTTTTTGAAGTGCAACAGGTCCGATGTACACAAACGAAGTGTCTATGCAACGGGTTCGACGCGACGGTCAATAAAATGTCGGTTAATATCAATACAAAATATTTCACGGTGACCGAAAAAGTGTAAAATTCGACTAACATTGTAAAACATGTATCTTTTAAAATATCGCAGGAGAGTACCTATAAGAACAGCGAAGCGTGCGCAGAACCACTTCGGTGAGCTAATATGATCGGAAAGTATACTAAAAGATGATCGATTTGAACAGAAACGACAAACTAAAACATTTCAAATTAAGCTTTAAAACGACAAATATTCAGTGTCTAAAGTAGGTGAAAACGCTAAAATTATTGCAAACAGATTCCATGTTGCGATGTTTTTGAAGTGCAACAGGTCCGATCTACACAATCGATGTGTCTACGCAACGGGCTCGACGCGACGGTCAATATAAAGGCTGTTAATATCAAGACAAAATATTTCACGGTGACCGAAAAAGTGTAAAATTCGACTAACTTTGTATGAGATGTATCGTTTAAAATATCGCAAAAAAGTACCTACTAGAACAGCGGAGCGTTCGCAAAACCACTTCGGTGAGCTAATATGATCGAAAAGTATGCTAAAAGATGATCGATTTGAACAGAAACGACAAACTAAAACATTTCAAACTGAGCTTTAAAACGACAAATATTCAGTGTCTAAAGTAGGTGAAAACGCTAAAATTATTGCAAACAGAATCCATATTGCGATGTTTTTTGAAGTGCAACAGGTCCGATCTACACAAACGAGGAGTCTACGCAACGGGCTCGACGCGACGGTCAATATCAAGTCGGTTAAAAGTCGGTTAATATCAAGACAAAATATTTCACGGTGACCGAAAAAGTGTAAAATTCGACTAACTTTGAATGGGATGTATCTTTTAAAATATCGCAAAAGAGTACCTACTTCAACTTTGGAGCGTGCGCAGAACCATTTCGGTAAGCTAATGTGATCGAAAAGTATGCTAAAAGATGATCGATTTGAACAGAAACGACAAACTAAAACATTTCAAACTGAGCTTTAAAACGACAAATATTCAGTGTCTAAAGTAGGTGAAAAGACTAAAATTTTATTGCAAACATAATCCGTATTGCGATGTTTTTGAAATGGCACAGGTCCGGTCTACACAATCGCGGTGTCAACGCGACGATATCGACGCGACGGTCAATATAAAGTCGGTTAATATCAATACAAAATATTTCACGGTGACCGAAAAAGTGTAAAATTCGACAAATTTTGTATGGGATGTATCTTTTAAAATATCGCAAAAGAGTACCTACTATAACAGCGGAGCGTGCGCAGAACCACTTCGGTGAGCTAATATGATCGAAAAGTATGCTAAAAGATGATCTATTTGAACAGAAACGACAAACTAAAACATTTCAAACTGAGCTTTAAAACGACAAATATTCAGTGTCTAAAGTAGGTGAAAACGCTATAATTATTGCAAACAGAATCCATATTGCGATGTTTTTGAAGTGCAACAGGTCCAATCTACACAAACAATGAGTCTACGCTACGGGCTCAATGCGACGGTCAATATAAAGTCGGTTAATATCAATACAAAATATTTCTCGGTGACCGAAAAAGTGTAAAATTCGACTAACTTTGTATGGGATGTATCTTTCAAAATATCGCAAAAAAGTACCTTTTTCAACAGCGGAGCGTGTGCAGAACCATTTCAGTAAGCTAATGTGATCGGAAAGTATGCTAAAAGATGATCTATTTGAACAGAAACGACAAACTAAAACATTTCAAACTGAGCTTCAAAACGACAAATATTCAGTGTCTAAAGTAGGTGAAAACGCTAAAATTATTCCAAACAGAATCCATATTGCGATGTTTTTTGAAGTGCAACAGGTCCGATCTACACAAACGAGGTGTCTACGCAACGGGCTCGACGCGACGGTCAATTTAAAGTCGGTTTATATCAAGACAAAATATTTCACAATGACCGAAAAAGTGTAAAATTCGACTAACTTTGTATGGGATGTATCTTTCAAAATATCGCAAAAGAGTACCTTTTTCAACAGCGGAGCGTGTGCAAAACTACTTCAGTAAGCTAATGTGATCGGAAAGTATGCTAAAAGATGATCTATTTGAACAGAAACGACAAACTAAAACATTTCAAACTGAGCTTTAAAACGACAAATATTCAGTGTCTAAAGTAGGTGAAAACGCTACAATTATTGCAAACAGAATCCATATTGCGATGTTTTTGAAGTGCAACAGGTCCAATCTACACAATCAATGAGTCTACGCTACGGGCTCAATGCGACAGTCAATATAAAGTCGGTTAATATCAATACAAAATATTTCTCGGTGACCGAAAAAGTGTAAGATTCGACAAACTTTGTATGGGATGTATCTTTTAAAATATCGCAAAAGAGTACCTACTTCAACGCAGAACCACTTCGGTGAGCTAATATGATCGAAAAGTATGCTAAAAGATGATCGATTTGAACAGAAACGACAGACTAAAACATTTCAAACTGAGCTTCAAAACGACAAATATTCAGTGTCTAAAGTAGGTGAAAACGCTAAAATTATTGCAAACAGTATCTATATTGCGATGTTTTTAAAGTGCAACAAGTCCGATCTACACAAACGAGTCGTCTACGCAACGGGCTCGACGCGACGGTCAATATAAAGTCGGTTAATATCAAGACAAAATATTTCACGGTGACCGAAAAAGTGTAAAATTTGACTAACTTTGTATGGGATGTATCTTTTTAAATATCGCAAAAGAGTACCTACTTTAACAGCGGAGCGTGCGCAGAACCACTTCGGTGAGCTAGTATGATCGAAAAGTATGCTAAAAGATGATCGATTTGAACAGAAACGACAGACTAAAACATTTCAAACTAAGCTTTAAAACGACAAATATAGTGTCTAAAGTAGGTGAAAAGGCTAAAATTTTATTGCAAACATAATCCGTATTGCGATGTTTTTGAAATGGCACAGGTCCGGTCTACACAAACGCGGTGTCAACGCGACGATATCGACGCGACGGTCAATATAAAGTCGGTTAATATCAATACAAAATATTTCACGGTGACCGAAAAAGTGTAAAATTCGACTAACTTTGTATGGGATGTATCTTTTAAAATAACGCAATATAGTACCTTCTTTAACAACGGAGCGTGCGCACAAACACCTCGGTGAGCTAATATGATCTAAAAGTATGCTAAAATATGATCGATTTGAACAGAAACGACAAACTAAAACATTTCAAACTGAGCTTTAAAACGACAAATATTCAGTGTCTAAAGTAGGTGAAAACGCTAAAATTATTGCAAACAGAATCCATATTGCGATGTTTTTGAAGTGCAACAGGTCCAATCTACACAATCAATGAGTCTACGCTACGGGCTCGATGCGACGGTCAATATAAAGTCGGTTAATATCAATACAAAATATTTCACGGTGACCGAAAAAGTGTAAAATTCGACAAATTTTGTATGGGATGTATCTTTTAAAATATCGCAAAAGAGTACCTACTTCAACAGCGGAGCGTGCGCAGAACCACTTCGGTGAGCTAATATGATCGAAAAGTATGCTAAAAGAAGATCGATTTGAACAGAAACGACAAACTAAAACATTTCAAACTGAGCTTCAAAACGACAAATATTCAGTGTTTAAAGTAGGTGAAAACGCTAAAATTATTGCAAACAGAATCTATATTGCGATGTTTTTAAAGTGCAACAAGTCCGATCTACACAAACGAGGTGTCTACGCAACGGGCTCGACGCGACGGTCAATTTAAAGTCGGTTTATATCAAGACAAAATATTTCACGGTGACCGAAAAAGTGTAAAATTCGACTAACTTTGTATGGGATGTATCTTTTAAAATATCTCAAAAGAGTACCTACTTCAACAGCGGAGCGTGCGCACAAACACTCCAATGAGTTAATTTGATCGTAAAGTATGCTAAAAGATGATCGATTTGAACAGAAACGACAAACTAAAACATTTCAAACTGAGCTTCAAAACGACAAATATTCAGTGTCTAAAGTAGGTGAAAACGCTAAAATTATTGCAAACAGAATCTATATTGCGATGTTTTTAAAGTGCAACAGGTTCGATCTACACAAACGAGGTGTCTACGCAACGGGCTCGACGCGACGGTCAATTTAAAGTAAGTTAATATCAAGACAAAATATTTCACGGTGACCGAAAAAGTGTAAAATTCGACTAACTTTGTATGGGATGTATCTTTTAAAATATCGCAAAAGAGTAACTATTTCAACAGCGGAGTGTGTGCAGAACCATTTCGGTAAGCTAATGTGATCGGAAAGTATGCTAAAAGATGATCGATTTGAACAGAAACGACAAACTAAAACATTTCAAACTGAGCTTTAAAACGACAAATATTCAGTGTCTAAAGTAGGTGAAAACGCTAAAATTATTGCAAGCAGAATCCATATTGCGATGTCTTTAAAGTGCAACAGGTCCGATCTACACAAACGAGCTATCTACGAAACGGGCTCGACGCGACGGTCGATATAAAGTCGGTTACTATCAAGACAAAATATTTCATGGTTACCGAAAAAGTGTAAAATTCGACTAACTTTGTATGGGATGTATCTTTTAAAATATCGCAAAAGTGTGCCTACTTCAACAGTGAAGCGTGAGCAGAACCACTTCGGTGAGCTAATATGATCGAAAAGTATGCTAAAAGATGATCGATTTGAACAGAAACGACAGACTAAAACATTTCAAACTGAGCTTCAAAACGACAAATATTCACTGCCTAAAGTAGGTAAAAACGCTGAAATTATTGCAAACAGAATCCATATTGAGATGTTTTTGAAGTGCAACAGGTCCGATGTACACAAACGAAGTGTCTTTGCAACGGGTTCGACGCGACGGTCAATAAAATGTCGGTTAATATCAATACAAAATATTTCACGGTGACCGAAAAAGTGTAAAATTCGACTAACATTGTAAAACATGTATCTTTTAAAATATCGCAGGAGAGTACCTATAAGAACAGCGAAGCGTGCGCAGAACCACTTTGGTGAGCTAATATGATCGAAAAGTATACTAAAAGATGATCGATTTGAACAGAAACGACAAACTAAAACATTTCAAACTAAGCTTTAAAACGACAAATATTCAGTGTCTAAAGTAGGTAAAAACGCTAAAATTATTGCAAACAGATTCCATGTTGCGATGTTTTTGAAGTGCAACAGGTCCGATCTACACAATCGATGTGTCTACGCAACGGGCTCGACGCGACGGTCAATATAAAGGCTGTTAATATAAAGACAAAATATTTCACGGTGACCGAAAAAGTGTAAAATTCGACTAACTTTGTATGAGATGTATCTTTTAAAATATCGCAAAAAAGTACCTATTAGAACAGCGGAGCGTTCGCAGAACCACTTCGGTGAGCTAATATGATCGAAAAGTATGCTAAAAGATGATCGATTTGAACAGAAACGACAAACTAAAACATTTCAAACTGAGCTTTAAAACGACAAATATTCAGTGTCTAAAGTAGGTGAAAACGCTAAAATTATTGCAAACAGAATCCATATTGCGATGTTTTTTGAAGTGCAACAGGTCCGATCTACACAAACAAGGTGTCTACGCAACGGGCTCGACGCGACGGTCAATATCAAGTCGGTTAAAAGTCGGTTAATATCAAGACAAAATATTTCACGGTGACCGAAAAAGTGTAAAATTCGACTAACTTTGAATGGGATGTATCTTTTAAAATATCGCAAAAGAGTACCTACTTCAACATTGGAGCGCGCGCAGAACCATTTCGGTAAGCTAATGTGATCGAAAAGTATGCTCAAAGATGATCGATTTGAACAGAAACGACAAACTAAAACATTTCAAACTGAGCTTTAAAACGACAAATATTCAGTGTATAAAGAAGGTGAAAACGCTAAAATTATTGCAAGCAGAATCAATATTGCGATGTCTTTGAAGTGCAACAGGTCCGATCTACACAAACGAGCTATCTACGCAACGGGCTCGACGCGACGGTCAATATAAAGTCGGTTACTATCAAGACAAAATATTTCACGGTGACCGAAAAAGTGTAAAATTCTACAAACTTTGTATGGGATGTATCATTTAAAAAATATCGCAATAAAGTACCTACTTCAACAGCGGAGCGTGCGCAGAACCACTTCGGTGAGCTAATATGATCGAAAAGTATGCTAAAAGAAGATCGATTTGAACAGAAACGACAAACTAAAACATTTCAAACTGAGCTTCAAAACGACAAATATTCAGTGTCTAAAGTAGGTGAAAACGCTAAAATTATTGCAAACAGAATCTATATTGCGATGTTTTTAAAGTGCAACAAGTCCGATCTACACAATTGAGGTGTCTACGCAACGGGCTCGACGCGACGGTCAATTTAAAGTCGGTTTATATCAAGACAAAATATTTCACGGTGACCGAAAAAGTGTAAAATTCGACTAACTTTGTATGGGATGTATCTTTTAAAATATCGCAAAAGAGTACCTACTTCAACAGCGGAGCGTGCGCACAAACACTCCAATGAGTTAATTTGATCGTAAAGTATGCTAAAAGATGATCGATTTGAACAGAAACGACAAACTAAAACATTTCAAACTGAGCTTCAAAACGACAAATATTCAGTGTCTAAAGTAGGTGAAAACGCTAAAATTATTGCAAACAGAATCTATATTGCGATGTTTTTAAAGTGCAACAGGTTCGATCTACACAAACGAGGTGTCTACGCAACGGGCATCGACGCGACGGTCAATTTAAAGTAAGTTAATATCAAGACAAAATATTTCACGGTGACCGAAAAAGTGTAAAATTCGACTAACTTTGTATGGGATGTATCTTTTAAAATATCGCAAAAGAGTACCTATTTCAACAGCGGAGTGTGTGCAAAACCATTTCGGTAAGCTAATGTGATCGGAAAGTATGCTAAAAGATGATCGATTTGAACAGAAACGACAAACTAAAAAATTTCAAACTGAGCTTTAAAACGACAAATATTCAGTGTCTAAAGTAGGTGAAAACGCTAAAATTATTGCAAGCAGAATCCATATTGCGATGTCTTTAAAGTGCAACAGGTCCGATCTACACAAACGAGCTATCTACGAAACGGGCTCGACGCGACGGTCAATATAAAGTCGGTTACTATCAAGACAAAATATTTCACGGTTACCGAAAAAGTGTAAAATTCGACTAACTTTGTATGGGATGTATCTTTTAAAATATCGCAAAAGTGTACCTACTTCAACAGTGGAGCGTGCGCAGAACCACTTCGGTGAGCTAATATGATCGAAAAGTATGCTAAAAGATGATCGATTTGAACAGAAACGACAGACTAAAACATTTCAAACTGAGCTTCAAAACGTCAAATATTCAGTGTCTAAAGTAGGTGAAAACGCTAAAATTATTGGAAACATAATCCGTATTGCGATGTTTTGAAAATGCCACAGGTCCGGTCTACACAAAGGAGGTGTCTACGCAACGACTTCGACGCGACGGTCAATATAAAGTCGGTTAATATCAAGACAAAATATGTCACGGTGACCGAAAAAGTGTAAAATTCGACTAACTTTGTATAAGATGTAGCTTTTAAAATAACGCAATATAGTACCTACTTCAACAGCGAAGCGTGCGCACAAACTCTCCGGTCAGCTAATATGATCTAAAAGTATTCTAAGATATGATCGATTGTAACAGAAACGACAAACTAAAACATTTCAAACTGAGCTTCAAAACGACAAATATTCACTGCCTAAAGTAGGTAAAAACGCTGAAATTATTGCAAACAGAATCCATATTGAGATGTTTTTGAAGTGCAACAGGTCCGATGTACACAAACGAAGTGTCTATGCAACGGGTTCGACGCGACGGTCAATAAAATGTCGGTTAATATCAATACAAAATATTTCACGGTGACCGAAAAAGTGTAAAATTCGACTAACATTGTAAAACATGTATCTTTTAAAATATCGCAGGAGAGTACCTATAAGAACAGCGAAGCGTGCGCAGAACCACTTCGGTGAGCTAATATGATCGAAAAGTATACTAAAAGATGATCGATTTGAACAGAAACGACAAACTAAAACATTTCAAATTAAGCTTTAAAACGACAAATATTCAGTGTCTAAAGTAGGTAAAAACGCTAAAATTATTGCAAACAGATTCCATGTTGCGATGTTTTTGAAGTGCAACAGGTCCGATCTACACAATCGATGTGTCTACGCAACGGGCTCGACGCGACGGTCAATATAAAGGCTGTTAATATAAAGACAAAATATTTCACGGTGACCGAAAAAGTGTAAAATTCGACTAACTTTGAATGGGATGTATCTTTTAAAATATCGCAAAAGAGTACCTACTTCAACATTGGAGCGTGCGCAGAACCATTTCGGTAAGCTAATGTGATCGAAAAGTATGCTAAAAGATGATCGATTTGAACAGAAACGACAAACTAAAACATTTCAAACTGAGCTTTAAAACGACAAATATTCAGTGTCTAAAGAAGGTGAAAACGCTAAAATTATTGCAAGCAGAATCCATATTGCGATGTCTTTGAAGTGCAACAGGTCCGATCTACACAAACGAGCTATCTACGCAACGGGCTCGACGCGACGGTCAATATAAAGTCGGTTACTATTAAGACAAAATATTTCACGGTGACCGAAAAAGTGTAAAATTCTACAAACTTTGTATGGGATGTATCATTTAAAAAATATCGCAATAAAGTACCTACTTCAACAGCGGAGCGTGCGCAGAACCACTTCGGTGAGCTAATATGATCGAAAAGTATGCTAGAAAATGATTGATTTGAACAGAAACGACAGACTAAAACATTTCAAACTAAGCTTTAAAACGACAAATATTCAGTGTCTAAAGTAGGTGAAAAGGCTAAAATTTAATTGCAAACATAATCCGTATTGCGATGTTTTTGAAATGACACAGGTCCGGTCTACACAAACGCGGTGTCAACGCGACGATATCGACGCGACGGTCAATATAAAGTCGGTTAATATCAATACAAAATATTTCACGGTGACCGAAAAAGTGTAAAATTCGACTAACTTTGTATGGGATGTATCTTTTAAAATAACGCAATATAGTACCAACTTTAACAACGGAGCGTGCGCACAAACACTCCAGTGAGCTAATATGATCTAAAAGTATGCTAAAAGATGATCGATTTGAACAGAAACGACAAACTAAAACATTTCAAACTAAGCTTTAAAACGACAAATATTCAGTGTCTAAAGAAGGTGAAAACGCTAATATTATTGCAAACAGAATCCATATTGCGATGTTTATGAAGTGCAAGAGGTCCGATCTATACAATCGATGTGTCTACGCTACGGGGTCGATGCGACGGTCAATATAAAGTCGGTTAATATTAAGACAAAATATTTCACGGTGACCGAAAAAGTGTAAAATTCGACTAACTTTGTATAGCATGTATCTTTTTAAATAACGCAAGGAAGTACGTATTTCAACAGCGGAGCGTGCGCACAAACACTCCGGTGAGCTAATATGATCGAAAAGTATGCTAAAAGATGATCGATTGAACTAAAACATTTCAAACTGAGCTTCAAAACGACAAATATTCAGTGTCTAAAGTAGATGAAAACGCTTAAATTATTGCAAACAGAATCCATATTGCGATGTTTTTGAAGTGCAAGAGGTCCGGTCTATACAAACGAGGTGTCTTTGCAACGGGTTTGACGCGACGGTCAATAAAAAGTCGGTTAATATCAAGACAAAATATTTCACGGTGACCGAAAAAGTGTGAAATTCGACTAACTTTGTATGAGATGTATCTTTTTAAATATCGCAAAAAAGTACATACTAGAACAGCGGAGCGTGCGCAGAACCACTTCGGTGAGCTAATATGATCGAAAAGTATGCTAAAAGATGGTCGATTTGAACAGAAACGATAAACTAAAACATTTCAAACTGAGCTTCAAAACGACAAATATTCAGTGTCTAAAGTAGGTGAAAACGCTAATATTATTGCAAACAGAATCCATATTGCGATGTTTTTGAAGTGCAAGAGGTCCGGTCTATACAAACGAGGTGTCTACGCAACGGGCTCGACGCGACGGTCAATATAAAGTCGGTTAACATCAAGACAAAATATTTCACGGTGACCGAAAAAGTGTGAAATTCGACTAACTTTGTATGAGATGTATCTTTTTAAATATCGCAAAAAAGTACATACTAGAACAGCGGAGCGTGCGCAGAACCACTTCGGTGAGCTAATATGATCGAAAAGTATGCTAAAAGATGGTCGATTTGAACAGAAACGATAAACTAAAACATTTCAAACTGAGCTTCAAAACGACAAATATTCAGTGTCTAAAGTAGGTGAAAACGCTAAAATTATTGCAAACAGAATCCATATTGCGAAATTCTTAAAATGCCACAGGTCCGATCTACACAAACGATGTGTCTACGCAACGGGTTCGACGCGACGGTCAATATAAAGTCGGTTAATATCAAGACAAAATATTTCACGGTGACCGAAAAAGTGTAAAATTCAACCAACATTGTATGGCATGTATCTTTTGAAATAAAGCAAAGAGTACCTACTAGAACAGCGGATCGTGCGCAGAACCACTTTGGTTAGCTAATATGATTGAAAAGTATGCTAAAAGATAATCGATTTGAACAGAAACGACAAACTAAAACATTTCAAACTAAGCTTTAAAACGAAAAATATTCAGTGTCTAAAGTAGGTGAAAACGCTAAACTTATTGCAAACAGAATCCATATTGCGAAGTTCTTAAAATGCCACAGGTCCGATCTACACAAACGATGTGTCTACGCAACGGGCTCGACGCGACGGTCAATATAAAGTCGGTTAACATCAAGACAAAATATTTCACGGTGACCGAAAAAGTGTAAAATTCAACCAACATTGTATGGCATGTATCTTTTAAAATAACTTAGGAGAGTACCTATAAGAACAGCGAAGCGTGCGCACAAACACTCCAAGGAGCTTATATGATCGAAAAGTATGCTAAAAGATGATCGATTTGAACAGAAACGACAAACTAAAACATTTCAAACTGAGCTTAAAACGACAAATATTCAGTGTCTAAAGTAGGTGAAAATGCTAAAATTATTGCAAATAGAAACCTTATTGCGATGTTTTTGAAGTGCAACAGGTCCGATCTACGCAATCGATGAGTTTACGCTACGGGCTCGATGCGACGGTCAATATAAAGTCGGTTAATATCAATACAAAATATTTCATGTTGACCGAAAAAGTGTAAAATTCGACTCACTTTGTATAGCATGTATCTTTTTAAAGAACGCAAGGAAGTACGTATTTAAACAGCGGAGCGTACGCACAAACACTCCGGTGAGCTAATATGATCGAAAAGTATGCTAAAATATGATCGATTTGAACAGAAACGACAAACTAAAATTTTTCAAACTGAGCTTTAAAACGACAAATATTCAGTGTCTAAAGTAGGTGAAAACGCTAAAATTATTGCAAACAGAATCCATATTGCGATGTTTTTGAAGTGCAACAAATCCGATTAACACAAACGAGGTGTCTACGCAACGGGCTCGACGCGACGGTCAATATAAAGTCGGTTAATATCAAGACAAAATATTTCAGGGTGACCGAAAAAGTGTAAAATTCGACTAACGTTGTATGGCATGTATCTTTTAAAATAACGCAAAGAGTACCTACTAGAACAGCGGATCGTGCGCAGAACCACTTTGGTTAGCTAATATGATTGAAAAGTATGCTAAAAGATAATCGATTTGAACAGAAACGACAAACTAAAACATTTCAAACTAAGCTTTAAAACGAAAAATATTCAGTGTCTAAAGTAGGTGAAAACGCTAAAATTATTGCAAACAGAATCCAGATTGCGATCTTTTTGAAGTGCAAAAGATCCGATCTACACAATCGATGTGTCTATTAATATTAATAAAAGTCGCTTATTATCAATACAATGCGAAAGTCGATTAATATCAATACAACATATGTCACGGTGACCGAAAAAGTGTAAAATTCGACTAACTTTGTATGGGATGTATCTTTTAAAATATCGCAAAAGAGTAGCTACTTTAACAACGGAGCGTGCGCACAAACACTCCGGTGAGCTAATATGATCGAAAAGTATGCTAAAATATGATCGATTTGAACAGAAACGACAAACTAAAACATTTCAAACTGAGCTTCAAAACGACAAATATTCAGTATATAAAGTAGATGAAAACGCTAATATTATTGCAAACAGAATCCATATTGCGATGTTTTTGAAGTGCAATAGGTCCGGTCTATACAAACGAGGTGTCTATGCAACGGGTTTGACGCGACGGTCAATAAAAAGTCGGTTAATATCAAGACAAAATATTTCACGGTGACCGAAAAAGTGTAAAATTCGACTAACATTGTAAAACATGTATCTTTTAAAATAACGCAGAAGAGTACCTATAAGAACAGCGAAACGTGCGCACAAACACTCCAAGTAGCTAATATGATCGAAAAGTATGCTTAAAGATGATCGATTTGAACAGAAACGACAAACTAAAACATTTTAAACTGAGCTTCAAAACGACAAATATTCAGTGTCTAAAGTAGGTGAAAATGCTAAAATTATTGCAAATAGAAACCATATTGCGATGTTTTTGAAGTGCAACAGGTCCGATCTACACAATCAATGAGTCTACGCTACGGGCTCGATGCGACGGTCAATATAAAGTCGGTTAATATCAATACAAAATATTTCATGTTGACCGAAAAAGTGTAAAATTCGACTAACTTTATATAGAATTTATCTTTTTAAATAACGCAAGGAAGTACGTATTTCAACAGCGGAGCGTGCGCACAAACACTCCGGTGAGCTAATACGATCGAAAAGTATGCTAAAATATGATCGATTTGAACAGAAACGACAAACTAAAACATTTCAAACTGAGCTTTAAAACGACAAATATTCAGTGTCTAAAGTAGGTGAAAACGCTAAAATTATTGCAAACAGAATCCATATTGCGATGTTTTTGAAGTGCAACAAGTCCGATCTACACAAACGAGGTGTCTACGCAACGGGCTCGACGCGACGGTCAATAAAAAGTCGGTTAATATCAAGACAAAATATTTCACGGTGACCGAAAAAGTGTAAAATTCGACTAACATTGTAAAACATGTATCTTTTAAAATAACGCAGAAGAGTACCTATAAGAACAGCGAAACGTGCGCACAAACACTCCAAGTAGCTAATATGATCGAAAAGTATGCTTAAAGATGATCGATTTGAACAGAAACGACAAACTAAAACATTTCAAACTGAGCTTCAAAACGACAAATATTCAGTGTCTAAAGTAGGTGAAAATGCTAAAATTATTGCAAATAGAAACCATATTGCGATGTTTTTGAAGTGCAACAGGTCCGATCTACACAATCAATGAGTCTACGCTACGGGCTCGATGCGACGGTCAATATAAAGTCGGTTAATATCAATACAAAATATTTCATGTTGACCGAAAAAGTGTAAAATTCGACTAACTTTATATAGCATTTATCTTTTTAAATAACGCAAGGAAGTACGTATTTCAACAGCGGAGCGTGCGCACAAACACTCCGGTGAGCTAATACGATCGAAAAGTATGCTAAAATATGATCGATTTGAACAGAAACGACAAACTAAAACATTTCAAACTGAGCTTCAAAACGACAAATATTCAGTGTCTAAAGTAGGAGAAAACGCTAAAATTATTGCAAACAGAATCAATATTGCGATGTTTTTGAAGTGCAATAGGTCCGATGTACACAAACGAAGTGTCTATGCAACGGGTTCGACGCGACGGTCAATAAAATGTCGGTTAATATCAATACAAAATATTTCACGGTGACCGAAAAAGTGTAAAATTCGACTAACATTGTAAAACATGTATCTTTTAAAATATCGCAGGAGAGTACCTATAAGAACAGCGAAGCGTGCGCAGAACCACTTCGGTGAGCTAATATGATCGAAAAGTATACTAAAAGATGATCGATTTGAACAGAAACGACAAACTAAAACATTTCAAACTGAGCTTTAAAACGACAAATATTCAGTGTCTAAAGAAGGTGAAAACGCTAAAATTATTGCAAGCAGAATCAATATTGCGATGTCTTTGAAGTGCAACAGGTCCGATCTACACAAACGAGCTATCTACGCAACGGGCTCGACGCGACGGTCAATATAAAGTCGGTTACTATCAAGACAAAATATTTCACGGTGACCGAAAAAGTGTAAAATTCTACAAACTTTGTATGGGATGTATCATTTAAAAAATATCGCAATAAAGTACCTACTTCAACAGCGGAGCGTGCGCAGAACCACTTCGGTGAGCTAATATGATCGAAAAGTATGCTAAAAGAAGATCGATTTGAACAGAAACGACAAACTAAAACATTTCAAACTGAGCTTCAAAACGACAAATATTCAGTGTCTAAAGTAGGTGAAAACGCTAAAATTATTGCAAACAGAATCCAGATTGCGTTTTTTTTGAAGTGCAACAGGTCCGATCTACACAATCGATGTGTCTATTAATATTAATAAAAGTCGCTTATTATCAATACAATGCGAAAGTCGATTAATATCAATACAACATATTTCACGGTGACCGAAAAAGTGTAAAATTCGACTAACTTTGTATGGGATGTATCTGTTAAAATATCGCAAAAGAGTAACTACTTCAACAGCAAAACTTGCGCATAAATACTCTGGTGAGCTAGTATGATCGAAAAGTATGCTAAAAGATGATCGATTTGAAAAAAACGACAAACTAAAACATTTCAAACTGAGCTTCAAAACGACAAATATTCAGTGTTTAAAGTAGGTGAAAACGCTAAAATTATTGCAAACAGAATCCATATTGCGATGTTTTTGAAGTGCAACAGGTCCTATCTTCACAATCGATGTGTCTATTAATATTAAGAAAAGTCGCTTATTATCAATACAATGCGAAAGTCGATTTATATCAATACAACATATTTCACGGTGACCAAAAAAGTGTAAAATTCGACTAACTTTGTATGGGATGTATCTTTTAAAATATCGCAAAAGAGTAACTACTTCAACAGCGGCGCGTGCGCAGAACCATTTCGGTAAGCTAATGTGATCGGAAAGTATGCTAAAAGATGATCGATTTGAACAGAAACGACAAACTAAAACATTTCAAACTGAGCTTTAAAACGCCAAATATTCAGTGTCTAAAGTAGGTGAAAACGCTAAAATTATTGCAAACAGAATCTATATTGCGATGTTTTTAAAGTGCAACAAGTCCGATCTACACAATTGAGGTGTCTACGCAACGGGCTCGACGCGACGGTCAATTTAAAGTCGGTTTATATCAAGACAAAATATTTCACGGTGACCGAAAAAGTGTAAAATTCGACTAACTTTGTATGGGATGTATCTTTCAAAATATCGCAAAAGAGTACCTTTTTCAACAGCGGAGCGTGTGCAGAACCATTTCAGTAAGCTAATGTGATCGGAAAGTATGCTAAAAGATGATCTATTTGAACAGAAACGACAAACTAAAACATTTCAAACTGAGCTTTAAAACGACAAATATTCAGTGTCTAAAGTAGGTGAAAACGCTACAATTATTGCAAACAGAATCCATATTGCAATGTTTTTAAAATGCCACAGGTCCGTTCTACATTAACGAGGTGTCTACGCAACGGCATCGACGCGACGGTCAATATAAAGTCTGTTTATATCAAGACAAAATATTTCACGGTGACCGAAAAAGTGTAAAATTCGACTAACTTTGTATGGGATGTATCTTTTAAAATATCGCAAAAGAGTACCTACTTCAACAGCGGAGCGTGCGCACAAACACTCCGGTGAGTTAATTTGATCGTAAAGTATGCTAAAAGATGATCGATTTGAACAGAAACGACAAACTAAAACATTTCAAACTGAGCTTCAAAACGACAAATATTCAGTGTCTAAAGTAGGTGAAAACGCTAAAATTATTGCAAACAGAATCTATATTGCGATGTTTTTAAAGTGCAACAGGTTCGATCTACACAAACGAGGTGTCTACGCAACGGGCATCGACGCGACGGTCAATTTAAAGTAAGTTAATATCAAGACAAAATATTTCACGGTGACCGAAAAAGTGTAAAATTCGACTAACTTTGTATGGGATGTATCTTTTAAAATATCGCAAAAAAGTACCTATTTCAACAGCGGAGTGTGTGCAGAACCATTTTGTTAAGCTAATGTGATCGGCAAGTATGCTAAAAGATGATCGATTTGAACAGAAACGACAAACTAAAACATTTCAAACTGAGCTTTAAAACGACAAATATTCAGTGTCTAAAGTAGGTGAAAACGCTAAAATTATTGCAAGCAGAATCCATATTGCGATGTCTTTAAAGTGCAACAGGTCCGATCTACACAAACGAGCTATCTACGAAACGGGCTCGACGCGACGGTCAATATAAAGTCGGTTACTATCAAGACAAAATATTTCACGGTTACCGAAAAAGTGTAAAATTCGACTAACTTTGTATGGGATGTATCTTTTAAAATATCGCAAAAGTGTACCTACTTCAACAGTGGAGCGTGCGCAGAACCACTTCGGTGAGCTAATATGATCGAAAAGTATGCTAAAAGATGATCGATTTGAACAGAAACGACAGACTAAAACATTTCAAACTGAGCTTCAAAACGTCAAATATTCAGTGTCTAAAGTAGGTGAAAACGCTAAAATTATTGGAAACATAATCCGTATTGCGATGTTTTGAAAATGCCACAGGTCCGGTCTACACAAAGGAGGTGTCTACGCAACGACTTCGACGCGACGGTCAATATAAAGTCGGTTAATATCAAGACAAAATATGTCACGGTGACCGAAAAAGTGTAAAATTCGACTAACTTTGTATAAGATGTAGCTTTTAAAATAACGCAATATAGTACCTACTTCAACAGCGAAGCGTGCGCACAAACTCTCCGGTCAGCTAATATGATCTAAAAGTATTCTAAGATATGATCGATTGTAACAGAAACGACAAACTAAAACATTTCAAACTGAGCTTCAAAACGACAAATATTCACTGCCTAAAGTAGGTAAAAACGCTGAAATTATTGCAAACAGAATCCATATTGAGATGTTTTTGAAGTGCAACAGGTCCGATGTACACAAACGAAGTGTCTATGCAACGGGTTCGACGCGACGGTCAATAAAATGTCGGTTAATATCAATACAAAATATTTCACGGTGACCGAAAAAGTGTAAAATTCGACTAACATTGTAAAACATGTATCTTTTAAAATATCGCAGGAGAGTACCTATAAGAACAGCGAAGCGTGCGCAGAACCACTTCGGTGAGCTAATATGATCGAAAAGTATACTAAAAGATGATCGATTTGAACAGAAACGACAAACTAAAACATTTCAAACTAAGCTTTAAAACGACAAATATTCAGTGTCTAAAGTAGGTAAAAACGCTAAAATTATTGCAAACAGATTCCATGTTGCGATGTTTTTGAAGTGCAACAGGTCCGATCTACACAATCGATGTGTCTACGCAACGGGCTCGACGCGACGGTCAATATAAAGGCTGTTAATATAAAGACAAAATATTTCACGGTGACCGAAAAAGTGTAAAATTCGACTAACTTTGAATGGGATGTATCTTTTAAAATATCGCAAAAGAGTACCTACTTCAACATTGGAGCGTGCGCAGAACCATTTCGGTAAGCTAATGTGATCGAAAAGTATGCTAAAAGATGATCGATTTGAACAGAAACGACAAACTAAAACATTTCAAACTGAGCTTTAAAACGACAAATATTCAGTGTCTAAAGAAGGTGAAAACGCTAAAATTATTGCAAGCAGAATCCATATTGCGATGTCTTTGAAGTGCAACAGGTCCGATCTACACAAACGAGCTATCTACGCAACGGGCTCGACGCGACGGTCAATATAAAGTCGGTTACTATTAAGACAAAATATTTCACGGTGACCGAAAAAGTGTAAAATTCGACTAACTTTGAATGGGATGTATCTTTTAAAATATCGCAAAAGAGTACCTACTTCAACATTGGAGCGTGCGCAGAACCATTTTGTTAAGCTAATGTGATCGAAAAGTATGCTAAAAGATGATCGATTTGAACAGAAACGACAAACTAAAACATTTCAAACTGAGCTTTAAAACGACAAATATTCAGTGTCTAAAGAAGGTGAAAACGCTAAAATTATTGCAAGCAGAATCCATATTGCGATGTCTTTGAAGTGCAACAGGTCCGATCTACACAAACGAGCTATCTACGCAACGGGCTCGACGCGACGGTCAATATAAAGTCGGTTACTATCAAGACAAAATATTTCACGGTGACCGAAAAAGTGTAAAATTCTACAAACTTTGTATGGGATGTATCATTTAAAAAATATCGCAATAAAGTACCTACTTCAACAGCGGAGCGTGCGCAGAACCACTTCGGTGAGCTAATATGATCGAAAAGTATGCTAGAAAATGATTGATTTGAACAGAAACGACAGACTAAAACATTTCAAACTAAGCTTTAAAACGACAAATATTCAGTGTCTAAAGTAGGTGAAAAGGCTAAAATTTAATTGCAAACATAATCCGTATTGCGATGTTTTTGAAATGACACAGGTCCGGTCTACACAAACGCGGTGTCAACGTGACGATATCGACGCGACGGTCAATATAAAGTCGGTTAATATCAATACAAAATATTTCACGGTGACCGAAAAAGTGTAAAATTCGACTAACTTTGTATGGGATGTATCTTTTAAAATAACGCAATATAGTACCAACTTTAACAACGGAGCGTGCGCACAAACACTCCAGTGAGCTAATATGATCTAAAAGTATGCTAAAAGATGATCGATTTGAACAGAAACGACAAACTAAAACATTTCAAACTAAGCTTTAAAACGACAAATATTCAGTGTCTAAAGAAGGTGAAAACGCTAATATTATTGCAAACAGAATCCATATTGCGATGTTTATGAAGTGCAAGAGGTCCGATCTATACAATCGATGTGTCTACGCTACGGGGTCGATGCGACGGTCAATATAAAGTCGGTTAATATTAAGACACTTTATGTACCAAATTGAGTCAGTTTGTCTTTGCTCTCAAGCGATTGCGTTGCTCGGCTGGAGAGAAGACTGCAATGACTGCTTATCACGGCTATGTTGTCTCAATATTAAGGTATGGCCTATTATTGTGGGGAAACTCCGTCGATATTAAAAAGGCATTTATTATGCAGAAGAAATGTGTAAGGGCAGTTTGTGGAGCTGGCCCTATTCAGGAATGTCGTCCACTATTTAAGAGAAAACGATTGCTTACCCTGACTGGGTTATATATTTTGGAGGTAGGGATGTTTGTAAGGAAGCATCCAGGTTATTTTGAACGCTTTAGTGTAGTTGATCCTCGCCTGCGCCCAAGAGACACAACCCGACTATTGCCACCACTAGGTAACACCAGTGCTTTGTTCAATAGAAACAGCTATGCCATGGCCATTAAAGTATATAATAATATCCCATTGCATATCAGGGAATTGCCTACTAACATATTTATAACACGTTTACGAAATTGGCTAATAGAAAATTGTTTCTATGACCTATCAGAATTTTATGACATAAAACAATAATAATAATGATAAAATGGATTGACATAATTATATTACTAGCCTTGATACATTTATACAGCTTGACATTTATTTTTCAATTTTAATTAATTATTATGATAGGAGACAAATAATTGTATGACATTTAAATAAGTTTTTGCATGCCAAATTTTGGTAAAACATGTGAACCTGTAATATTAAATAAGACCTTATAATGTACCTACCATGTTTTTCGCAAATAAATATTTGACTTTGACTTTGACTTTGACAAAATATTTCACGGTGACCGAAAAAGTGTAAAATTCGACTAACTTTGTATAGCATGTATCTTTTTAAATAACGCAAGGAAGTACGTATTTCAACAGCGGAGCGTGCGCACAAACACTCCGGTGAGCTAATATGATCGAAAAGTATGCTAAAAGATGATCGATTGAACTAAAACATTTCAAACTGAGCTTCAAAACGACAAATATTCAGTGTCTAAAGTAGATGAAAACGCTTAAATTATTGCAAACAGAATCCATATTGCGATGTTTTTGAAGTGCAAGAGGTCCGGTCTATACAAACGAGGTGTCTTTGCAACGGGTTTGACGCGACGGTCAATAAAAAGTCGGTTAATATCAAGACAAAATATTTCACGGTGACCGAAAAAGTGTAAAATTCGACTAACATTGTAAAACATGTATCTTTTAAAATAACGCAGAAGAGTACATATTAGAACAGCGAAACGTGCGCACAAACACTCCAAGTAGCTAATATGATCGAAAAGTATGCTTAAAGATGATCGATTTGAACAGAAACGACAAACTAAAACATTTCAAACTGAGCTTCAAAACGACAAATATTCAGTGTCTAAAGTAGGTGAAAATGCTAAAATTATTGCAAATAGAAACCATATTGCTATGTTTTTGAAGTGCAACAAGTCCGATCTACACAAACGAGGTGTCTACGCAACGGGCTCGACGCGACGGTCAATATAAAGTCGGTTAATATCAAGACAAAATATTTCACGGTGACCGAAAAAGTGTAAAATTCAACCAACATTGTATGGCATGTATCTTTTAAAATAACGCAAAGAGTACCTACTAGAACAGCGGATCGTGCGCAGAACCACTTTGGTTAGCTAATATGATTGAAAAGTATGCTAAAAGATAATCGATTTGAACAGAAACGACAAACTAAAACATTTCAAACTAAGCTTTAAAACGAAAAATATTCAGTGTCTAAAGTAGGTGAAAACGCTAAAATTATTGCAAACAGAATCCAGATTGCGATCTTTTTGAAGTGCAAAAGATCCGATCTACACAATCGATGTGTCTATTAATATTAATAAAAGTCGCTTATTATCAATACAATGCGAAAGTCGATTAATATCAATACAACATATTTCACGGTGACCGAAAAAGTGTAAAATTCGACTAACTTTGTATGGGATGTATCTTTTAAAATAACGCAAAAGAGTACCTACTTTAACAACGGAGCGTGCGCACAAACACTCCGGTGAGCTAATATGATCGAAAAGTATGCTAAAATATGATCGATTTGAACAGAAACGACAAACTAAAACATTTCAAACTGAGCTTCAAAACGACAAATATTCAGTATATAAAGTAGATGAAAACGCTAATATTATTGCAAACAGAATCCATATTGCGATGTTTTTGAAGTGCAAGAGGTCCGGTCTATACAAACGAGGTGTCTACGCAACGGGCTCGACGCGACGGTCAATATAAAGTCGGTTAACATCAAGACAAAATATTTCACGGTGACCGAAAAAGTGTGAAATTCGACTAACTTTGTATGAGATGTATCTTTTTAAATATCGCAAAAAAGTACATACTAGAACAGCGGAGCGTGCGCAGAACCACTTCGGTGAGCTAATATGATCGAAAAGTATGCTAAAAGATGGTCGATTTGAACAGAAACGATAAACTAAAACATTTCAAACTGAGCTTCAAAACGACAAATATTCAGTGTCTAAAGTAGGTGAAAACGCTAAAATTATTGCAAACAGAATCCATATTGCGAAGTTCTTAAAATGCCACAGGTCCGATCTACACAAACGATGTGTCTACGCAACGGGCTCGACGCGACGGTCAATATAAAGTCGGTTAATATCAAGACAAAATATTTCACGGTGACCGAAAAAGTGTAAAATTCAACCAACATTGTATGGCATGTATCTTTTAAAATAACGCAAAGAGTACCTACTAGAACAGCGGATCGTGCGCAGAACCACTTTGGTTAGCTAATATGATTGAAAAGTATGCTAAAAGATAATCGATTTGAACAGAAACGACAAACTAAAACATTTCAAACTAAGCTTTAAAACGAAAAATATTCAGTGTCTAAAGTAGGTGAAAACGCTAAAATTATTGCAAACAGAATCCATATTGCGAAGTTCTTAAAATGCCACAGGTCCGATCTACACAAACGATGTGTCTACGCAACGGGCTCGACGCGACGGTCAATATAAAGTCGGTTAACATCAAGACAAAATATTTCACGGTGACCGAAAAAGTGTAAAATTCAACCAACATTGTATGGCATGTATCTTTTAAAATAACTTAGGAGAGTACCTATAAGAACAGCGAAGCGTGCGCACAAACACTCCAAGGAGCTTATATGATCGAAAAGTATGCTAAAAGATGATCGATTTGAACAGAAACGACAAACTAAAACATTTCAAACTGAGCTTAAAACGACAAATATTCAGTGTCTAAAGTAGGTGAAAATGCTAAAATTATTGCAAATAGAAACCTTATTGCGATGTTTTTGAAGTGCAACAGGTCCGATCTACGCAATCGATGAGTCTACGCTACGGGCTCGATGCGACGGTCAATATAAAGTCGGTTAATATCAATACAAAATATTTCATGTTGACCGAAAAAGTGTAAAATTCGACTAACTTTGAATGGGATGTATCTTTTAAAATATCGCAAAAGAGTACCTACTTCAACATTGGAGCGTGCGCAGAACCATTTTGTTAAGCTAATGTGATCGAAAAGTATGCTAAAAGATGATCGATTTGAACAGAAACGACAAACTAAAACATTTCAAACTGAGCTTTAAAACGACAAATATTCAGTGTCTAAAGAAGGTGAAAACGCTAAAATTATTGCAAGCAGAATCCATATTGCGATGTCTTTGAAGTGCAACAGGTCCGATCTACACAAACGAGCTATCTACGCAACGGGCTCGACGCGACGGTCAATATAAAGTCGGTTACTATCAAGACAAAATATTTCACGGTGACCGAAAAAGTGTAAAATTCTACAAACTTTGTATGGGATGTATCATTTAAAAAATATCGCAATAAAGTACCTACTTCAACAGCGGAGCGTGCGCAGAACCACTTCGGTGAGCTAATATGATCGAAAAGTATGCTAGAAAATGATTGATTTGAACAGAAACGACAGACTAAAACATTTCAAACTAAGCTTTAAAACGACAAATATTCAGTGTCTAAAGTAGGTGAAAAGGCTAAAATTTAATTGCAAACATAATCCGTATTGCGATGTTTTTGAAATGACACAGGTCCGGTCTACACAAACGCGGTGTCAACGCGACGATATCGACGCGACGGTCAATATAAAGTCGGTTAATATCAATACAAAATATTTCACGGTGACCGAAAAAGTGTAAAATTCGACTAACTTTGTATGGGATGTATCTTTTAAAATAACGCAATATAGTACCAACTTTAACAACGGAGCGTGCGCACAAACACTCCAGTGAGCTAATATGATCTAAAAGTATGCTAAAAGATGATCGATTTGAACAGAAACGACAAACTAAAACATTTCAAACTAAGCTTTAAAACGACAAATATTCAGTGTCTAAAGAAGGTGAAAACGCTAATATTATTGCAAACAGAATCCATATTGCGATGTTTATGAAGTGCAAGAGGTCCGATCTATACAATCGATGTGTCTACGCTACGGGGTCGATGCGACGGTCAATATAAAGTCGGTTAATATTAAGACAAAATATTTCACGGTGACCGAAAAAGTGTAAAATTCGACTAACTTTGTATAGCATGTATCTTTTTAAATAACGCAAGGAAGTACGTATTTCAACAGCGGAGCGTGCGCACAAACACTCCGGTGAGCTAATATGATCGAAAAGTATGCTAAAAGATGATCGATTGAACTAAAACATTTCAAACTGAGCTTCAAAACGACAAATATTCAGTGTCTAAAGTAGATGAAAACGCTTAAATTATTGCAAACAGAATCCATATTGCGATGTTTTTGAAGTGCAAGAGGTCCGGTCTATACAAACGAGGTGTCTTTGCAACGGGTTTGACGCGACGGTCAATAAAAAGTCGGTTAATATCAAGACAAAATATTTCACGGTGACCGAAAAAGTGTAAAATTCGACTAACATTGTAAAACATGTATCTTTTAAAATAACGCAGAAGAGTACATATTAGAACAGCGAAACGTGCGCACAAACACTCCAAGTAGCTAATATGATCGAAAAGTATGCTTAAAGATGATCGATTTGAACAGAAACGACAAACTAAAACATTTCAAACTGAGCTTCAAAACGACAAATATTCAGTGTCTAAAGTAGGTGAAAATGCTAAAATTATTGCAAATAGAAACCATATTGCTATGTTTTTGAAGTGCAACAAGTCCGATCTACACAAACGAGGTGTCTACGCAACGGGCTCGACGCGACGGTCAATATAAAGTCGGTTAATATCAAGACAAAATATTTCACGGTGACCGAAAAAGTGTAAAATTCAACCAACATTGTATGGCATGTATCTTTTAAAATAACGCAAAGAGTACCTACTAGAACAGCGGATCGTGCGCAGAACCACTTTGGTTAGCTAATATGATTGAAAAGTATGCTAAAAGATAATCGATTTGAACAGAAACGACAAACTAAAACATTTCAAACTAAGCTTTAAAACGAAAAATATTCAGTGTCTAAAGTAGGTGAAAACGCTAAAATTATTGCAAACAGAATCCAGATTGCGATCTTTTTGAAGTGCAAAAGATCCGATCTACACAATCGATGTGTCTATTAATATTAATAAAAGTCGCTTATTATCAATACAATGCGAAAGTCGATTAATATCAATACAACATATTTCACGGTGACCGAAAAAGTGTAAAATTCGACTAACTTTGTATGGGATGTATCTTTTAAAATAACGCAAAAGAGTACCTACTTTAACAACGGAGCGTGCGCACAAACACTCCGGTGAGCTAATATGATCGAAAAGTATGCTAAAATATGATCGATTTGAACAGAAACGACAAACTAAAACATTTCAAACTGAGCTTCAAAACGACAAATATTCAGTATATAAAGTAGATGAAAACGCTAATATTATTGCAAACAGAATCCATA
This sequence comes from Pyrausta purpuralis, assembly GCA_963924145.1. Classification (NCBI taxonomy): domain Eukaryota; kingdom Metazoa; phylum Arthropoda; class Insecta; order Lepidoptera; family Crambidae; genus Pyrausta; species Pyrausta purpuralis. The sequence goes on along the minus strand of OZ001668.1, from coordinate 10,353,545 downwards.
TTGCGATGTTTTTGAAGTGCAAGAGGTCCGGTCTATACAAACGAGGTGTCTACGCAACGGGCTCGACGCGACGGTCAATATAAAGTCGGTTAACATCAAGACAAAATATTTCACGGTGACCGAAAAAGTGTGAAATTCGACTAACTTTGTATGAGATGTATCTTTTTAAATATCGCAAAAAAGTACATACAAGAACAGCGGAGCGTGCGCAGAACCACTTCGGTGAGCTAATATGATCGAAAAGTATGCTAAAAGATGGTCGATTTGAACAGAAACGATAAACTAAAACATTTCAAACTGAGCTTCAAAACGACAAATATTCAGTGTCTAAAGTAGGTGAAAACGCTAAAATTATTGCAAACAGAATCCATATTGCGAAGTTCTTAAAATGCCACAGGTCCGATCTACACAAACGATGTGTCTACGCAACGGGCTCGACGCGACGGTCAATATAAAGTCGGTTAATATCAAGACAAAATATTTCACGGTGACCGAAAAAGTGTAAAATTCAACCAACATTGTATGGCATGTATCTTTTAAAATAACGCAAAGAGTACCTACTAGAACAGCGGATCGTGCGCAGAACCACTTTGGTTAGCTAATATGATTGAAAAGTATGCTAAAAGATAATCGATTTGAACAGAAACGACAAACTAAAACATTTCAAACTAAGCTTTAAAACGAAAAATATTCAGTGTCTAAAGTAGGTGAAAACGCTAAAATTATTGCAAACAGAATCCATATTGCGAAGTTCTTAAAATGCCACAGGTCCGATCTACACAAACGATGTGTCTACGCAACGGGCTCGACGCGACGGTCAATATAAAGTCGGTTAACATCAAGACAAAATATTTCACGGTGACCGAAAAAGTGTAAAATTCAACCAACATTGTATGGCATGTATCTTTTAAAATAACTTAGGAGAGTACCTATAAGAACAGCGAAGCGTGCGCACAAACACTCCAAGGAGCTTATATGATCGAAAAGTATGCTAAAAGATGATCGATTTGAACAGAAACGACAAACTAAAACATTTCAAACTGAGCTTAAAACGACAAATATTCAGTGTCTAAAGTAGGTGAAAATGCTAAAATTATTGCAAATAGAAACCTTATTGCGATGTTTTTGAAGTGCAACAGGTCCGATCTACGCAATCGATGAGTCTACGCTACGGGCTCGATGCGACGGTCAATATAAAGTCGGTTAATATCAATACAAAATATTTCATGTTGACCGAAAAAGTGTAAAATTCGACTCACTTTGTATAGCATGTATCTTTTTAAAGAACGCAAGGAAGTACGTATTTAAACAGCGGAGCGTACGCACAAACACTCCGGTGAGCTAATATGATCGAAAAGTATGCTAAAATATGATCGATTTGAACAGAAACGACAAACTAAAATTTTTCAAACTGAGCTTTAAAACGACAAATATTCAGTGTCTAAAGTAGGTGAAAACGCTAAAATTATTGCAAACAGAATCCATATTGCGATGTTTTTGAAGTGCAACAAATCCGATTAACACAAACGAGGTGTCTACGCAACGGGCTCGACGCGACGGTCAATATAAAGTCGGTTAATATCAAGACAAAATATTTCAGGGTGACCGAAAAAGTGTAAAATTCGACTAACGTTGTATGGCATGTATCTTTTAAAATAACGCAAAGAATACCTACTAGAACAGCGGATCGTGCGCAGAACCACTTTGGTTAGCTAATATGATTGAAAAGTATGCTAAAAGATAATCGATTTGAACAGAAACGACAAACTAAAACATTTCAAACTAAGCTTTAAAACGAAAAATATTCAGTGTCTAAAGTAGGTGAAAACGCTAAAATTATTGCAAACAGAATCCAGATTGCGATCTTTTTGAAGTGCAAAAGATCCGATCTACACAATCGATGTGTCTATTAATATTAATAAAAGTCGCTTATTATCAATACAATGCGAAAGTCGATTAATATCAATACAACATATTTCACGGTGACCGAAAAAGTGTAAAATTCGACTAACTTTGTATGGGATGTATCTTTTAAAATATCGCAAAAGAGTACCTACTTTAACAACGGAGCGTGCGCACAAACACTCCGGTGAGCTAATATGATCGAAAAGTATGCTAAAAGATGATCTATTTGAACAGAAACGACAAACTAAAACATTTCAAACTAAGCTTTAAAACGACAAATATTCAGTGTCTAAAGTAGGTGAAAACGCTAATATTATTGCAAACAGAATCCATATTGTGATGTTTTTGAAGTGCAAGAGGTCCGATCTATACAAACGAGGTGTCTATGCAACGGGTTTGACGCGACGGTCAATAAAAAGTCGGTTAATATCAAGACAAAATATTTCACGGTGACCGAAAAAGTGTAAAATTCGACTAACATTGTAAAACATGTATTTTTTAAAATAACTTAGGAGAGTACCTATAAGAACAGCGAAGCGTGCGCACAAACACTCCAAGGAGCTAATATGATCGAAAAGTATGCTAAAAGATGATCGATTTGAACAGAAACGACAAACTAAAACATTTCAAACTGAGCTTAAAACGACAAATATTCAGTGTCTAAAGTAGGTGAAAACGCTAAAATTATTGCAAATAGAAACATTATTGCGATGTTTTTGAAGTGCAACAGGTCCGATCTACACAATCGATGAGTCTACGCTACGGGCTCGATGCGACGGTCAATATAAAGTCGGTTAATATCAATACAAAATATTTCATGTTGACCGAATAAGTGTAAAATTCGACAATACAAAATATTTCATGTTGACCGAAAAAGTGTAAAATTCGACTAACTTTGTATAGCATGTATCTTTTTAAATAACGCAAGGAAGTACGTATTTCAACAGCGGAGCGTGCGCACAAACACTCCGGTGAGCTAATATGATCGAAAAGTATGCTAAAATATAATCGATTTGAACAGAAACGACAAACTAAAACATTTCAAACTGAGCTTTAAAACGACAAATATTCAGTGTCTAAAGTAGGTGAAAACGCTAAAATTATTGCAAACAGAATCCATATTGCGATGTTTTTGAAGTGCAACAAGTCCGATCTACACAAACGAGGTGTCTACGCAACGGGCTCGACACGACGGTCAATATAAAGTCGGTTAATATCAAGACAAAATATTTCACGGTAACCGAAAAAGTGTAAAATTCAACTAACATTGTATGGCATGTATCTTTTAAAACAAAGCAAAAGAGTACCTACAAGAACAACGGATCGTGCGCAGAACCAGTTCGGTGAGCTAATATGATCGAAAAGTATACTAAAAGATGATCGATTTGAACTGAAACGACAAACTAAAACATTTCAAACTAAGCTTTAAAACGACAAATATTCAGTGTCTAAAGTAGGTGAAAACGCTGAAATTATTGCAAACAGAATCCATATTGCGATGTTGTTGAAGTGCAACAGGTCCGATCTATACAAACGAAGTGTCTATGCAACGGGTTCGACGCGATGATCAATATAAAGTCGGTTAATATCAATACAAAATATTTTACGGTGACCAAAAAGTGTAAAATTCGACTAACATTGTAAAACATGTATCTTTTAAAATAACGCAGGAGAGTACCTATAAGAACAGCGAAGCGTGCGCACAAACACTCCGGTGAGCTAATATGATCGAAATGTATGCTAAACTATGATGGATTTAAACAGAAACGACAAACTAAAACATTTCAAACTGAGCTTTAAAACGACAAATATTCAGTGTCTAAAGTAGGTGAAAACGCTGAACTTATTGCAAACAGAATCCATATTGCGATGTCTTTGAAGTGCAACAGGTCCGATCTATACAAACGAGGTGTCTACGCAACGGGTTCGACGCGACGGTCAATATAAAGTCGGTTAATATCAAGACAAAATATTTCACGGTGACCGAAAAAGTGTAAAATTCAACTAACATTGTATGGCATGTATCTTTTAAAATAACGCAGAAAGTACCTACAAGAACAGCGGAGCGTGCGCAGAACCACTTCGGTGAGCTAATATGATCGAAAAGTATACTAAAAGATGATCGATTTGAACAGAAACGACAAACTAAAACATTTCAAACTCAGCTTTAAAACGACAAATATTCAGTGTCTAAAGTAGGTGAAAACGCTAAAATTATTGCAAACAGATTTCATGTTGCGATGTTTTTGAAGTGCAACAGGTCCGATCTACACAATCGATGTGTCTATTAATATTAATAAAAGTCGCTTATTATCAATACAATGCGAAAGTCGATTAATATCAATACAACATATTTCACGGTGACCGAAAAAGTGTAAAATTCGACTAACATTGTATGGGATGTATCTTTTAAAATAACGCAAGAGAGTTCCTATTTCAACAACGGAGCGTGCGCACAAACACTCCGGTGAGCTAATATGATCGAAAAGTATGCTAAAATATGATCGATTTGAACAGAAACGACAAACTAAAACATTTCAAACTGAGCTTCAAAACGACAAATATTCAGTGTCTAAAGTAGGTGAAAACGCTTAAATTATTGCAAACAGAATCCATATTGCAATGTTTTTGAAGTGCAACAGGTCCGATCTACACAAACGATATGTCTACGCAACGGGCTCGATGCGACGGTCAATATGAAGTCGGTTAACATCAAGACAAAATATTTAACGGTGACCGAAAAAGTGTAAAATTCGAATAACATTTTATGGCATGTATCTTTTAAAAAAACGCAGAGAGTACCTACTAGAAAAGCGGAGCGTGCGCAAAAACACTCCGGTGAGCTAATATGATCGAAAAGTATGCTAAAATATGATCGATTTGAACAGAAACGACAAACTAAAACATTTCAAACTAAGCTTTAAAACGTCAAATATTCAGTGTCTAAAGTAGGTGAAAACGCTAATATTATTGCAAACAGAGTCCATATTGCGATGTTTTTGAAGTGCAAGAGGTCCGATCTATACAAACGAGGTGTCTATGCAACGGGTTCGACGCGACGGTCAATATAAAGTCGGTTAATATCAAGACAAAATATTTCACGGTGACCGAAAAAGTGTAAAATTCGACTAACATTGTACAACATGTATCTTTTAAAATAACGCAGGAGAGTACCTATAAGAACAGCGAAGCGTGCGCACAAACACTCCAAGGAGGGGTACGTATTACAATACCGAATTTCAAATACCGAATTTCATAAGCCGTACGAACGGAAGGCCGAATTTTAGAATGCCGAATGTTTATATGATCGAAAGTTCCAAATACCGAAAGTTTGAAATCCCGAAAATTCAAAATACCGAATCTTATTAGACCTATGATTGGAATGCCGAATACTAAAATGCCGATTTTTAAAATACCGACTGTTCATATGACCGAAGTTCAATATACCGACTGTTTATATGACCGAAAGTTTAATATACCGAAAAATTTAAAACCCGAAGATTAAAAATACTGAATTTACAAGACCTATGAACGAAACGCCAAACAAATTGTATAACATTAAGATTGAGGTTCATTAAGAAAAACAAATTTTGATTGACCCCGAATCGCCGTGGTCCTTCGCCGTGGTACTAGTCTGCCCGATACTAGAGTGTAATTCAAAAGCCGGAGGCGCGGAGGGAGAGCAGCCCTCGCCCGCTGTAGCAAATCTCAGGCTCCCGTGCGAGCTGGAGCGGCTGAGGCTGGTCAGCAAGCCGAAGCTGCGGAGGCGAGCGTGGGTGCCTGAGATTCGCTACGCTAGGGCGAAAGGGCTGCACTTCCCGCAGCGCCGGAGAAGAGCAAAACCTATGCTTGCTGCTACATGCATGCCTGTTTGATTGCTTGCATGCTGCATGCCTTGCATGCATGCCTGCTTGCTTAATTGTTTGCATGCTGCATGCCTGCTTGTTTGCTTGCATGCTGCATGCCTGCTTGATTGCTTGCATGCTGCATGCCTGCTTGATTGCTTGCATGCTGCATGCCTGCTTGCTACATGCATGCCTGTTTGATTACCGGCATGCTGCATGCCGCATGCCTACGGCAAAGTTAATCTTACTTTCGGGATTTTGAACATCGGTATACTAACTGTAGGTATATTAATCTTCGGGATTTTAAACATTCGGGATATGAACCTTCGGTATTTCAAACTTTCGGGATTACGAACTTTCGGGATTTTGAACTTTCGATTATTTGAAATTCGGCATATTGAGCTTCGGTATATCGGGTATAGGTATTTCATTCGTTCGGTATTTTGATTTTCGACGTTTGAAGCGTAGGTATTTCATTTGTAGGTATTATGAACTTTCGGTATTATAATACGTACCCGCTTCAAAACGACAAATATTCAGTGTCTAAAGTAGATGAAAACGCTTAAATTATTGCAAACAGAATCCATATTGCGATGTTTTTGAAGTGCAACAGGTCCGATCTACACAAACGAGGTGTCGACGCAACGGGCTCGACGCGACGGTCAATATAAAGTCGGTTAATATCAAGACAAAATATTTCACGGTGACCGAAAAAGTGTAAAATTCGACTAACATTGTAAAACATGTATCTTTTAAAATAACTTAGGAGAGTACCTATAAGAACAGCGAAGCGTGCGCACAAACACTCCAAGGAGCTAATATGATCGAAAAGTATGCTAAAAGATGATCGATTTGAAAAGAAACGACAAACTAAAACATTTCAAACTGAGCTTCAAAACGACAAATATTCAGTGTCTATAGTAGGTGAAAATGCTAAAATTATTGCAAATAGAAACCATATTGCGATGTTTTTGAAGTGCAACAGGTCCGATCTACACAATTGATGAGTGTACGCTACGGGCTCGATGCGACGGTCAATATAAAGTCGGTTAATATCAATACAAAATATTTCATGTTGACCGAAAAAGTGTAAAATTCGACTGACTTTGTATAGCATGTATCTTTTTAAATAACGCAAGGAAGTACGTATTTCAACAGCGGAGCGTGCGCACAAACACTCCGGTGAGCTAATATGATCGAAAAGTATGCTAAAATATGATCGATTTGAACAGAAACGACAAACTAAAACATTTCAAACTGAGCTTCAAAACGACAAATATTCAGTGTCTAAAGTAGATAAAAACGCTGAAATTATTGCAAACAGAATCCATATTGCGAATTTGTTGAAGTGCAACAGGTCCGATCTACACAAACGAGGTGGCTTCGCAACGAACTCGACGCGACAGTCAATATAAAGTCGGTTAATATCAAGACAAAATATTTTACGGTGACCGAAAAAGTGTAAAATTCGACAAACTTTGTATGGGATGTATCTTTTAAAATATCGCAAAAGAGTACCTACTTCAACAGCGGAGCGTACGCAAAACCACTTCGGTGAGCTAATATGATCGAAAAGTATGCCAAAAGATGATCAATTTGAACAAAAACGACAAACTAAAACATTTCAAACTGAGCTTCAAAACGACAAATATTCAGTGTCTAAAGTAGGTGAAAACGCTAAAATTATTGCAAACAGAATCCATATTATGAATTTTTTGAAGTGCAACAGGTCCGATCTACACAAACAAGGTGTCATCGCAACGGCCTCGACGCGACGGTCAATATAAAGTCGGTTAATATCAAGACAAAATATTTCACGGTGACCGAAAAAGTGTAAAATTCGACTAACTATGTATGGGATGTATCTTTTAAAATAACGGAAGAGAGTACCTATTTCAACAACGGAGCGTGCGCACAAACACTCCGGTGAGCTAATATGATCGAAAAGTATGCTAAAATATGATCGATTTGAACAGAAACGACAAACTAAAACATTTCAAACTGAGCTTCAAAACGACAAATATTCAGTGTCTAAAGTAGGTGAAAACGCTGAAATTATTGCAAACAGAATCCATATTGCGATGTTGTTGAAGTGCAACAGGTCCGATCTATACAAACGAAGTGTCTATGCAACGGGTTCGACGCGACGGTCAATATAAAGTCGGTTAATATCAATACAAAATATTTTACGGTGACCGAAAAAGTGTAAAATTCGACTAACATTGTAAAACATGTATCTTTTAAAATAACGCAGGAGAGTACCTATAAGAACAGAGAAGCGTGCGCACAAACACTCCAAGGAGCTAATATGATCGAAAAGTATGCTAAAAGATGATCGATTTGAAAAGAAACGACAAACTAAAACATTTCAAACTGAGCTTCAAAACGACAAATATTCAGTGTCTATAGTAGGTGAAAATGCTAAAATTATTGCAAACAGAATCCATATTGCGATGTTTTTGAAGTGCAACAGGTCCGATCTACACAATTGATGAGTCTACGCTACGGGCTCGATGCGACGGTCAATATAAAGTCGGTTAATATCAATACAAAATATTTCATGTTGACCGAAAAAGTGTAAAATTCGACTGACTTTGTATAGCATGTATCTTTTTAAATAACGCAAGGAAGTACGTATTTCAACAGCGGAGCGTGCGCACAAACACTCCGGTGAGCTAATATGATCGAAAAGTATGCTAAAATATGATCGATTTGAACAGAAACGACAAACTAAAACATTTCAAACTGAGCTTCAAAACGACAAATATTCAGTGTCTAAAGTAGATAAAAACGCTGAAATTATTGCAAACAGAATCCATATTGCGAATTTGTTGAAGTGCAACAGGTCCGATCTACACAAACGAGGTGGCTTCGCAACGAACTCGACGCGACAGTCAATATAAAGTCGGTTAATATCAAGACAAAATATTTTACGGTGACCGAAAAAGTGTAAAATTCGACAAACTTTGTATGGGATGTACCTTTTAAAATATCGCAAAAGAGTACCTACTTCAACAGCGGAGCGTGCGCAAAACCACTTTGGTGAGCTAATATGATCGAAAAGTATGCCAAAAGATGATCAATTTGAACAAAAACGACAAACTAAAACATTTCAAACTGAGCTTCAAAACGACAAATATTCAGTGTCTAAAGTAGGTGAAAACGCTAAAATTATTGCAAACAGAATCCATATTGTGAATTTTTTGAAGTGCAACAGGTCCGATCTACACAAACAAGGTGTCATCGCAACGGCCTCGACGCGACGGTCAATATAAAGTCGGTTAATATCAAGACAAAATATTTCACGGTGACCGAAAAAGTGTAAAATTCGACTAACTATGTATGGGATGTATCTTTTAAAATAACGGAAGAGAGTACCTATTTCAACAACGGAGCGTGCGCACAAACACTCCGGTGAGCTAATATGATCGAAAAGTATGCTAAAATATGATCGATTTGAACAGAAACGACAAACTAAAACATTTCAAACTGAGCTTCAAAACGACAAATATTCAGTGTCTAAAGTAGGTGAAAACGCTGAAATTATTGCAAACAGAATCCATATTGCGAAGTTGTTGAAGTGCAACAGGTCCGTTCTATACAAACAAAGTGTCTATGCAACGGGTTCGACGCGACGGTCAATATAAAGTCGGTTAATATCAATACAAAATATTTTACGGTGACCGAAAAAGTGTAAAATTCGACTAACATTGTAAAACATGTATCTTTTAAAATAACGCAGGAGAGTACCTATAAGAACAGCGAAACGTGCGCATAAACACTCCGGTGAGCTAATATGATCGAAATGTATGCTAAAATATGATGGATTTAAACAGAAACGACAAACTAAAACATTTGAAACTGAGCTTCAAAACGACAAATATTCAGTTTCTAAAGTAGGTGAAAACGCTGAAATTATTGCAAACGGAATCCATATTGCGAATCTTTTGAAGTGCAACAGGTCCGATCTACACAAACGAGGTGGCTACGCAACGGGCTCGACGCGACAGTCAATATAAAATCGGTTAATATCAAGACAAAATATTTCACGGTGACCGAAAAAGTGTAAAATTCGACAAACTTTGTATGGGATGTATCTTTTAAAATATCGCAAAAGAGTACCTATTTCAACAGCGGATTGTGCGCAAAACCACTTCGGTGAGCTAATATGATCGAAAAGTATGCTAAAAGATGATCGATTTGAACAGAAACGACAAACTAAAACATTTCAAACTGAGCTTCAAAACGACAAATATTCAGTGTCTAAAGTAGGTGAAAACGCTGAAATTATTGCAAACAGAATCCATATTGCGATGTTGTTGAAGTGCAACAGGTCCGATCTATACAAACGAAGTGTCTATGCAACGGGTTCGACGCGACGGTCAATATAAAGTCGGTTAATATCAATACAAAATATTTTACGGTGACCGAAAAAGTGTAAAATTCGACTAACATTGTAAAACATGTATCTTTTAAAATAACGCAGGAGAGTACCTATAAGAACAGCGAAACGTGCGCATAAACACTCCGGTGAGCTAACATGATCGAAATGTATGCTAAAATATGATGGATTTAAACAGAAACGACAAACTAAAACATTTGAAACTGAGCTTCAAAACGACAAATATTCAGTTTCTAAAGTAGGTGAAAACGCTGAAATTATTGCAAACGGAATCCATATTGCGAATCTTTTGAAGTGCAACAGGTCCGATCTACACAAACGAGGTGGCTACGCAACGGGCTCGACGCGACAGTCAATATAAAATCGGTTAATATCAAGACAAAATATTTAACGGTGACCGAAAAAGTGTAAAATTCGACAAACTTTGTATGGGATGTATCTTTTAAAATATCGCAAAAGAGTACCTATTTCAACAGCGGATTGTGCGCAAAACCACTTCGGTGAGCTAATATGATCGAAAAGTATGCTAAAAGATGATCGATTTGAACAGAAACGACAAACTAAAACATTTCAAACTGAGCTTCAAAACGACAAATATTCAGTGTCTAAAGTAGGTGAAAACGCTGAAATTATTGCAAACAGAATCCATATTGCGATGTTGTTGAAGTGCAACAGGTCCGATCTATACAAACGAAGTGTCTATGCAACGGGTTCGACGCGACGGTCAATATAAAGTCGGTTAATATCAATACAAAATATTTTACGGTGACCGAAAAAGTGTAAAATTCGACTAACATTGTAAAACATGTATCTTTTAAAATAATGCAGGAGAGTACCTATAAGAACAGCGAAGCGTGCGCACAAACACTCCAAGGAGCTAATATGATCGAAAAGTATGCTAAAAGATGATCGATTTGAAAAGAAACGACAAACTAAAACATTTCAAACTGAGCTTCAAAACGACAAATATTCAGTGTCTATAGTAGGTGAAAATGCTAAAATTATTGCAAATAGAAACCATATTGCGATGTTTTTGAAGTGCAACAGGTCCGATCTACACAATTGATGAGTCTACGCTACGGGCTCGATGCGACGGTCAATATTAAGTCGGTTAATATCAATACAAAATATTTCATGTTGACCGAAAAAGTGTAAAATTCGACTGACTTTGTATAGCATGTATCTTTTTAAATAACGCAAGGAAGTACGTATTTCAACAGCGGAGCGTGCGCACAAACACTCCGGTGAGCTAATATGATCGAAAAGTATGCTAAAATATGATCGATTTGAACAGAAACGACAAACTAAAACATTTCAAACTGAGCTTCAAAACGACAAATATTCAGTGTCTAAAGTAGATAAAAACGCTGAAATTATTGCAAACAGAATCCATATTGCGAATTTGTTGAAGTGCAACAGGTCCGATCTACACAAACGAGGTGGCTTCGCAACGAACTCGACGCGACAGTCAATATAAAGTCGGTTAATATCAAGACAAAATATTTTACGGTGACCGAAAAAGTGTAAAATTCGACAAACTTTGTATGGGATGTATCTTTTAAAATATCGCAAAAGAGTACCTACTTCAACAGCGGAGCGTGCGCAAAACCACTTTGGTGAGCTAATATGATCGAAAAGTATGCCAAAAGATGATCAATTTGAACAAAAACGACAAACTAAAACATTTCAAACTGAGCTTCAAAACGACAAATATTCAGTGTCTAAAGTAGGTGAAAACGCTAAAATTATTGCAAACAGAATCCATATTGTGAATTTTTTGAAGTGCAACAGGTCCGATCTACACAAACAAGGTGTCATCGCAACGGCCTCGACGCGACGGTCAATATAAAGTCGGTTAATATCAAGACAAAATATTTCACGGTGACCGAAAAAGTGTAAAATTCGACTAACTATGTATGGGATGTATCTTTTAAAATAACGGAAGAGAGTACCTATTTCAACAATGGAGCGTGCGCACAAACACTCCGGTGAGCTAATATGATCGAAAAGTATGCTAAAATATGATCGATTTGAACAGAAACGACAAACTAAAACATTTCAAACTGAGCTTCAAAACGACAAATATTCAGTGTCTAAAGTAGGTGAAAACGCTGAAATTATTGCAAACAGAATCCATATTGCGATGTTGTTGAAGTGCAACAGGTCCGATCTATACAAACAAAGTGTCTATGCAACGGGTTCGACGCGACGGTCAATATAAAGTCGGTTAATATCAATACAAAATATTTTACGGTGACCGAAAAAGTGTAAAATTCGACTAACATTGTAAAACATGTATCTTTTAAAATAACGCAGGAGAGTACATATAAGAACAGCGAAACGTGCGCATAAACACTCCGGTGAGCTAATATGATCGAAATGTATGCTAAAATATGATGGATTTAAACAGAAACGACAAACTAAAACATTTGAAACTGAGCTTCAAAACGACAAATATTCAGTTTCTAAAGTAGGTGAAAACGCTGAAATTATTGCAAACGGAATCCATATTGCGAATCTTTTGAAGTGCAACAGGTCCGATCTACACAAACGAGGTGGCTACGCAACGGGCTCGACGCGACAGTCAATATAAAATCGGTTAATATCAAGACAAAATATTTCACGGTGACCGAAAAAGTGTAAAATTCGACAAACTTTGTATGGGATGTATCTTTTAAAATATCGCAAAAGAGTACCTATTTCAACAGCGGATTGTGCGCAAAACCACTTCGGTGAGCTAATATGATCGAAAAGTATGCTAAAAGATGATCGATTTGAACAGAAACGACAAACTAAAACATTTCAAACTGAGCTTCAAAACGACAAATATTCAGTGTCTAAAGTAGGTAAAAACGCTGAAATTATTGCAAACAGAATCCATATTGCGATGTTGTTGAAGTGCAACAGGTCCGATCTATACAAACGAAGTGTCTATGCAAAGGGTTCGACGCGACGGTCAATATAAAGTCGGTTAATATCAATACAAAATATTTTACGGTGACCGAAAAAGTGTAAAATTCGACTAACATTGTAAAACATGTATCTTTTAAAATAACGCAGGAGAGTACCTATAAGAACAGCGAAACGTGCGCATAAACACTCCGGTGAGCTAATATGATCGAAATGTATGCTAAAATATGATGGATTTAAACAGAAACGACAAACTAAAACATTTGAAACTGAGCTTCAAAACGACAAATATTCAGTTTCTAAAGTAGGTGAAAACGCTGAAATTATTGCAAACGGAATCCATATTGCGAATCTTTTGAAGTGCAACAGGTCCGATCTACACAAACGAGGTGGCTACGCAACGGGCTCGACGCGACAGTCAATATAAAATCGGTTAATATCAAGACAAAATATTTAACGGTGACCGAAAAAGTGTAAAATTCGACAAACTTTGTATGAGATGTATCTTTTAAAATATCGCAAAAGAGTACCTATTTCAACAGCGGATTGTGCGCAAAACCACTTCGGTGAGCTAATATGATCGAAAAGTATGCCAAAAGATGATCAATTTGAACAAAAACGACAAACTAAAACATTTCAAACTGAGCTTCAAAACGACAAATATTCAGTGTATAAAGTAGGTGAAAACGCTAAAATTATTGCAAACAGAATCCATATTGCGATGTTTTTGAAGTGCAACAGGTCCGATCTACACAAACAAGGTGTCATCGCAACGGGCTCGACGCGACGGTAAATATAAAGTCGGTTAATATCAAGACAAAATATTTCACGGTGACCGAAAAAGTGTAAAATTCGACTAACTTTAAATAGCATGTATCTTTTTAAATAACGCAAGGAAGTACGTATTTCAAAAGCGGAGCGTGCGCACAAACACTCCGGTGAGCTAATATGGTCGAAAAGTATGCTAAAATATGATCGATTTGAGCAGAAACGACAAACTAAAACATTTCAAACTGAACTTAAAAATGACAAATATTCAGTGTCTAAAGTAGGTGAAAACGCTAAAATTATTGCAAACAGAATCCATTTTGCGATGTTTTTGAAGTGCAACAAGTCCGATCTACACAAACGAGGTGTCTACACAACGGGCTCGACGCGACGGTCAATATAAAGTCGGTTAATATCAAGACAAAATATTTCACGGTGACCGAAAAAGTGTAAAATTCAACTAACATTGTATGGCATGTATCTTTTAAAATAACGCAGAAAGTACCTACAAGAACAGCGAAGCGTGCGCACAAACACTCAGGTGAGCTAATATGATCGAAATATATGCTAAAATATGATGGATTTAAACAGAAACGACAAACTAAAACATTTCAAACTGAGCTTCAAAACGACAAATATTCAGTGTCTTAAGTAGGTGAAAACTCTAAAATTATTGCAAACAGAATCCATATTGCGATGTTTTTGAAGTGCAACAAGTCCTATCTACACAAACGAGGTGTCGACGCAACGGGCTCAACGCGACGGTCAATATAAAGTCGGTTAATATCAAGACAAAATATTTCACGGTGACCGAAAAAGTGTAAAATTCGACTAACTTTGTATAGCATGTTTCTTTTTAAATAACGCAAGAAAGTACGTATTTCAACTGCGGAGCGTGCGCAAAAACACTCCGGTGAGGTAATATGATCGAAAAATATGCTAAAAGATGATCGATTGAACAGAAACGACAAACTAAAACATTTCAAACTGAGCTTTAAAACGACAAATATTCAGTGTCTAAAGTAGGTGAAAACGCTAAAATTATTGCAAACAGAATCCATATTGCGATGTTTTTGAAGTGCAACAGGTCCGATCTACACAAACGAGGTGTCTACGCAACGGGCTCGACGCGACGGTCAATATAAAGTCGGTTAATATCAAGACAAAATATTTCACGGTGACCGAAAAAGTGTAAAATTTAACTAACATTGTATGGCATGAATCTTTTAAAATAACGCAGGAGAATACCTATAAGAACAGCGAAGCGTGCGCACAAACACTCCATGGAGCTAATATGATCGAAAAGTATGCTAAAATATGATCGATTTGAACAGAAACGACAAACTAAAACATTTCAAACTGAGCTTCAAAACGACAAATATTCAGTATATAAAGTAGATGAAAACGCTAATATTATTGCAAACAGAATCCATATTGCGATGTTTTTGAAGTGCAATAGGTCCGGTCTATACAAACGAGGTGTCTATGCAACGGGTTTGACGCGACGGTCAATAAAAAGTCGGTTAATATCAAGACAAAATATTTCACGGTGACCGAAAAAGTGTAAAATTCGACTAACATTGTAAAACATGTATCTTTTAAAATAACGCAGAAGAGTACCTATAAGAACAGCGAAACGTGCGCACAAACACTCCAAGTAGCTAATATGATCGAAAAGTATGCTTAAAGATGATCGATTTGAACAGAAACGACAAACTAAAACATTTCAAACTGAGCTTCAAAACGACAAATATTCAGTGTCTTAAGTAGGTGAAAACTCTAAAATTATTGCAAACAGAATCCATATTGCGATGTTTTTGAAGTGCAACAAGTCCTATCTACACAAACGAGGTGTCGACGCAACGGGCTCAACGCGACGGTCAATATAAAGTCGGTTAATATCAAGACAAAATATTTCACGGTGACCGAAAAAGTGTAAAATTCGACTAACATTGTAAAACATGTATCTTTTAAAATAACGCAGAAGAGTACCTATAAGAACAGCGAAACGTGCGCACAAACACTCCAAGTAGCTAATATGATCGAAAAGTATGCTTAAAGATGATCGATTTGAACAGAAACGACAAACTAAAACATTTCAAACTGAGCTTCAAAACGACAAATATTCAGTGTCTTAAGTAGGTGAAAACTCTAAAATTATTGCAAACAGAATCCATATTGCGATGTTTTTGAAGTGCAACAAGTCCTATCTACACAAACGAGGTGTCGACGCAACGGGCTCAACGCGACGGTCAATATAAAGTCGGTTAATATCAAGACAAAATATTTCACGGTGACCGAAAAAGTGTAAAATTCGACTAACTTTGTATAGCATGTTTCTTTTTAAATAACGCAAGAAAGTACGTATTTCAACTGCGAAGCGTGCGCAAAAACACTCCGGTGAGCTAATATGATCGAAAAATATGCTAAAAGATGATCGATTGAACAGAAACGACAAACTAAAACATTTCAAACTGAGCTTTAAAACGACAAATATTCAGTGTCTAAAGTAGGTGAAAACGCTAAAATTATTGCAAACAGAATCCATATTGCGATGTTTTTGAAGTGCAACAGGTCCGATCTACACAAACGAGGTGTCTACGCAACGGGCTCGACGCGACGGTCAATATAAAGTCGGTTAATATCAAGACAAAATATTTCACGGTGACCGAAAAAGTGTAAAATTTAACTAACATTGTATGGCATGAATCTTTTAAAATAACGCAGGAGAATACCTATAAGAACAGCGAAGCGTGCGCACAAACACTCCATGGAGCTAATATGATCGAAAAGTATGCTAAAATATGATCGATTTGAACAGAAACGACAAACTAAAACATTTCAAACTGACCTTCAAAACGACAAATATTCAGTGTCTAAAGTAGATGAAAACGCTTAAATTATTGCAAACAGAATCCATATTGCGATAATTTTGAAGTGCAACAGGTCCGATCTACACAATCGATGTGTCTATTAATATTAATAAAAGTCGCTTATTATCAATACAATGCGAAAGTCGATTAATATCAATACAACATATTTCACGGTGACCGAAAAAGTGTAAAATTCGACTAACTTTGTATGGGATGTATCTTTTAAAATATCGCAAAAGAGTACCTACTTTAACAACGGAGCGTGCGCACAAACACTCCGGTGAGCTAATATGATCGAAAAGTATGCTAAAATATGATCGATTTGAACAGAAACGACAAACTAAAACATTTCAAACTGAGCTTCAAAACGACAAATATTCAGTATATAAAGTAGATGAAAACGCTAATATTATTGCAAACAGAATCCATATTGCGATGTTTTTGAAGTGCAATAGGTCCGGTCTATACAAACGAGGTGTCTATGCAACGGGTTTGACGCGACGGTCAATAAAAAGTCGGTTAATATCAAGACAAAATATTTCACGGTGACCGAAAAAGTGTAAAATTCGACTAACATTGTAAAACACGTATCTTTTAAAATAACGCAGAAGAGTACCTATAAGAACAGCGAAACGTGCGCACAAACACTCCAAGTAGCTAATATGATCGAAAAGTATGCTTAAAGATGATCGATTTGAACAGAAACGACAAACTAAAACATTTCAAACTGAGCTTCAAAACGACAAATATTCAGTGTCTAAAGTAGGTGAAAATGCTAAAATTATTGCAAATAGAAACCATATTGCGATGTTTTTGAAGTGCAACAGGTCCGATCTACACAATCAATGAGTCTACGCTACGGGCTCGATGCGACGGTCAATATAAAGTCGGTTAATATCAATACAAAATATTTCATGTTGACCGAAAAAGTGTAAAATTCGACTAACTTTATATAGCATTTATCTTTTTAAATAACGCAAGGAAGTACGTATTTCAACAGCGGAGCGTGCGCACAAACACTCCGGTGAGCTAATACGATCGAAAAGTATGCTAAAATATGATCGATTTGAACAGAAACGACAAACTAAAACATTTCAAACTGAGCTTTAAAACGACAAATATTCAGTGTCTAAAGTAGGTGAAAACGCTAAAATTATTGCAAACAGAATCCATATTGCGATGTTTTTGAAGTGCAACAAGTCCGATCTACACAAACGAGGTGTCTACGCAACGGGCTCGACGCGACGGTCAATATAAAGTCGGTTAATATCAAGACAAAATATTTCACGGTGACCGAAAAAGTGTAAAATTCAACCAACATTGTATGGCATGTATCTTTTAAAATAACGCAAAAAGTACCTACTAGAACAGCGGAGCGTGCGCAAAAACACTCCGGTGAGCTAATATGATCGAAAAGTATGCTAAAAGATGATCTATTTGAACAGAAACGACAAACTAAAACATTTCAAACTAAGCTTTAAAACGACAAATATTCAGTGTCTAAAGTAGGTGAAAACGCTAATATTATTGCAAACAGAATCCATATTGTGATGTTTTTGAAGTGCAAGAGGTCCGATCTATACAAACTAGGTGTCTATGCAACGGGTTTGACGCGACGGTCAATAAAAAGTCGGTTAATATCAAGACAAAATATTTCACGGTGACCGAAAAAGTGTAAAATTCGACTAACATTGTAAAACATGTATCTTTTAAAATAACTTAGGAGAGTACCTATAAGAACAGCGAAGCGTGCGCACAAACACTCCAAGGAGCTAATATGATCGAAAAGTATGCTAAAAGATGATCGATTTGAACAGAAACGACAAACTAAAACATTTCAAACTGAGCTTAAAACGACAAATATTCAGTGTCTAAAGTAGGTGAAAACGCTAAAATTATTGCAAATAGAAACATTATTGCGATGTTTTTGAAGTGCAACAGGTCCGATCTACACAATCGATGAGTCTACGCTACGGGCTCGATGCGACGGTCAATATAAAGTCGGTTAATATCAATACAAAATATTTCATGTTGACCGAAAAAGTGTAAAATTCGACAATACAAAATATTTCATGTTGACCGAAAAAGTGTAAAATTCGACTAACTTTGTATAGCATGTATCTTTTTAAATAACGCAAGGAAGTACGTATTTCAACAGCGGAGCGTGCGCACAAACACTCCGGTGAGCTAATATGATCGAAAAGTATGCTAAAATATAATCGATTTGAACAGAAACGACAAACTAAAACATTTCAAACTGAGCTTTAAAACGACAAATATTCAGTGTCTAAAGTAGGTGAAAACGCTAAAATTATTGCAAACAGAATCCATATTGCGATGTTTTTGAAGTGCAACAAGTCCGATCTACACAAACGAGGTGTCTACGCAACGGGCTCGACACGACGGTCAATATAAAGTCGGTTAATATCAAGACAAAATATTTCACGGTAACCGAAAAAGTGTAAAATTCAACTAACATTGTATGGCATGTATCTTTTAAAACAAAGCAAAAGAGTACCTACAAGAACAACGGATCGTGCGCAGAACCAGTTCGGTGAGCTAATATGATCGAAAAGTATACTAAAAGATGATCGATTTGAACTGAAACGACAAACTAAAACATTTCAAACTAAGCTTTAAAACGACAAATATTCAGTGTCTAAAGTAGGTGAAAACGCTGAAATTATTGCAAACAGAATCCATATTGCGATGTTGTTGAAGTGCAACAGGTCCGATCTATACAAACGAAGTGTCTATGCAACGGGTTCGACGCGATGATCAATATAAAGTCGGTTAATATCAATACAAAATATTTTACGGTGACCAAAAAGTGTAAAATTCGACTAACATTGTAAAACATGTATCTTTTAAAATAACGCAGGAGAGTACCTATAAGAACAGCGAAGCGTGCGCACAAACACTCCGGTGAGCTAATATGATAGAAATGTATGCTAAACTATGATGGATTTAAACAGAAACGACAAACTAAAACATTTCAAACTGAGCTTTAAAACGACAAATATTCAGTGTCTAAAGTAGGTGAAAACGCTGAACTTATTGCAAACAGAATCCATATTGCGATGTCTTTGAAGTGCAACAGGTCCGATCTATACAAACGAGGTGTCTACGCAACGGGTTCGACGCGACGGTCAATATAAAGTCGGTTAATATCAAGACAAAATATTTCACGGTGACCGAAAAAGTGTAAAATTCAACTAACATTGTATGGCATGTATCTTTTAAAATAACGCAGAAAGTACCTACAAGAACAGCGGAGCGTGCGCAGAACCACTTCGGTGAGCTAATATGATCGAAAAGTATACTAAAAGATGATCGATTTGAACAGAAACGACAAACTAAAACATTTCAAACTCAGCTTTAAAACGACTAATATTCAGTGTCTAAAGTAGGTGAAAACGCTAAAATTATTGCAAACAGATTTCATGTTGCGATGTTTTTGAAGTGCAACAGGTCCGATCTACACAATCGATGTGTCTATTAATATTAATAAAAGTCGCTTATTATCAATACAATGCGAAAGTCGATTAATATCAATACAACATATTTCACGGTGACCGAAAAAGTGTAAAATTCGACTAACATTGTATGGGATGTATCTTTTAAAATAACGCAAGAGAGTACCTATTTCAACAACGGAGCGTGCGCACAAACACTCCGGTGAGCTAATATGATCGAAAAGTATGCTAAAATATGATCGATTTGAACAGAAACGACAAACTAAAACATTTCAAACTGAGCTTCAAAACGACAAATATTCAGTGTCTAAAGTAGGTGAAAACGCTTAAATTATTGCAAACAGAATCCATATTGCAATGTTTTTGAAGTGCAACAGGTCCGATCTACACAAACGATATGTCTACGCAACGGGCTCGATGCGACGGTCAATATGAAGTCGGTTAACATCAAGACAAAATATTTAACGGTGACCGAAAAAGTGTAAAATTCGAATAACATTTTATGGCATGTATCTTTTAAAAAAACGCAGAGAGTACCTACTAGAAAAGCGGAGCGTGCGCAAAAACACTCCGGTGAGCTAATATGATCGAAAAGTATGCTAAAATATGATCGATTTGAACAGAAACGACAAACTAAAACATTTCAAACTAAGCTTTAAAACGTCAAATATTCAGTGTCTAAAGTAGGTGAAAACGCTAATATTATTGCAAACAGAGTCCATATTGCGATGTTTTTGAAGTGCAAGAGGTCCGATCTATACAAACGAGGTGTCTATGCAACGGGTTCGACGCGACGGTCAATATAAAGTCGGTTAATATCAAGACAAAATATTTCACGGTGACCGAAAAAGTGTAAAATTCGACTAACATTGTACAACATGTATCTTTTAAAATAACGCAGGAGAGTACCTATAAGAACAGCGAAGCGTGCGCACAAACACTCCAAGGAGGGGTACGTATTACAATACCGAATTTCAAAATACCGAATTTCATAAGCCGTACGAACGGAAGGCCGAATTTTAGAATGCCGAATGTTTATATGATCGAAAGTTCCAAATACCGAAAGTTTGAAATCCCGAAAATTCAAAATACCGAATCTTATAAGACCTATGATTGGAATGCCGAATACTAAAATGCCGATTTTTAAAATACCGACTGTTCATATGACCGAAGTTCAATATACCGACTGTTTATATGACCGAAAGTTTAATATACCGAAAAATTTAAAACCCGAAGATTAAAAATACTGAATTTACAAGACCTATGAACGAAACGCCAAACAAATTGTATAACATTAAGATTGAGGTTCATTAAGAAAAACAAATTTTGATTGACCCCGAATCGCCGTGGTCCTTCGCCGTGGTACTAGTCTGCCCGATACTAGAGTGTAATTCAAAAGCCGGAGGCGCGGAGGGAGAGCAGCCCTCGCCCGCTGTAGCAAATCTCAGGCTCCCGTGCGAGCTGGAGCGGCTGAGGCTGGTCGCCGAAGGCGACCAGCAAGCCGAAGCTGCGGAGGCGAGCGTGGGTGCCTGAGATTCGCTACGCTAGGGCGAAAGGGCTGCACTTCCCGCAGCGCCGGAGAAGAGCAAAACCTATGCTTGCTGCTACATGCATGCCTGTTTGATTGCTTGCATGCTGCATGCCTTGCATGCATGCCTGCTTGCTTAATTGTTTGCATGCTGCATGCCTGCTTGTTTGCTTGCATGCTGCATGCCTGCTTGATTGCTTGCATGCTGCATGCCTGCTTGATTGCTTGCATGCTGCATGCCTGCTTGCTACATGCATGCCTGTTTGATTACCGGCATGCTGCATGCCGCATGCCTACCGCAAAGTTAATCTTACTTTCGGGATTTTGAACTTCGGTATACTAACTGTAGGTATATTAATCTTCGGGATTTTAAACATTCGGGATATGAACCTTCGGTATTTCAAACTTTCGGGATTACGAACTTTCGGGATTTTGAACTTTCGATTATTTGAAATTCGGCATATTGAGCTTCGGTATATCGGGTATAGGTATTTCATTCGTTCGGTATTTTGATTTTCGACGTTTGAAGCGTAGGTATTTCATTTGTAGGTATTATGAACTTTCGGTATTATAATACGTACCCGCTTCAAAACGACAAATATTCAGTGTCTAAAGTAGATGAAAACGCTTAAATTATTGCAAACAGAATCCATATTGCGATGTTTTTGAAGTGCAACAGGTCCGATCTACACAAACGAGGTGTCGACGCAACGGGCTCGACGCGACGGTCAATATAAAGTCGGTTAATATCAAGACAAAATATTTCACGGTGACCGAAAAAGTGTAAAATTCAACTAACATTGTATGGCATGTATCTTTTAAAATAACGCAGAAAGTACCTACAAGAACAGCGGAGCGTGCGCAGAACCACTTCGGTGAGCTAATATGATCGAAAAGTATACTAAAAGATGATCGATTTGAACAGAAACGACAAACTAAAACATTTCAAACTCAGCTTTAAAACGACTAATATTCAGTGTCTAAAGTAGGTGGAAACGCTTAAATTATTGCAAACAGATTTCATGTTGCGATGTTTTTGAAGTGCAACAGGTCCGATCTACACAATCGATGTGTCTATTGATATTAATAAAAGTCGCTTATTATCAATACAATGCGAAAGTCGATTAATATCAATACAACATATTTCACGGTGACCGAAAAAGTGTAAAATTCAACTAACATTGTATGGCATGTATCTTTTAAAATAACGCAGGAGAATACCTATCTCAACAACGGTGCGTGCGCACAAACACTCCGGTGAGCTAATATGATCGAAAAGTATGCTAAAAGATGATCGATTTGAACAGAAACGACAATCTAAAACATTTCAAACTGACCTTCAAAACGACAAATATTCAGTGTCTAAAGTAGGTGAAAATGCTAAAATTATTGCAAATAGAAACCATATTGCGATGTTTTTGAAGTGCAACAGGTCCGATCTACACAATCGATGAGTCTACGCTACGGGCTCGATGCGACGGTCAATATAAAGTCGGTTAATATCAATACAAAATATTTCATGGTAACCGAAAAAGTGTAAAATTCGACTAACATTGTATAGCATGTATCTTTTTAAATAACGCGAGGAAGTACGTATTTCAACAGCAGAGCGTGCGCACAAACACTCCGGTGAGCTAGTATGATCGAAAAGTATGCTAAAATATAATCGATTTGAACAGAAACGACAAACTAAAACGTTTCAAACTAAGCTTTAAAACAAGAAATATTCAGTGTCTAAAGTAGGTGAAAACGCTAATATTATTGCAAACAGAATCCATATTGCGATGTTTTTGAAGTGCAAAAGGTCCGGTCTATACAAACGAGGTGTCTATGCAACGGGTTCGACGCGACGGTCAATAAAAAGTCGGTTAATATCAAGACAAAATATTTCACGGTGACCGAAAAAGTGTAAAATTCGACTAACATTGTAAAACATGTATCTTTTAAAATAACTTAGGAGAGTACCTATAAGAACAGCGAAGCGTGCGCACAAACACTCCAAGGAGCTAATATGATCGAAAAGTATGCTAAAAGATGATCGATTTGAAAAGAAACGACAAACTAAAACATTTCAAACTGAGCTTCAAAACGACAAATATTCAGTGTCTATAGTAGGTGAAAATGCTAAAATTATTGCAAATAGAAACCATATTGCGATGTTTTTGAAGTGCAACAGGTCCGATCTACACAATTGATGAGTGTACGCTACGGGCTCGATGCGACGGTCAATATAAAGTCGGTTAATATCAATACAAAATATTTCATGTTGACCGAAAAAGTGTAAAATTCGACTGACTTTGTATAGCATGTATCTTTTTAAATAACGCAAGGAAGTACGTATTTCAACAGCGGAGCGTGCGCACAAACACTCCGGTGAGCTAATATGATCGAAAAGTATGCTAAAATATGATCGATTTGAACAGAAACGACAAACTAAAACATTTCAAACTGAGCTTCAAAACGACAAATATTCAGTGTCTAAAGTAGATAAAAACGCTGAAATTATTGCAAACAGAATCCATATTGCGAATTTGTTGAAGTGCAACAGGTCCGATCTACACAAACGAGGTGGCTTCGCAACGAACTCGACGCGACAGTCAATATAAAGTCGGTTAATATCAAGACAAAATATTTTACGGTGACCGAAAAAGTGTAAAATTCGACAAACTTTGTATGGGATGTATCTTTTAAAATATCGCAAAGAGTACCTACTTCAACAGCGGAGCGTACGCAAAACCACTTCGGTGAGCTAATATGATCGAAAAGTATGCCAAAAGATGATCAATTTGAACAAAAACGACAAACTAAAACATTTCAAACTGAGCTTCAAAACGACAAATATTCAGTGTCTAAAGTAGGTGAAAACGCTAAAATTATTGCAAACAGAATCCATATTATGAATTTTTTGAAGTGCAACAGGTCCGATCTACACAAACAAGGTGTCATCGCAACGGCCTCGACGCGACGGTCAATATAAAGTCGGTTAATATCAAGACAAAATATTTCACGGTGACCGAAAAAGTGTAAAATTCGACTAACTATGTATGGGATGTATCTTTTAAAATAACGGAAGAGAGTACCTATTTCAACAACGGAGCGTGCGCACAAACACTCCGGTGAGCTAATATGATCGAAAAGTATGCTAAAATATGATCGATTTGAACAGAAACGACAAACTAAAACATTTCAAACTGAGCTTCAAAACGACAAATATTCAGTGTCTAAAGTAGGTGAAAACGCTGAAATTATTGCAAACAGAATCCATATTGCGATGTTGTTGAAGTGCAACAGGTCCGATCTATACAAACGAAGTGTCTATGCAACGGGTTCGACGCGACGGTCAATATAAAGTCGGTTAATATCAATACAAAATATTTTACGGTGACCGAAAAAGTGTAAAATTCGACTAACATTGTAAAACATGTATCTTTTAAAATAACGCAGGAGAGTACCTATAAGAACAGAGAAGCGTGCGCACAAACACTCCAAGGAGCTAATATGATCGAAAAGTATGCTAAAAGATGATCGATTTGAAAAGAAACGACAAACTAAAACATTTCAAACTGAGCTTCAAAACGACAAATATTCAGTGTCTATAGTAGGTGAAAATGCTAAAATTATTGCAAATAGAAACCATATTGCGATGTTTTTGAAGTGCAACAGGTCCGATCTACACAATTGATGAGTCTACGCTACGGGCTCGATGCGACGGTCAATATAAAGTCGGTTAATATCAATACAAAATATTTCATGTTGACCGAAAAAGTGTAAAATTCGACTGACTTTGTATAGCATGTATCTTTTTAAATAACGCAAGGAAGTACGTATTTCAACAGCGGAGCGTGCGCACAAACACTCCGGTGAGCTAATATGATCGAAAAGTATGCTAAAATATGATCGATTTGAACAGAAACGACAAACTAAAACATTTCAAACTGAGCTTCAAAACGACAAATATTCAGTGTCTAAAGTAGATAAAAACGCTGAAATTATTGCAAACAGAATCCATATTGCGAATTTGTTGAAGTGCAACAGGTCCGATCTACACAAACGAGGTGGCTTCGCAACGAACTCGACGCGACAGTCAATATAAAGTCGGTTAATATCAAGACAAAATATTTTACGGTGACCGAAAAAGTGTAAAATTCGACAAACTTTGTATGGGATGTATCTTTTAAAATATCGCAAAAGAGTACCTACTTCAACAGCGGAGCGTGCGCAAAACCACTTTGGTGAGCTAATATGATCGAAAAGTATGCCAAAAGATGATCAATTTGAACAAAAACGACAAACTAAAACATTTCAAACTGAGCTTCAAAACGACAAATATTCAGTGTCTAAAGTAGGTGAAAACGCTAAAATTATTGCAAACAGAATCCATATTGTGAATTTTTTGAAGTGCAACAGGTCCGATCTACACAAACAAGGTGTCATCGCAACGGCCTCAACGCGACGGTCAATATAAAGTCGGTTAATATCAAGACAAAATATTTCACGGTGACCGAAAAAGTGTAAAATTCGACTAACTATGTATGGGATGTATCTTTTAAAATAACGGAAGAGAGTACCTATTTTAACAACGGAGCGTACGCACAAACACTCCAGTGAGCTAATATGATCGAAAAGTATGCTAAAATATGATCGATTTGAACAGAAACGACAAACTAAAACATTTCAAACTGAGCTTCAAAACGACAAATATTCAGTGTCTAAAGTAGGTGAAAACGCTGAAATTATTGCAAACAGAATCCATATTGCGATGTTGTTGAAGTGCAACAGGTCCGATCTATACAAACAAAGTGTCTATGCAACGGGTTCGACGCGACGGTCAATATAAAGTCGGTTAATATCAATACAAAATATTTTACGGTGACCGAAAAAGTGTAAAATTCGACTAACATTGTAAAACATGTATCTTTTAAAATAACGCAGGAGAGTACCTATAAGAACAGCGAAACGTGCGCATAAACACTCCGGTGAGCTAATATGATCGAAATGTATGCTAAAATATGATGGATTTAAACAGAAACGACAAACTAAAACATTTGAAACTGAGCTTAAAAACGACAAATATTCAGTTTCTAAAGTAGGTGAAAACGCTGAAATTATTGCAAACGGAATCCATATTGCGAATCTTTTGAAGTGCAACAGGTCCGATCTACACAAACGAGGTGGCTACGCAACGGGCTCGACGCGACAGTCAATATAAAATCGGTTAATATCAAGACAAAATATTTCACGGTGACCGAAAAAGTGTAAAATTCGACAAACTTTGTATGGGATGTATCTTTTAAAATATCGCAAAAGAGTACCTATTTCAACAGCGGATTGTGCGCAAAACCACTTCGGTGAGCTAATATGATCGAAAAGTATGCTAAAAGATGATCGATTTGAACAGAAACGACAAACTAAAACATTTCAAACTGAGCTTCAAAACGACAAATATTCAGTGTCTAAAGTAGGTGAAAACGCTGAAATTATTGCAAACAGAATCCATATTGCGATGTTGTTGAAGTGCAACAGGTCCGATCTATACAAACGAAGTGTCTATGCAACGGGTTCGACGCGACGGTCAATATAAAGTCGGTTAATATCAATACAAAATATTTTACGGTGACCGAAAAAGTGTAAAATTCGACTAACATTGTAAAACATGTATCTTTTAAAATAACGCAGGAGAGTACCTATAAGAACAGCGAAACGTGCGCATAAACACTCCGGTGAGCTAATATGATCGAAATGAATGCTAAAATATGATGGATTTAAACAGAAACGACAAACTAAAACATTTGAAACTGAGCTTCAAAACGACAAATATTCAGTTTCTAAAGTAGGTGAAAACGCTGAAATTATTGCAAACGGAATCCATATTGCGAATCTTTTGAAGTGCAACAGGTCCGATCTACACAAACGAGGTGGCTACGCAACGGGCTCGACGCGACAGTCAATATAAAATCGGTTAATATCAAGACAAAATATTTCACGGTGACCGAAAAAGTGTAAAATTCGACAAACTTTGTATGGGATGTATCTTTTAAAATATCGCAAAAGAGTACCTATTTCAACAGCGGATTGTGCGCAAAACCACTTCGGTGAGCTAATATGATCGAAAAGTATGCTAAAAGATGATCGATTTGAACAGAAACGACAAACTAAAACATTTCAAACTGAGCTTCAAAACGACAAATATTCAGTGTCTAAAGTAGGTGAAAACGCTGAAATTATTGCAAACAGAATCCATATTGCGATGTTGTTGAAGTGCAACAGGTCCGATCTATACAAACGAAGTGTCTATGCAACGGGTTCGACGCGACGGTCAATATAAAGTCGGTTAATATCAATACAAAATATTTTACGGTGACCGAAAAAGTGTAAAATTCGACTAACATTGTAAAACATGTATCTTTTAAAATAACGCAGGAGAGTACCTATAAGAACAGCGAAACGTGCGCATAAACACTCCGGTGAGCTAATATGATCGAAATGTATGCTAAAATATGATGGATTTAAACAGAAACGACAAACTAAAACATTTGAAACTGAGCTTCAAAACGACAAATATTAGTTTCTAAAGTAGGTGAAAACGCTGAAATTATTGCAAACGAAATCCATATTGCGAATCTTTTGAAGTGCAACAGGTCCGATCTACACAAACGAGGTGGCTACGCAACGGGCTCGACGCGACAGTCAATATAAAATCGGTTAATATCAAGACAAAATATTTCACGGTGACCGAAAAAGTGTAAAATTCGACAAACTTTGTATGGGATGTATCTTTTAAAATATCGCAAAAGAGTACCTATTTCAACAGCGGATTGTGCGCAAAACCACTTCGGTGAGCTAATATGATCGAAAAGTATGCCAAAAGATGATCAATTTGAACAAAAACGACAAACTAAAACATTTCAAACTGAGCTTCAAAACGACAAATATTCAGTGTCTAAAGTAGGTGAAAACGCTAAAATTATTGCAAACAGAATCCATATTGCGATGTTTTTGAAGTGCAACAGGTCCGATCTACACAAACAAGGTGTCATCGCAACGGGCTCGACGCGACGGTAAATATAAAGTCGGTTAATATCAAGACAAAATATTTCACGGTGACCGAAAAAGTGTAAAATTCGACTAACTTTAAATAGCATGTATCTTTTTAAATAACGCAAGGAAGTACGTATTTCAAAAGCGGAGCGTGCGCACAAACACTCCGGTGAGCTAATATGGTCGAAAAGTATGCTAAAATATGATCGATTTGAGCAGAAACGACAAACTAAAACATTTCAAACTGAACTTAAAAATGACAAATATTCAGTGTCTAAAGTAGGTGAAAACGCTGAAATTATTGCAAACAGAATCCATATTGCGAATTTGTTGAAGTGCAACAGGTCCGATCTACACAAACGAGGTGGCTTCGCAACGAACTCGACGCGACAGTCAATATAAAGTCGGTTAATATCAAGACAAAATATTTTACGGTGACCGAAAAAGTGTAAAATTCGACAAACTTTGTATGGGATGTATCTTTTAAAATATCGCAAAAGAGTATCTACTTCAACAGCGGATTGTGCGCAAAACCACTTTGGTGAGCTAATATGATCGAAAAGTATGCCAAAAGATGATCAATTTGAACAAAAACGACAAACTAAAACATTTCAAACTGAGCTTCAAAACGACAAATATTCAGTGTCTAAAGTAGGTGAAAACGCTAAAATTATTGCAAACAGAATCCATATTGTGAATTTTTTGAAGTGCAACAAGTCCGATCTACACAAACGAAGTGTCTATGCAACGGGTTCGACGCGACGGTCAATATAAAGTCGGTTAATATCAATACAAAATATTTTACGGTGACCGAAAAAGTGTAAAATTCGACTAACATTGTAAAACATGTATCTTTTAAAATAACGCAGGAGAGTACCTATAAGAACAGCGAAACGTGCGCATAAACACTCCGGTGAGCTAATATGATCGAAATGTATGCTAAAATATGATGGATTTAAACAGAAACGACAAACTAAAACATTTGAAACTGAGCTTCAAAACGACAAATATTAGTTTCTAAAGTAGGTGAAAACGCTGAAATTATTGCACACGAAATCCATATTGCGAATCTTTTGAAGTGCAACAGGTCCGATCTACACAAACGAGGTGGCTACGCAACGGGCTCGACGCGACAGTCAATATAAAATCGGTTAATATCAAGACAAAATATTTCACGGTGACCGAAAAAGTGTAAAATTCGACAAACTTTGTATGGGATGTATCTTTTAAAATATCGCAAAAGAGTACCTATTTCAACAGCGGATTGTGCGCAAAACCACTTCGGTGAGCTAATATGATCGAAAAGTATGCCAAAAGATGATCAATTTGAACAAAAACGACAAACTAAAACATTTCAAACTGAGCTTCAAAACGACAAATATTCAGTGTCTAAAGTAGGTGAAAACGCTAAAATTATTGCAAACAGAATCCATATTGCGATGTTTTTGAAGTGCAACAGGTCCGATCTACACAAACAAGGTGTCATCGCAACGGGCTCGACGCGACGGTAAATATAAAGTCGGTTAATATCAAGACAAAATATTTCACGGTGACCGAAAAAGTGTAAAATTCGACTAACTTTAAATAGCATGTATCTTTTTAAATAACGCAAGGAAGTACGTATTTCAAAAGCGGAGCGTGCGCACAAACACTCCGGTGAGCTAATATGGTCGAAAAGTATGCTAAAATATGATCGATTTGAGCAGAAACGACAAACTAAAACATTTCAAACTGAACTTAAAAATGACAAATATTCAGTGTCTAAAGTAGGTGAAAACGCTAAAATTATTGCAAACAGAATCCATTTTGCGATGTTTTTGAAGTGCAACAAGTCCGATCTACACAAACGAGGTGTCTACACAACGGGCTCGACGCGACGGTCAATATAAAGTCGGTTAATATCAAGACAAAATATTTCACGGTGACCGAAAAAGTGTAAAATTCAACTAACATTGTATGGCATGTATCTTTTAAAATAACGCAGAAAGTACCTACAAGAACAGCGAAGCGTGCGCACAAACACTCAGGTGAGCTAATATGATCGAAATATATGCTAAAATATGATGGATTTAAACAGAAACGACAAACTAAAACATTTCAAACTGAGCTTCAAAACGACAAATATTCAGTGTCTTAAGTAGGTGAAAACTCTAAAATTATTGCAAACAGAATCCATATTGCGATGTTTTTGAAGTGCAACAAGTCCTATCTACACAAACGAGGTGTCGACGCAACGGGCTCAACGCGACGGTCAATATAAAGTCGGTTAATATCAAGACAAAATATTTCACGGTGACCGAAAAAGTGTAAAATTCGACTAACTTTGTATAGCATGTTTCTTTTTAAATAACGCAAGAAAGTACGTATTTCAACTGCGGAGCGTGCGCAAAAACACTCCGGTGAGCTAATATGATCGAAAAATATGCTAAAAGATGATCGATTGAACAGAAACGACAAACTAAAACATTTCAAACTGAGCTTTAAAACGACAAATATTCAGTGTCTAAAGTAGGTGAAAACGCTAAAATTATTGCAAAC
Source organism: Pyrausta purpuralis (assembly GCA_963924145.1). Classification (NCBI taxonomy): domain Eukaryota; kingdom Metazoa; phylum Arthropoda; class Insecta; order Lepidoptera; family Crambidae; genus Pyrausta; species Pyrausta purpuralis. The sequence goes on along the minus strand of OZ001668.1, from coordinate 10,322,262 downwards.
AGAATCCATATTGCGATGTTTTTGAAGTGCAACAGGTCCGATCTACACAAACGAGGTGTCTACGCAACGGGCTCGACGCGACGGTCAATATAAAGTCGGTTAATATCAAGACAAAATATTTCACGGTGACCGAAAAAGTGTAAAATTTAACTAACATTGTATGGCATGAATCTTTTAAAATAACGCAGGAGAATACCTATAAGAACAGCGAAGCGTGCGCACAAACACTCCATGGAGCTAATATGATCGAAAAGTATGCTAAAATATGATCGATTTGAACAGAAACGACAAACTAAAACATTTCAAACTGACCTTCAAAACGACAAATATTCAGTGTATAAAGTAGATGAAAACGCTTAAATTATTGCAAACAGAATCCATATTGCGATAATTTTGAAGTGCAACAGGTCCGATCTACACAAACGATGTGTCGACGCAATGGGTTCGACGCGACGGTCAATATAAAGTCGGTTAATATCAAGACAAAATATTTCACGGTGACCGAAAAAGTGTAAAATTCGACTAACTTTGTATAGCATGTATCTTTTTAAATAACGCAAGGAAGTACGTATTTCAACTGCGGAGCGTGCGCAAAAACACTCCGGTGAGCTAATATGATCGAAAAGTATGCTAAAAGATGATCGATTGAACAGAAACGACAAACTAAAACATTTCAAACTGAGCTTTAAAACGACAAATATTCAGTGTCTAAAGTAGGTGAAAACGCTAAAATTATTGCAAACAGAATCCATACTGCGATGTTTTTGAAGTGCAACAAGTCCGATCTATACAATCGATGTGTCTACGCTACGAGCTCGATGCGACGGTCAATATAAAGTCGGTTAATATCAATACAAAATATTTCATGGTGACCGAAAAAGTGTAAAATTCGACTTACATTGTATGGGATGTATCTTTTAAAATATCGCAAGAGAGTACCTATTTCAACAACGGAGCGTGCGCAGAACCACTTCGGTGAGCTAATATAATTGAAAATTATGCTAAAAGATGATCGATTTGAACAGAAACGACAAACTAAAACATTTCAAACTAAGCTTTAAAACGAAAAATATTCAGTGTCTAAAGTAGGTGAAAACGCTAAAATTATTGCAAACAGAATCCAGATTGCGATCTATTTGAAGTGCAACAGGTCCGATCTACACAATCGATGTGTCTATTAATATAAATAAAAGTCGCTTATTATCAATACAATGCGAAAGTCGATTAATGTCAATACAACATATTTCACGGTGACCGAAAAAGTGTAAAATTCGACTTACTTTATATGGGATGTATCTTTTAAAATATCGCAATAGGGTTCCTATTTCAACAACGGAGCGTGCGCACAAACACTCCGGTGAGCTAATATGATCGAAAAGTATGCTAAAATATGAACGATTTGAACAGAAACGACAAACTAAAACATTTCAAACTGAGCTTCAAAACGACAAATGTTCAGTGTCTTAAGTAGATGAAAACGCTAAAATTATTGCAAACAGAATCCATATTGCGATGTTTTTGAAGTGCAACAGGTCCGATCTACACAAGCGATGTGTCTACGCAACGGGCTCGATGCGACGGTCAATGATGATCCTTCCGACCGATTTCGGCCATGACGACCACTTCGACTCCTAGTCGGTGCGGCGCTCGTGCGCCCGAAAATGGCTGATGTAGCCAATTTTCGCAGTGAACTTACGTGCGCACTTAGGGCACGTGAGTACACCTTGTTCATAATGGTATTGAATGGCAGCAGGTTTGCGGGACTTCAGCTCGTCGCGCTTAATGTCGAGGTCAACTTTACGTTGCTCCTCGAAATCGCTGACTCGCTTCTGCACCAGCCTGCGCCATTCGGGACGTTGTGCTGCCAAACTCTCCCACTCTGAGGGCTCGATATTGCATCTCTTCATATACCGTTTCTGAACATCCTTAAATCTGAGGAGTTGGCCGCCATGCTTCCGCTTGCCGTCCTCCAGTTCAGAATAAAAGATGCGCTTCGCTACTCTCTCCTCCGCCATACGCGATACGTGACCGCACCACCGAAGCTGGCGACGCATTAAATAAGCCTCAATCCCACCAACTTTGGCTCGTCGCAAAGCTTCGGTATTTCGAACTCGATCAGACCATTTGATGTTCAATATCTTACGTAGGCATTTAAGGTGGAAACGGTCTAAAGTACGAATGTGGTGACGGTACACGCACCACGTCTCGGAAGAGTAAAGAATATTTGGCAGCACAATCGCCATGTACACAGAAATCTTAGTATCCAACTTAAGGTCGTGCGAGCAGAAGACCTTGGAACACAGCCTCCCAAATGTTGCAGCTGCAGCACTGATCCTGCTGTTGATCTCAGCCTCAAGGTCGCAATTGGATGTTAAAGTGCTCCCCAGGTAGCGAAACTTGTCTACCTGCTTCAGCACGTCTTCACCAAGCTGTACGCCCAGTGTCTCGTGACCATGTGCGTCTAAAGACATCACCTCCGTCTTTTTGACACTGATTTTCAAGCCGAACTTGCAGCAGGCTTGGTGAAATACTGATATTAGCTGTTGCAAGCCATCTGGGGATTCCGCTAAGAAACATAAGTCATCAGCATACATGATATCTGTTACCAGTGCATGCGATACCTTAGTGCGCGCCTTAAGTCTGGCCAAATTGAAGAGACCGCCATCTGTGCGGAAGCGGATGCGGACACCCTCGGAAACTGTCTGTAAGACTTCTCGGACCACCACCGCAAAGTATAAGGCGAACAGTGTAGGTGCTAGGACGCATCCTTGTTTCACCCCACAGGTAACGGGAAAGAAACCTGACTGTTCGCCGTCTACGGCGACGCAGCACTGCATGTCGTCGTGTAGGAGTCTTAGAAGCCTCACAAACTTCTCCGTGCATCCCAGTTTACTTAGCACTAACCATAAGGCTTCACGAGGAACACTATCAAATGCCTTTTCCAGGTCGATAAAGCAGAGATATAAATGACGACCTTGTTCTCTGCTTTTTTCTTGCAATTGACGCACTGAGAAAATAGCTTCACAGGTTCCTCGGTCAGGTCGGAAGCCGAATTGGGACTCAGGCAAGATACTTTCAGACAAACCCTTTAAGCGGTTTAGCAGTATCCTAGCAAAAGCCTTCCCAGGTGCTGACAAGAGCGAAATACCACGGTAAGAGCCACAGTCAGAACGGTCACCCTTGTTTTTGTAAAGAGCTTGGATGCGAGATACTTTGAAATCATCCGGGACTCGCTCTTCCTCCCACATGCGAACAAAGAGGTTCCACATATGAACATGCAACTCGTTACCGCCGTATTTTATCAGCTCTCCGGGTATAAGGTCAATGCCAACTGCCCGCTGGTTTTTCTGCTGTCTGATGGCCGTGACAACCTCATCACGTGACAGGGGCTCATCCAGCTCATTAGCTAGAGGGAGTTGGGGCAATAAACTGACGTGTTGTAGATCAGCTGAACGATCTACGTTGAGCAAAGAGTTAAAATGTTCTGCCCAACGTGTCAGTACGTCTTCTTTGCTCGTCAGCAGCCTTCCGCTATCTGCTGATCGCAGAGGCACCTTCGCTCGACTACACGTACCTGTCAGATTACGCAGCTCACAGTAGAACTCCCCGAGCTGGTTAGTGTCAGCGAGCCACTGCATATGACAAGCCTTATCGCGCCACCACTTATCTTTAATTTGCCGAGACAACCTGCGCATTTCAAGGTCACTCGCTTTGACTACATCATCACGTTCACCTCGTCGTCTGTGTTGCCGCAAGAGGTCTCGATGTTTATCGAATGCTGCCCTGAGTATGCCGTCATTCTCGTCAAACCAATCTTCGTTACGTCGACTCTTTACGCCCAAAGTAATCAAAGCGGTTTCCAAAATGCGAGTAGACGAAGCCTTCCAGGCCTCAACGACATCTTCCCCGTCGTTAGCTGGCGGCAGATTGTCGGACAAGACTTCAGCATACTCCTTTCTAACCTCGCGATCTTTCAGCCTTTCCACGTTAAGAGACGCAGGCTTTTTTATTGTGGATCTACGTGGTCGTCGGAGGCGGAGTCGCAGCTTCGTAACAATAAGCCGGTGGTCAGTCCAACAGTGTGCTCCACGCATTACTCGCGTGATTTGCACCTGACTGAAGTCTCTTTGCCGTACGATAGCGTAGTCAATCAGATGCCAGTGTTTGGACCTTGGGTGCATCCACGTAGTTTTGTGCTTAGCGGCAAGCCTGAACATCGTGTTTGAAATTGCCAGCTCATATTGAGCACAAAGACTGAGTAGCAACTGACCGTTACTGTTTATGTTGCCGACTCCGTGTCTACCCAAAACTCCAGGCCATGCTTCATAGTCCCGTCCAACTCTGGCATTGAAATCACCCAGTAGTAGCACTTGCTCTTTGGCATTAATGCTATCTAGGCATCGAGATATTTCCTCGTAGAAATGATCCTTAATGTCATCAGACTTATCTAGCGTTGGAGCATAGACACTGATGACATTAAGGTAGTTGTCTTTATCTAGATGAAGGCGCAGTGTGGTAACGCGGTCCGAGATATGCACCGGGTACTCCTCAAGTCGCTTTAACAAGTTGTTCTTGACGGCAAATCCTACACCTGAACGCCGAGGTTTGGAGGCTGCGGTACCTTTCCAGAAGAAAGTGTAGCCGCCACCATCTTCCACAAGCTCTCCTTCGTCGGCAAAGTGTGTTTCGCTGAGCGCAGCTACATCCACGTCATACCGTTGGAGTTCTCGAGCTACTATAGCGGTCTTGCGATCTCGTCGCGATCGCGTCTCGATCAATAAGCGTTCTCACGTTCCACGCACCAAAAGTCATGATAGATGTTTTCATGGGATTCTTTTTCATGCTACGTCGACCACGAAATAAAGTGATGCGATGGCAGCCGTGGCTACTACCACCTTCCCGGTAGGGACGAGCATTTTCTTGGGGCACCTTTTCTAGCCCCCTCCCCGGCTGAGCGGGGAAAGCAGTGCCTCCCTGAAAACGGCTGCTTTGTCATCCCGGGTGCTGCCGAATTCGTACTGTCGTCCCAAGTTTGCAGTACAAAAGCGACCACGGCATGTACTCACACCCCCGGAACCGCCCATGTGCAGGAATTAGACAAAGCCCAGTGTGCATCGCACCAGACCTCTCTACCTCTTCCCATCGCCACAGGTCTTTGCGTAGATCGGAGTCCATTATTCGGAAGCGGTCAAATGCGCAGGATATATTAAAGTGCATAAGTGTACGCGCAAACACAGATGCACTCTCTCGTCCTCACTCTTCTTGATCCCACTAGATCAAGAAGAGTGATGAACGGAGAACCGCTACGACTGGAGAAGAGATGGATGCAGTGTCTGGCCGACGATTGCTTTGACCTCTATCGTCGCCCTCAGCCTTCTACAATGCCTTGCTGTCTCGCCGCATCCGCCAAGGCTCGTTGCTGATCAATATGAAGTCGGTTAATAGCAAGACAAAATATTTCACGGTGACCGAAAAAGTGTAAAATTCGACTAACTTTGTATGGGATGTATCTTTTAAAATATCGCAAAAGAGTACCTACTTCAACAGCAAAACGTGCGCATAAATACTCTGGTAAGCTAGTATGATCGAAAAGTATGCTAAAAGATAATCGATTTGAACAGAAACGACAAACAAAAACATTTCAAACGGAGCTTCAAAACGACAAATATTCAGTGTCTAAAATAGGTGAAAACGCTTAAATTATTGCAAACAGAATCCATATTGCGATGTTTTTGAAGTGCAACAGGTCCAATCTACACAGATGAGGTGTCTACGCAATGGGCTCGACGCGACGGTCAATATAAAGTCGGTTAATATCAAGACAAAATATTTCACGGTGACCGAAAAAGTGTAAAATTCGACTAACATTGTATGGCATGTATCTTTTAAAATAACGCAAAGAGTACCTACTAGAACAGCGGATCGTGCGCAGAACCACTTCGGTGAGCTAATATGATTGAAAATTATGCTAAAAGATGATCGATTTGAACAGAAACGACAAACTAAAACATTTCAAACTGAGCTTCAAAACGACAAATATTCAGTGTCTAAAGTAGATGAAAACGCTTAAATTATTGCAAACAGAATCCATATTGCGATGTTTTTGAAGTGCAACAGGTCCGATCTACACAAGCGATGTGTCTACGCAACGGGCTCGATGCGACGGTCAATATGAAGTCGGTTAATATCAAGACAAAATATTTCACGGTGACCGAAAAAGTGTAAAATTCGACTAACATTGTATGGGATGTATCTTTTAAAATATCGCAAAAGAGTACCTACTTCAACAGCAAAACTTGCGCATAAATACTCTGGTGAGCTAGTATGATCGAAAAGTATGTTAAAAGATGATCGATTTGAACAGAAACGACAAACTAAAACATTTCAAACGGAGCTTCAAAATGGCAAATATTCAGTGTCTAAAGTAGGTGAAAACGCTAAAATTATTCCAAACAGAATCCATATTGCGATGTTTTTGAAGTGCAACAGGTCCTATCTACACAATCGATGTGTCTATTAATATTAAGAAAAGTCGCTTATTATCAATACAATGCGAAAGTCGATTAATATCAATACAACATATTTCACGGTGACCGAAAAAGTGAAAAATTCGACTAACTTTGTATGGGATGTATCTTTAAAAATATCGCAAAAGAGTACCTACTTCAACAGCGGCGCGTGCGCAGAACCATTTCGGTAACCTATTGTGATCGGAAAGTATGTTAAAAGATGATCGATTTGAACAGAAACGACAAACTAAAACATTTCAAACTGAGCTTCAAAACGACAAATATTCAGTGTCTAAAGTAGATGAAAACGCTAAAATTATTGCAAACAGAATCCATACTGCGATGTTTTTGAAGTGCAACAAGTCCGATCTACACAAACGAGGTGTCTACGCAACGAGCTCGACGCGTCGGTCAATATAAAGTCGGTTAATATCAAGACAAAATATTTCACGGTGACCGAAAAAGTGTAAAATTCAACTAACATTGTATGGCATGTATCTTTTAAAATAACGCAGGAGAATACCTATAAGAACAGCGAAGCGTGCGCACAAACACTCCAAGGAGCTACTATGATCGAAAAGAATGCTAAAGATGATCGATTTGAACAGAAACGACAAACTAAAACATTTCAAACTGAGCTTCAAAACGACAAATATTCAGTGTCTAAAGTAGGTGAAAATGCTAAAATTATTGCAAATAGAAACCATATTGCGTAGTTTTTAAAGTGAAACAGGTCCGATCTACACAATCAATGAGTCTACGCTACGGGTTCGATGCGAAGGTCAATATAAAGTCGGTTAATATCAATACAAAATATTTCATGGTGACCGAAAAAGTGTAAAATTCGACTAACATTGTATAGCATGTATCTTTTTAAATAACGCAAGGAAGTACGTATTTCAACAGCGGAGCGTGCGCACAAACACTCCGGTGAGCTAATATGATCGAATAATATGCTAAAATATGATCGATTTGAACAGAATCGACAAACTAAAACATTTCAAACTGAGCTTCAAAACGACAAATATTCAGTGTCTAAAGTAGATGAAAACGCTTAAATTATTGCAAACAGAATCCATATTGCGATGTTTTTGAAGTGCATCAGGTCCGATCTACACAGACGAGGTGTCGACGCAACGGGCTCGACGCAACGGTCAATATAAAGTCGGTTAATATCAAGACAAAACATTTCACGGTGACCGAAAAAGTGTAAAATTCGACTAACTTTGTATAGCATGTATCTTTTTAAATAACGCAAGGAAGTACGTATTTCAACTGCGAATCGTGCGCACAAACACTCCGGTGAGCTAATATGATCAAAAAGTATGCTAAAAGATGATCGATTGAACAGAAACGACAAACTAAAACATTTCAAACTGAGCTTCAAAACGACAAATATTCAGTGTCTTAAGTAGGTGAAAACGCTAAAATTATTGCAAACAGAATCCATACTGCGATGTGTTTGAAGTGCAACAAGTCCGATCTACACAAACGAGGTGTCTACGCAACGGGCTCGACGCGACGGTCAATATAAAGTCGGTTAATATCAAGACAAAATATTTCACGGTGACCGAAAAAGTGTAAAATTCAAATAACATTGTATGGCATGTATCTTTGAAAAAAAAACGCAAAAAGCACCTACAAGAACAGCGGAGCGTGCGCAAAACCACTTCGGTGAGCTAATATGATCGAAAAGTATGCTAAAAGATGGTCGATTTGAACAGAAACGACAAACTAAATCATTTCAAACTGAGCTTCAAAACGACAAATATTCAGTGTCTAAAGTAGGTGAAAACGCTAAAATTATTGCAAACAGAATCCATATTGCGATGTTTTTGAAGTGCAACAGGTCCTATCTACACAATCGATGTGTCTATTAATATTAAGAAAAGTCGCTTATTATCAATACAATGCGAAAGTCGATTAATATCAATACAACATATTTCACGGTGACCGAAAAAGTGTAAAATTCGACTTACTTTGTATGGGATGTATCTTTTAAAATATCGCAAAAGGGTTCGTATTTCAACAACGGAGCGTGCTCACAAACACTCCGGTGAGCTAATATGATCGAAAAGTATGCTAAAATATGAACGATTTGAACAGAATCGACAAACTAAAACATTTCAAACTGAGCTTCAAAACGACCAATATTCAGTGTCTAAAGTAGATGAAAACGCTTAAATTATTGCAAACAGAATCCATATTGCGATGTTTTTAAAGTGCTACAGGTCCGATCTACACAAGCGATGTGTCTACGCAACGGGCTTGATGCGACGGTCAATATGAAGTCGGTTAATATCAAGACAAAATATTTCACGGTTGTAATGATTCTACGGTACCATATAACAGATGGCGCTAGTTGTCCGTAAAATGTACTTCGGCAGTTTGCACTCTTGATTAATAATGAGTCTTTTTGAGGGTGACTAGAAAAATGATAGGAAAGTGTTTCTTTTGGAGATTTTCGATGCGAATCAAGCCATTAAAGAAATAATTACCGAATTCAAATTAATTCTGAGGTTCATTCACTTGATTATAAACGTGTTGTTGCCTGAATACAGTTCAGTGTTTGAGTTTTTACGGATCACGGGGTAAGTTGCACCATTTTTCAAACAGACTTTGTGTCCTTGGACTCCCAATTAGAAACCCATTGCTAAAGGTGTAATATCTTGTCCACAGCTTAAAGACACGCCCCTTTTTAGTGGGACCTAGATGAATGACCTGCCAAGGAATTAGGTCGACATTAAATCCAGTGTAAATTAATTAAAGAAGTTGTCAGCCAGCTGTATGTGTGAGCAACTCCTACTCATCACACCGGTCATGGTCATCCCTAGGATGCTTAATTAATTCCTGCAACCAGTATATCATCGTGTAAACTTCTTAGATAAGTGTTGTAACGATTGTCATTGCCACATTATTTTAAGAAATAAATTGTATTGTGCGAAGTAACCCAAAAGCATTTCAACTGTCTCCTTGCATGTAACAAGAACCCTGAGCATTACAAGAATCCATATTGCGAAGTTTTTAAAATGCCACAGGTCCGATCTACACAAACGATGTGTCTACGCAACGGGCTCGACGCGACGGTCAATATAAAGTCGGTTAATATCAAGACAAAATATTTCACGGTGACCGAAAAAGTGTAAAATTCGAATAACTTTGTATGGGATGTATCTTTTAAAATATCGCAAAAAAGTATCTACTAGAACAGCGGAGCGTGCGCAGAACCACTTCGGTGAGCTAATATGATCGAAAAGTATGCTAAAAGATGATCGATTTGAACAGAATCGACAAACTAAAACATTTCAAACTGAGCTTCAAAACGACAAATATTCAGTGTCTAAAGTAGATGAAAACGCTTAAATTATTGCAAACAGAATCCATATTGCGATGTTTTTGAAGTGCATCAGGTCCGATCTACACAGACGAGGTGTCGACGCAACGGGTTCGACGCAACGGTCAATATAAAGTCGGTTAATATCAAGACAAAATATTTCACGGTGACCGAAAAAGTGTAAAATTCGACTAACTTTGTATAGCATGTATCTTTTTAAATAACGCAAGGAAGTACGTATTTCAACTGCGAATCGTGCACACAAACACTCCGGTGAGCTAATATGATCGAAAAGTATGCTAAAAGATGATCGATTGAACAGAAACGACAAACTAAAACATTTCAAACTGAGCTTCAAAACGACAAATATTCAGTGTTTTAAGTAGGTGAAAACGCTAAAATTATTGCAAACAGAATCCATACTGCGATGTGTTTGAAGTGCAACAAGTCCGATCTACACAAACGAGGTATCTACGCAACGGGCTCGACGCGACGGTCAATATAAAGTCGGTTAATATCAAGACAAAATATTTCACGGTGACCGAAAAAGTGTAAAATTCAAATAACATTGTATGGCATGTATCTTTGAAAAAAAACGCAAAAAGCACCTACAAGAACAGCGGAGCGTGCGCAAAACCACTTCGGTGAGCTAATATGATCGAAAAGTATACTAAAATATGATCGATTTGAACATAAACGACAAACTAAAACATTTCAAACTAAGCTTTAAAACGACAAATATTCAGTGTCTAAAGTAGGTGAAAACGCTAAAATTATTGCAAACAGAATCCATATTGCGATGTTTTTGAAGTGCAACAGGTCCTATCTACACAATCGATGTGTCTATTAATATTAAGAAAAGTCGCTTATTATCAATACAATGCGAAAGTCGATTAATATCAATACAACATATTTCACGGTGACCGAAAAAGTGTAAAATTCGACTTACTTTGTATGGGATGTATCTTTTAAAATATCGCAAAAGGGTTCGTATTTCAACAACGGAGCGTGCTCACAAACACTCCGGTGAGCTAATATGATCGAAAAGTATGCTAAAATATGAACGATTTGAACAGAATCGACAAACTAAAACATTTCAAACTGAGCTTCAAATCGACCAATATTTAGTGTCTAAAGTAGATGAAAACGCTTAAATTATTGCAAACAGAATCCATATTGCGATGTTTTTGAAGTGCTACAGGTCCGATCTACACAAGCGATGTGTCTACGCAACGGGCTTGATGCGACGGTCAATATGAAGTCGGTTAATATCAAGACAAAATATTTCACGGTTGTAATGATTCTACGGTACCATATAACAGATGGCGCTAGTTGTCCGTAAAATGTACATCGGCAGTTTGCACTCTTGATTAATAATGAGTCTTTTTGAGGGTGACTAGAAAAATGATAGGAAAGTGTTTCTTTTGGAGATTTTCGATGCGAATCAAGCCATTAAAGAAATAATTACCGAATTCAAATTAATTCTGAGGTTCATTCACTTGATTATAAACGTGTTGTTGCCTGAATACAGTTCAGTGTGTGAGTTTTTACGGATCACGGGGTAAGTTGCACCATTTTTCAAACAGACTTTGTGTCCTTGGACTCCCAATTAGAAACCCATTGCTAAAGGTGTAATATCTTGTCCACAGCTTAAAGACACGCCCCTTTTTAGTGGGACCTAGATGAATGACTTGCCAAGGAATTAGGTCGACATTAAATCCGGTGTAAATTAATTAAAGAAGTTGTCAGCCACCTGTATGTGTGAGCAACTCCTACTCATCACACCGGTCATGGTCATCCCTAGGATGCTTAATTAATTCCTGCAACCAGTATATCATCGTGTAAACTTCTTAGATAAGTGTTGTAACGATTGTCATTGCCACATTATTTTAAGAAATAAATTGTATTGTGCGAAGTAACCCAAAAGCATTTCAATTGTCTCCTTGCATGTAACAAGAACCCTGAGCATTACAAGAATCCATATTGCAAAGTTTTTAAAATGCCACAGGTCCGATCTACACAAACGATGTGTCTACGCAACGGGCTCGACGCGACGGTCAATATAAAGTCGGTTAATATCAAGACAAAATATTTCACGGTGACCGAAAAAGTGTAAAATTCGAATAACTTTGTATGGGATGTATCTTTTAAAATATCGCAAAAAAGTATCTACTAGAACAGCGGAGCGTGCGCAGAACCACTTCGGTGAGCTAATATGATCGAAAAGTATGCTAAAAGATGATCGATTTGAACAGAATCGACAAACTAAAACATTTCAAACTGAGCTTCAAAACGACAAATATTCAGTGTCTAAAGTAGATGAAAACGCTTAAATTATTGCAAACAGAATCCATATTGCGATGTTTTTGAAGTGCATCAGGTCCGATCTACACAGACGAGGTGTCGACGCAACGGGCTCGACGCAACGGTCAATATAAAGTCGGTTAATATCAAGACAAAATATTTCACGGTGACCGAAAAAGTGTAAAATTCGACTAACTTTGTATAGCATGTATCTTTTTAAATAACGCAAGGAAGTACGTATTTCAACTGCGAATCGTGCGCACAAACACTCCGGTGAGCTAATATGATCGAAAAGTATGCTAAAAGATGATCGATTGAACAGAAACGACAAACTAAAACATTTCAAACTGAGCTTCAAAACGACAAATATTCAGTGTCTTAAGTAGGTGAAAACGCTAAAATTATTGCAAACAGAATCCATACTGCGATGTGTTTGAAGTGCAACAAGTCCGATCTACACAAACGAGGTGTCTACGCAACGGGCTCGACGCGACGGTCAATATAAAGTCGGTTAATATCAAGACAAAATATTTCACGGTGACCGAAAAAGTGTAAAATTCAAATAACATTGTATGGCATGTATCTTTGAAAAAAAACGCAAAAAGCACCTACAAGAACAGCGGAGCGTGCGCAAAACCACTTCGGTGAGCTAATATGATCGAAAAGTATACTAAAATATGATCGATTGGAACATAAACGACAAACTAAAACATTTCAAACTAAGCTTTAAAACGACAAATATTCAGTGTCTAAAGTAGGTGAAAACGCTAAAATTATTGCAAACAGAATCCATATTGCGATGTTTTTGAAGTGCAACAGGTCCTATCTACACAATCGATGTGTCTATTAATATTAAGAAAAGTCGCTTATTATCAATACAATGCGAAAGTCGATTAATATCAATACAACATATTTCACGATGACCGAAAAAGTGTAAAATTCGACTTACTTTGTATGGGATGTATCTTTTAAAATATCGCAAAAGGGTTCGTATTTCAACAACGGAGCGTGCTCACAAACACTCCGGTGAGCTAATATGATCGAAAAGTATGCTAAAATATGAACGATTTGAACAGAATCGACAAACTAAAACATTTCAAACTGAGCTTCAAAACGACCAATATTCAGTGTCTAAAGTAGATGAAAACGCTTAAATTATTGCAAACAGAATCCATATTGCGATGTTTTTGAAGTGCTACAGGTCCGATCTACACAAGCGATGTGTCTACGCAACGGGCTTGATGCGACGGTCAATATGAAGTCGGTTAATATCAAGACAAAATATTTCACGGTTGTAATGATTCTACGGTACCATATAACAGATGGCGCTAGTTGTCCGTAAAATGTACATCGGCAGTTTGCACTCTTGATTAATAATGAGTCTTTTTGAGGGTGACTAGAAAAATGATAGGAAAGTGTTTCTTTTGGAGATTTTCGATGCGAATCAAGCCATTAAAGAAATAATTACCGAATTCAAATTAATTCTGAGGTTCATTCACTTGATTATAAACGTGTTGTTGCCTGAATACAGTTCAGTGTGTGAGTTTTTACGGATCACGGGGTAAGTTGCACCATTTTTCAAACAGACTTTGTATCCTTGGACTCCCAATTAGAAACCCATTGCTAAAGGTGTAATATCTTGTCCACAGCTTAAAGACACGCCCCTTTTTAGTGGGACCTAGATGAATGACCTGCCAAGGAATTAGGTCGACATTAAATCCAGTGTAAATTAATTAAAGAAGTTGTCAGCCACCTGTATGTGTGAGCAACTCCTACTCATCACACCGGTCATGGTCATCCCTAGGATGCTTAATTAATTCCTGCAACCAGTATATCATCGTGTAAACTTCTTAGATAAGTGTTGTAACGATTGTCATTGCCACATTATTTTAAGAAATAAATTGTATTGTGCGAAGTAACCCAAAAGCATTTCAATTGTCTCCTTGCATGTAACAAGAACCCTGAGCATCACATTGGCGCCTAACGTGAATTTTGATTTGCATTTGGGTTACTTATTTTAGTTATAGGTGATTATTTTTAAGGCTATAGTTTAAATCTAAAGCTATTTGGTGTCGATTTTTGGTGAAATTGTATTTAAAGGACATTTATTGGTAATTTTGCACTGGGTCATCTAATATAGCAATATGGATGTTAATTATCTCTTAAAAGATGAACTTGAGTTCGAATTAGCTTGTCGAGGTATAAACGACATAAAAAATGCTACTTCTATGCGTAAAATACTTCGGGAAATTTGTCACCAAGAAGCTAGTGGACAGATTTCCATTGAGACTAAAACTCCTATAGATTGTTTAAATAATCCTTTATCAGAAATTGAAGTTTGTGAGTCCAAGTACGAAGTGGCTGTAGTGAACTTAAATGAGGCAAAATCTAAGCCAGATAATGTCACAATTAAAAGAATTTCATCTCGCTTGGCACACTTGTTAAAACGTACAAATCTCATAGTACCCTCAGAAAGCGCTCATATCGAAAGGCACAGGGCACTGTTAACGAACGTTCAGAATGCCATAAGTACGTTAAGCTCCCTTGTCAAAGTGGAAGATGATGACGCTTTATTGTCAGACAAGGATAAGGATATTTTGTATAAATCACTAGGGGATGACGCACACAAAATTATAGATAACCTAGAAGATGACGTTGTCTTTGATAAAGAGGCGGAAATCAAACGTATGGAAAATCAATCTCATGAGCTCGTGGCATCGAGAGTTGACATTAAAGAAAAGGTAATCAATGATGATTCAAAATACTTTGATTTTAAAAAGTCTTCCAAGAGACCTTTCTTAAAGACATCTACCATCGACGTTGAAGTTCCTAATAGGAAACTAGTGCCAATCAAAGATTGGGGAATCAAATTTACGGCTCGGGGTGATATTAGCATCAATTCTTTTCTAGAACGTATAGAGGAATTAAAAGATGCACGCAATGCTCGAGATGAAGATTTATTTAGATATGCCGTTGACCTTTTTGAAGGTGAGGCACTCATATGGTTTAGGGCTAACAGAGCTAATGTTAATACTTGGGAGGAATTGGTGTCGCTTCTGCTCGATAATTTTCAATCACCCTATTATCAGGAGGAACTATTTCAAGAAATCAAAAACCGCACCCAAAGCAGTCAGGAAAGTGTAACTATCTATTTAGCTGTCATGCAAAACATGTTCAACAGATTGCCAGATAAGATATCAGAAAAGCAAAAAGTTTCTATAATATTAAAAAACTTACAACCACATTTTCAGAAAGCGATTTGCAGAGAATCATTTTGTTCTTTGTTTGATTTGTCAGTCGTATTAAGAGTGGTAGAACGCACTAAAATTAATTGTGACAACTTCAAAGAACCGTCAATTAATACTCGATCGTTAGAACCAGATCTCGCTTATCAAGGAACGCATCAGGTAAATGCTTTAAGTTATCAGAGCCAAATTGAGAGTCCTAAGGGTAGAGAAGTGAAATGTTGGAATTGTAGAGGTGTAGGTCATGTTTTTAGGGAATGCAGCATACCCAAACAAAGGATCTTTTGCTATAAGTGTGGCAAATTTGGTATAACCACTAAGGATTGTACATGCAATAAAGCCGAAAACATTAGTAAATCGGGAAACGGAATCTTGGAAGGGACAACTGCCAGTTCTCTTCCGTAATCAAAAATCACTTAAGGTATAGTGATGAATGGCAGAGTTGGTTAAAGTTTGTTGAAAATTATTCTAAATCTGAGCAAATACTTAATGTGGGTAAAAAAAGTGATGACAGAAGGTATTACGCTTCAATCAAAATACTTAATCTACCGTTCAGCGGCTTACTGGATTCTGGTGCCACTGTCTCGGTTGTTTCAAAGCAGTTTGCAGATAATTTAGCTCAGAAAGGTTTTCAGATTCATCAGATTAGTGCGGAAAATGTATCGACTGCCTTCATTCTATTTATGCGATGATCCATTTACCCATCGAATTTGCTGAGAAATACAAAGTTGTACCTTTCTATGTAATGGACATCTTAAAACATGACATTATCTTAGGAATGAGTTTTTTTGAGTTGTTTAATTTGACAATTAGTGAAAATCCGTCCCATACAGCAGATTTCTTTTCGGATATATTTGTCCTAAAAAAAGTTGATTGTGCTCATACATCGACTCCAAGCTCAGTCGTGTCACGAGAGGACCTGACAACAACACAGAAGAAAGAGTTAGATAATCTAATAGAAGAATTCAGAAGTGATGTAGGATGTGGTTTAGGCAGGACTAGCTTGATATCACATAGAATTGATACTGGTGACCATTTGCCTGTTAATCAACGTCAATATCCTTTTGCGCCACCCATTATTAGAGAAATAGAAAACGAAATTGAGGAAATGTTAAAATTAGGTGTTATAGAGCCATCATATAGCTCTTGGCGTTCGCCAGTTCTGTTAGTTAAGAAGGCGTCAGGTAAAAATAGATTGTGTTTAGATAGCCGGCAGTTAAATAAACTCACAAAGAAAGATTCTTACCCGTTGCCAAGAGTTACCACTATTTTGGATTCTCTAAAGAATGCCAAATATTTAACCACGCTAGACCTTCGCTCAGCATTTTGGCAAATCCCACTAGACAATGCCAGTAAGGAGAAAACAGCATTTGGTTTAGCCGGTAAAGGTCTATACCAATTCACTGTTATGCCATTTGGTTTGGTAAATGCTTCCCAAACTCAGCAACGGCTGATGGATCGCCTGTTTAATTCTCTGTGTGAGGGACAGATCTTTTCGTATTTAGATGACATAGTGATTTGTAATGACAGCTTTAGGGCTCATATTTCAGCCTTGAAATACGTCAAAGAACAGCTCAAAATAGCCGGCCTCACTATTAATTTGGAAAAATGTAAATTTGCTCGACCCTCTTTGAAGTATTTGGGCTACATTGTAGACAAAGAAGGCTTGAGAACGGATCCCGGAAAGGTGGATGCTATTATAAACTATCCGAGACCCAACAACCTTACAGATTTGAGAAGATTCCTGGGCATGGTCAGTTGGTACAGGCGTTTTGTAGAAAATTTTTCGACCGTTGCGGCTCCCTTGCATGATCTTACCAAGGGCAACAACAAAGGAAAATTGATCGCTTGGACACCCGATGCAGATAAGTCATTCGTTAACCTAAAGACTGCCTTAACATCGACTCCAGTTTTATGTGTTCCAGATTATTCTAAACCCTTTTCAATACAAACGGACGCGTCGAATAAAGGAGTTGGTGCGGTTTTAGTGCAGGAGTTTGATGGAGTGGAAAAACCTATAGTCTTCACTAGTCGCAAACTCACAGATCGTGAATGTAAATTTTCGGCGTCTGAAAGAGAATTATTAAGTGTGCTACATGCCATCGAGCAGTTCCGCCCTTATGTAGAAGGAAGCCACTTTAAGGTTATTTCTGACCACAGCGCACTACAGTGGTTATATAAAAATAAGGATCCCCATGGTCGTCTTGCCCGGTGGGCCATGAGCCTTCAGCAATATGATTATGAAATTGTACATAGAAAAGGCAAAGATAATGTTGTGCCCGACGCGTTATCGAGGGCTACTCCAGAACACATCCAGATCACATCTCATAGAGATTACAGATAAAGACAAGGACCAATGGTATCAGGACATCGAACAAGCCCTATTGCACGACCCAGAAACTTATGGCGATTGGCAGGTGTCACAGGGGCGGCTTTGGAAATATCTAAAGCTGAAACAGTTTCCGGATGAAAATGATGACTGGAAGTTAGCAGTACCTGAAAAACTAAGATTACAAATACTTCAAGAATGTCATGATCAACCGACTTCAGGACATATGGGTGTTAAAAAAACCATTAATAGAGTATGTCAAAGATATTATTGGCCAACATTAATACGAGATGTAAAATCATATGTAAGGAAATGCGAGACATGTGCTAAACACAAAAGCATACACATGAGACCGTCAGGGCTGATGGGCAAACACAGAGAAGTATCTGAACCTTTTCACATTGTGTCTATGGATCTTATGGGACCCTTTCCGCGGTCTAAGCATGGAAACAGCATGTTGTTGGTGGTTTCGTGTTGGTTCAGTAAATTTTGTTTTTTATACCCATTAAGAAATGGTAAAGCCTCAAATATTACAAAAATCATAGAAGAACAAATCTTCCTGGTATACGGCACACCAAAAATAATTATATGTGACAACGGGAAACAATTTGTCTCTAAAGAGTTCACTGATCTTTTATCGAGTTATGGCGTGGAAGTGTGGTACACACCATTCTACCATCCCCAAGCTAACCCCACTGAACGCGTTAACAAAGTGATTGGCACAGCAGTGGCCTCTTATATTGAAGACAGCCATAAAGAATGGGACAAATACATACCTCACATAGCGCATGCCATAAGAACTTCAGTTCATGAGGTCACAGAAAAGACGCCGGCATACTTGTTTTTCGGAAGAGAACTAAACACTTACGGTAATAAGCCTCACAATTTGGATCCTGCTGAACCTGTGATATTTGATAGAGAGAAATACGAACGGAATATTAAGCTTAGAAAGGAAGTTTACGAAGATGTTACAGCTTGATGAAAACGCTTAAATTATTGCAAACAGAATCCATATTGCGATGTTTTTGAAGTGCTACAGGTCCGATCTACACAAGCGATGTGTCTACGCAACGGGCTTGATGCGACGGTCAATATAAAGTCGGTTAATATCAAGACAAAATATTTCACGGTGACCGAAAAAGTGTAAATTCGACTAACTTTGTATGGGATGTATCTTTTAAAATATCGCAAAAGAGTACCTACTTAAACAGCGGTTCGTGCGCAGAACCACTTCGGTGAGCTAATATGATCGAAAAGTATGCTAAAAGATGATCGATTTGAACAGAAACGACAAACTAAAACATTTCAAACTGAGCTTCAAAACGACAAATATTCAGTGTCTAAAGTAGGTGAAAACGCTAAAATTATTGCAAACAGAATCCATATTGCGAAGTTTTTAAAATGCCACAGGTCCGATCTACACAGACGAGGTGTCTACGCAACGGCCTCGACGCGACGGTCAATATAAAGTCGGTTAATATCAAGACAAAATATTTCACGGTGACCGAAAAAGTGTAAAATTCGACTAACTTTGTATGGGATGTATCTTTTAAAATATCGCAAAAGAGTACCTACAAGAACAGCGGAGCGGGAGCAAAACTGCTTCGGTGAGCTAATATGATCGAAAAGTATGCTAAAAGATGATCGATTTGAACAGAAACCACAAACTAAAACATTTCAAACTGAGCTTCAAAACGACAAATATTCAGTGTCTAAAGTAGGTGAAAACGCTAAAATTATTGCAAACAGAATCCATATTGCGATGTTTTTGAAGTGCAACAGGTCCGATCTACACAAACGAGGTGTCTACGCAACGGGCTCGACGCGACGGTCAATATAAAGTCGGTTAATATCAAGACAAAATATTTCACGGTGACCGAAAAAGTGTAAAATTCGACTAACTTTGTATGGGATGTATCTTTTAAAATATCGTAAAAGATTACCTATTAGAATAGCGGAGCGTGCGCAGAACCACAACGGTGAGCTAATATGATCGAAAAGTATGCTAAAAGATGGTCGATTTGAACAGAAACGACAAACTAAAACATTTCAAACTGAGCTTCCAAACGACAAATATTCAGTGTCTAAAGTAGGTGAAAACGCTAAAATTATTGCAAACAGAATCCATATTGCGATGTTTTTGAAGTGCAAAAGGTCCGATCTACACAAACGATGTGTCTACGCAACGGGCTCGACGCGACGGTCAATATAAAGTCGGTTAATATCAAGACAAAATATTTCACTGTGACCGAAAAAGTGTAAAATTTGACTAACTTTGTATGGGATGTATCTTTTAAAATATCGCAAAAGAGTACCTACTTAAACAGCGGAGCGTGCGCACAAACACTCCGATGAGCTAATATGATCGAAAAGTATGCTAAAAGATGGTCGATTTGAACAGAAACGACAAACTAAAACATTTCAAACTAAGCTTCAAAACGACAAATATTCAGTTTCTAAAGTAGGTGAAAACGCTAAAATGATTGCAAACAGAATCCATATTGCGATGTTTTTGAAGTGCAACAGGTCCGATCTACACAAACGATGTGTATACGCAACGGGCTCGACGCGACGGTCAATATAAAGTCGGTTAATATCAAGACAAAATATTTCACGGTGACCGAAAAAGTGTAAAATTCGACTAACTTTGTATGGGATGTATCTTTTAAAATATCGCAAAAGAGTACCTACTAGAACAGCGGAGCGTGCGCAAAACCTCAGTTTGAAATGTTTTAGTTTGTCGTTTCTGTTTAAATCGATCATCTTTTAGCATACTTTTCGATCATATTAGCTCACGGAAGTGGTTCTGCGCACGCTACGCTGTTCTAGGAGATACTTTTTTGCGATATTTTAATTGATACATCCCATACAAAGTTATTCGAATTTTACACTTTTTCGGTCACCGTGAAATATTTTGTCTTGATATTAACCGACTTTATATTGACCGTCGCGTCGAGCCCGTTGCGTATACACCTCGTTTGTGTAGATCGAACCTGTTGCACTTCAAAAACTTCGCAATATGGTTTCTGTTTGCAATAATTTTGGCGTTTTCACCTACTTTAGACACTGAATATTTGTCGTTTTGAAGCTCAGTTTGAAATGTTTTAGTTTGTCGTTTCTGTTCAAATCGATCATCTTTTAGCATACTTTTCGATCATATTAGCTCACCGAAGTGGTTCTGCTCACGCTCCGCTGTTGAAGTAAGTACTCTTTTGCGATATTTTAAAAGATACATCCCATACAAAGTTAGTCGAATTTTACACTTTTTCGGTCACCGTGAAATATTTTGTCTTGATATTAACCGACTTTATATTGACCGTCGCGTCGAGGCCGTTGCGTAGATACGTCGTTTGTGTAGACCGGACCTGTTGAACTTCAAAAACATCGCAATATTTTCTGTTTGCAATAATTTTAGCGTTTTCACCTACTTTAGACACTGAATATTTGTCGTTTTGAAGCTCAGTTTGAAATGTTTTATTTTGTCGTTTCTGTTCAAATCGATCATCTTTTAGCATATTTTTCGATCATATTAGCTCACTGGAGTGTTTGTGCGCACGCTGCGCTGTTTTAGTAGGTACTCTTTTGCGATATTTTAAAAGATACATCCCATACAAAGTTAGTCGAATTTTACACTTTTTCGGTCACCGTGAAATATTTTGTCTTCATATTAACCGACTTTATATTGACCGTCGCGTCGAGCCCGTTGCGTAGACACATCGTTTGTGTTGATCGAACCTGTTTCACTTCAAAAACATCGCAATATGGATTCTGTTTGCAATAATTTTAGCGTTTTCACCTACTTTAGACACTGAATATTTGTCGTTTTGAAGCTCAGTTTGCAATGTTTTAGTTTGTCGTTTCTGTTCAAATCGATCATCTTCTAGCATACTTTTCGATCATATTAGCTCACCGAAGTGGTTCTGCGCACGCTCCGCTGTTCTAGTAGATACTCTTTTGCGATATTTTAAAAGATAAATCACATACAAAGTTAGTCGAATTTTACACTTTTTCGGTCACCGTGAAATATTTTGTCTTGATATTAACCGACTTTATATTGACCGTCGCGTCGAGCCCGTTGCGTAGACACATCGTTTGTGTAGATCGGACCTGTGGCATTTTAAGAACTTCGCAATATGGATTCTGTTTGCAATAATTTTAGCGTTTTCACCTACTTTAGACACTGAATATTTGTCGTTTTGAAGCTCAGTTTGAAATGTTTTAGTTTATCGTTTCTGTTCAAATCGACCATCTTTTAGCATACTTTTCGATCATATTAGCTCACCGAAGTGGTTCTGCGCACGCTCCGCTGTTCTAGTATGTACTTTTTTGCGATATTTAAAAAGATACATCTCATACAAAGTTAGTCGAATTTCACACTTTTTCGGTCACCGTGAAATATTTTGTCTTGATGTTAACCGACTTTATATTGACCGTCGCGTCGAGCCCGTTGCGTAGACACATCGTTTGTGTAGGTTGGACTTGTTGCACTTCAAAAACATCGCAATATGGATTCTTTTTGCAATAATTTTAGCGTTTTCACCTACTTTAGACACTGAATATTTGTCGTTTTGAAGCTCAGTTTGCAATGTTTTAGTTTGTCGTTTCTGTTCAAATCGATCATCTTTTAGCATACTTTTCGATCATATTAGCTCACCGAAGTGGTTTTGCGCACGCTCCGCTGTTCTAGTAGGTACTCTTTTGTGATATTTTAAAAGATACATCCTATACAAAGTTAGTCAAATTTTACACTTTTTCGGTCACCGTGAAATATTTTTTCTTGATATTAACCGACTTTATAGTGACCGTCGCGTCGAGCTCGTTGCGTAGACACATCGTTTGAGTAGATCGGACCTGTTGCACTTCAAAAACATCGCAATATGGATTCTGTTTGCAATAATTTTAGCGTTTTCACCAACTTTAGACACTGAATATTTGTCGTTTTGAAGCTCAGTTTGAAATGTTTTAGTTTGTCGTTTCTGTTCAAATCGATCATCTTTTCGCATACTTTTCGATCATATTTGCTCACGGAAGTGGTTCTGCGCACGCTCCGCTGTTCTAGTAGATACTCTTTTGCGATATTTTAAAAGATACATCCCATACAAAGTTAGTCGAATTTTACACTTTTTCGGTCACCGTGAAATATTTTGTCTTGATATTAACCGACTTTATATTGACCGTCGCGTCGAACCCGTTGCGTAGACACATCGTTTGTGTAGATCGGACCTGTGGCATTTAAAAAACTTCGCAATATGGATTCTGTTTGCAATAATTTTAGCGTTTTCACCTACTTTAGACACTGAATATTTGTCGTTTTGAAGCTCAGTTTGAAATGTTTTAGTTTGTCGTTTCTGTTCAAATCGATCATCTTTTAGCATACTTTTCGATCATATTAGCTCACCGAAGTGGTTTTGCGCACGCTCAGCTGTTCTAGTAGATACTCTTTTGCGATATTTTAAAAGATACATCCCATACAAAGTTAGTCGAATTTTACACTTTTTCGGTCACCGTGAAATATTTTGTCTTGATATTAACCGACTTTATATTGACCGTCGCGTCGATGCTGTTGCGTAGACACCTCGTTTGTGTAGATCGGACCTGTTGCACTTCAAAAACATCACAATATGGATTCTGTTTGCAATAATTTTAGCGTTTTCTCCTACTTTAGACACTGAATATTTTTCGTTTTGAAGCTCAGTTTGAAATGTTTTAGTTTGTCGTTTCTGTTCAAATCGATCATCTTTTAGCAAATTTTTTGATCATATTAGCTCACCGGAGTGTTTGTGCGCACGCTGCGCTGTTGAAATAAATACTTTTCTGCGTTATTTTAAAAGATACATGCTATACAAAGTTAGTCTAATTTTACACTTTTTCGGTCACCGTGACATATTTTGTCTTGATATGAACCGACTTTATATTGACCGTCGCGTCGAGCCCGTTGCGTATACACCTCGTTTGTGTAGATCGGACCTGTTGCACTTCAAAAAAAATTGCAATATGAATTCTGTTTGCAATAATTTTAGCGTTTTCTCCTACTTTAGACACTGAATATTTGTCGTTTTGAAGCTCAGTTTGAAATGTTTTAGTTTGTCGTTTCTGTTCAAATCGATCATCTTTTAGGATACTTTTCGATCATATTAGCTCACCGAAGTGGTTCTGCGCACGCTCCGCTGTTCTAGTAGGTACTTTTTTGCGATATTTTAAAAGATACATCTAAGAAAACGCTAAAATTATTGCAAACAGAATTCATATTGCAATTTTTTTGAAGTGCAACAGGTCCGATCTACACAAACGAGGTGTGTACGCAACGGGCTCGACGCGACGGTCAATATAAAGTCGGTTAACATCAAGACAAAATATTTCACGGTGACCGAAAAAGTGTGAAATTCGACTAACTTTGTATGGGATGTATCTTTTAATATATCTCAAAAGAGTACCTACTTCAAAAGCGCATCGTGCGCACAAACACTCCAGTGAGCTAATATGATCAAAAAATTTGCTAAAAGATGATCGATTTGAACAGAAACGACAAACTAAAACATTTCAAACTGAGCTTCAAAACGACAAATATTCAGTGTCTAAAGTAGGTGAAAACGCTAAAATTATAGCAAACAGAATCCATATTGCGAAGTTTTTTAAATGCCAAAGGTCCGATCTACACAAACGAGGTGTACACGCAACGGGCTCGACGCGAGGGTCAATATAAAGTCGGTTAATATCAAGACAAAATATTTCACGGTGACCGAAAAAGTGTAAAATTCGATAAACTTTGTATGGGATGTATCTTTTAAAATAACGCAAGAGAGTACCTATTTCAACAACGGAGCGTGCGCACAAACGCCCCGGTGAGCTAATATGATCGAAAAGTATGCTAAAAGATGATCGATTTGAACAGAAACGACAAATTAAAACATTTCAAACTGAGCTTCAAAACGACAAATATTCAGTGTCTAAAGTAGGTGAAAACGCTAAAATTATTGCAAACAGAATCCATATTGCGATGTTTTTGAAGTGCAACAGGTCCGATCTACACAAACGAGGTGTCTACGCAACGGGCTCGACGCGACGGTCAATATAAAGTCGGTTAATATCAAGACAAAATATGTCACGGTGACCGAAAAAGTGTAAAATTAGACTAACTTTGTATAAGATGTATCTTTTAAAATAACGCAGAAAAGTATTTATTTCAACAGCGCAGCGTGCGCACAAACACTCCGGTGAGCTAATATGATCAAAAAATATGCTTAAAGATGATCGATTTGAACAGAAACGACAAACTAAAATATTTCAAACTGAGCTTCAAAACGACAAATATTCAGTGTCTAAAGTAGGTGAAAACGCTAAAATTATTGCAAACAGAATCCATATTGCGATGTTTATGAAATGCGACAGGTCCGGTCTACACAAACGACGTATCTACGCAACGGCCTCGACGCGACGGTCAATATAAAGTCGGTTAATATCAAGACAAAATATTTCACGGTGACCGAAAAAGTGTAAAATTCGACTAACTTTGTATGAGATCTACCTTTTAAAATATCGCAAAAGAGTACCTACTTCAACAGCGGAGCGTGCGCAGAACCACTTAGGTGAGCTAATATGATCGAAAAGTATGCTATAAGATGATCGATTTGAACAGAAACGACAAACTAAAACATTTCAAACTGAGCTTCAAAACGACAAATATTCAGTGTCTAAAGTAGGTGAAAACGCTAAAATTATTGCAAACAGAATCCATATTGCGAAGTTTTTGAAGTGCAACAGGTTCGATCTACACAAACGAGGTGTATACGCAACGGGCTCGACGCGACGGTCAATATAAAGTCGGTTAATATCAAGACAAAATATTTCACGGTGACCGAAAAAATGTAAAATTCGAATAACTTTGTATGGGATGTATCTATTAAAATATCGCATAAAAGTATCTACTAGAACAGCGTAGCTTGCGCAGAACCACATCCGTGAGCTAATATGATCGAAAAGTATGCTAAAAGATGATCGATTTGAACAGAAACGACAAACTAAAACATTTCAAACTGAGCTTCAAAACGACAAATATTCAGTGTCTAAAGTAGGTGAAAACGCTAAAATTATTGCAAACAGAATCCATATTGCGATGTTTTTGAAGTGCAACAGGTCCGACCTACACAAACGAGGTGTCTTCGCAACGGGCTCGACGCGACGGTCAATATAAAGTCGGTTAATATCAAGACAAAATATTTCACGGTGACCGAAAAAATGTAAAATTCGACTAACTTTGTATGGGATGTATCTTTTAAAATAACGCAGAAAAGTATTTATTTCAACAGCGCAGCGTGCGCAAAACCACTTCTGTGAGCTAATATGATCGAAAAGTATGCTAAAAGATGATCAATTTGAACAGAAACGACAAACTAAAACATTTCAAACTGAGCTTCAAAACGACAAATATTCAGTGTCTAAAGTAGGAGAAAACGCTAAAATTATTGCAAAAAGAATTCATATTGCAATGTTTTTGAAGTGCAACAGGTCCGATCTACACAAACGATGTGTCTACGCAACGGGCTCGACGCGACGGTCAATATAAAGTCGGTTAACATCAAGACAAAATATTTCACGGTGACCGAAAAAGTGTGAAATTCGACTAACTTTGTATGAGATGTACCTTTTAAAATATCGCAAAAAAATACCTACTAGAACAGCGGAGCGTGCGCAGAACCACTTCGGTGAGCTAATATGATCGAAAAGTATGCTAAAAGATGATCGATTTGAACAGAAACGACAAACTAAAACATTTCAAACTGAGCTTCAAAACGACAAATATTCAGTGTCTAAAGTAGGAGAAAACGCTAAAATTATTGCAAACAGAATTCATATTGCAATTTTTTTGAAGTGCAACAGGTCCGATCTACACAAACGAGGTGTATACGCAACGGGCTCGACGCGACGGTCAATATAAAGTCGGTTAATATCAAGACAAAATATTTCACGGTGACCGAAAAAGTGTAAAATTCGAATAACATTGTATGGGATGTATCTTTTAAAATATCGCAAAAGAGTACCTACTAGAACAGCGGAGCGTGCGCAAAACCACTTCGGTGAGCTAATATGATCGAAAAGTATGCTAAAAGATGATCGATTTGAACAGAAACGACAAACATTGCAAACTGAGCTTCAAAACGACAAATATTCAGTGTCTAAAGTAGGTGAAAACGCTAAAATTATTGCAAACAGAATCCATATTGCGATGTTTTTGAAGTTCAACAAGTCCGATCTACACAAACGATGTGTCTTCGCAACGGGCTCGACGCGACGGTCAATATAAAGTCGGTTAATATCAAGACAAAATATTTCAGGGTGACCTAGAAAAAATGTAAAATTCGACTAACTTTGTATGGGATGTATCTTTTAATATATCTCAAAAGAGTACCTACTTCAAAAGCGCATCGTGCGCAGAACCACTTCGGTGAGCTAATGTAATCGAAAAGTATGCTGACAGGTGATCGATTTGAACTGAAACGACAAACTAAAACATTTCAAACTGAGCTTCAAAACGACAAATATTCAGTGTCTAAAGTAGGTGAAAACGCTAAAGTTATTGCAAACAGAAGCCATATTGCGATGTTTTTGAAGTGCAACAGGTTCGATCTACACAAACGAGGTGTCTACGCAACGGGCTCGACGCGACGGTCAATATAAAGTCGGTTAATATCAAGACAAAATATGTCACGGTGACCGAAAAAGTGTAAAATTAGACTAACTTTGTATAGCATGTATCTTTTAAAATAACGCAGAAAAGTATTTATTTCAACAGCGCAGCGTGCGCACAAACACTCCGGTGAGCTAATATGATCAAAAAATATGCTTAAAGATGATCGATTTGAACAGAAACGACAAACTAAAATATTTCAAACTGAGCTTCAAAACGACAAATATTCAGTGTCTAAAGTAGGTGAAAACGCTAAAATTATTGCAAACAGTATCCATATTGCGATGTTTTTGAAGTGCAACAGGTCCGATCTACACAAACGAGGTGTCTTCGCAACGGGCTCGACGCGACGGTCAATATAAAGTCGGTTAATATCAAGACAAAATATTTCACGGTGACCGAAAAAGTGTAAAATTCGACTAACGTTGTATGGGATGTATCTTTTAAATATCGCAAAAGAGTACCTACTTCAACAGCGGAGCGTGCGCAGAACCACTTCGGTGAGCTAATATGATCGAAAAGTATGCTAAAAGATGATCGATTTGAACAGAAACGACAAACTAAAACATTTCAAACTGAGCTTCAAAACGACAAATATTCAGTGTCTAAAGTAGGTGAAAACGCTAAAATTATTGCAAACAGAATCCATATTGCGAAGTTTTTTAAATGCCACAGGTTTGATCTACACAAACGATGTGTCTACGCAACGGGCTCGACGCGACGGTCAATATAAAGTCGGTTAATATCAAGACAAAATATGTCACGGTGACCGAAAAAGTGTAAAATTTGAATAACTTTGTATGGGATGTATCTTTTAAAATATCGCAAAAAAATATCTACTAGAACAGCGGAGCGTGCGCAGAACCACTTCGGTGATTAAGTATGATCGAAAAGTATGCTAAAAGATGATCAATTTGATCAGAAACGACAAACTAAAACATTTCAATCTGAGCTTCAAAACGACAAATATTCAGTGTCTAAAGTAGGTGAAAACGCTAAAATTATTGCAAACAGAATCCATATTGTGATGTTTTTGAAGTGCAACAGGTCCGATCTACACAAACGAGGTGTCTACGCAACGGGCTCGACGCGACGGTCAATATAAAGTCGGTTAATATCAAGACAAAATATGTCACGGTGACCGAAAAAGTGTAAAATTTGACTAACTTTGTATGGGATGTATCTTTTAAAATATCGCAAAAGAGTACCTACTTCAACAGCGGAGCGTGCGCAGAACCACTTCGGTGAGCTAATATGATCGAAAAGTATGCTAAAAGATGATCGATTTGAACAGAAACGACAAACTAAAACATTTCAAACTGAGCTTCAAAACGACAAATATTCAGTGTCTAAAGTAGGTGAAAACGCTAAAATTATTGCAAACAGAATGTAATGATTCTACGGTACCATATAACAGATGGCGCTAGTTGTCCGTAAAATGTACATCGGCAGTTTGCACTCTTGATTAATAATGAGTCTTTCTGAGGGTGACTAGAAAAAAGATAGGAAAGTGTTTCTTTTGGAGATTTTCGATGCGAATCAAGCCATTAAAGAAATAATTACCGAATTCAAATTAATTCTGAGGTTCATTCACTTGATTATAAACGTGTTGTTGCCTGAATACAGTTCAGTGTGTGAGTTTTTACGGATCACGGGGTAAGTTGCACCATTTTTCAAACAGACTTTGTGTCCTTGGACTCCCAATTAGAAACCCATTGCTAAAGGTGGAATATCTTGTCCACAGCTTAAAGACACGCCCCTTTTTAGTGGGACCTAGATGAATAACCTGCCAAGGAATTAGGTCGACATTAAATCCAGTGTAAATTAATTAAAGAAGTTGTCAGCCAGCTGTATGTGTGAGCAACTCCTACTCATCACACCGGTCATGGTCATCCCTAGGATGCTTAATTAATTCCTGCAACCAGTATATCATCGTGTAAACTTCTTAGATAAGTGTTGTAACGATTGTCATTGCCACATTATTTTAAGAAATAAATTGTATTGTGCGAAGTAACCCAAAAGCATTTCAATTGTCTCCTTGCATGTAACAAGAACCCTGAGCATTACATTGGCGCCCAACGTGGGGCACGAACCCACGACCCTGAGATTAAGAGTCTCATGCTCTACCGACTGAGCTAGCCGGGCTAGTGAACTTAAATGAGGCAAAATCTAAGCCAGATAATGTCACAATTAAAAGAATTTCATCTCGCTTGGCACACTTGTTAAAACGTACAAATCTCATAGTACCCTCAGAAAGCGCTCATATCGAAAGGCACAGGGCACTGTTAACGAACGTTCAGAATGCCATAAGTACGTTAAGCTCCCTTGTCAAAGTGGAAGATGATGACGCTTTATTGTCAGACAAGGATAAGGATATTTTGTATAAATCACTAGGGGATGACGCACACAAAATTATAGATAACCTAGAAGATGACGTTGTCTTTGATAAAGAGGCGGAAATCAAACGTATGGAAAATCAATCTCATGAGCTCGTGGCATCGAGAGTTGACATTAAAGAAAAGGTAATCAATGATGATTCAAAATACTTTGATTTTAAAAAGTCTTCCAAGAAACCTTTCTTAAAGACACCTACCATCGACGTTGAAGTTCCTAATAGGAAACTAGTGCCAATCAAAGATTGGGGAATCAAATTTACGGCTCGGGGTGATATTAGCATCAATTCGTTTCTAGAACGTATAGAGGAATTAAAAGAGGCACGCATTGCTCGAGATGAAGATTTATTTAGATATGCCGTTGACCTTTTTGAAGGTGAGGCACTCATATGGTTTAGGGCTAACAGAGCTAATGTTAATACTTGGGAGGAATTGGTGTCGCTTCTGCTCGATAATTTTCAATCACCCTATTATCAGGAGGAACTATTTCAAGAAATCAAAAACCGCACCCAAAGCAGTCAGGAAAGTGTAACTATCTATTTAGCTGTCATGCAAAACATGTTCAACAGATTGCCAGATAAGATATCAGAAAAGCAAAAAGTTTCTATAATATTAAAAAACTTACAACCACATTTTCAGAAAGCGATTTGCAGAGAATCATTTTGTTCTTTGTTTGATTTGTCAGTCGTATTAAGAGTGGTAGAACGCACTAAAATTAATTGTGACAACTTTAAAGAACCGTCAATTAATACTCGATCGTTAGAACCAGATCTCGCTTATCAAGGAACGCATCAGGTAAATGCTTTAAGTTATCAGAGCCAAATTGAGAGTCCTAAGGGTAGAGAAGTGAAATGTTGGAATTGTAGAGGTGTAGGTCATGTTTTTAGGGAATGCAGCATACCCAAACAAAGGATCTTTTGCTATAAGTGTGGCAAATTTGGTATAACCACTAAGGATTGTACATGCAATAAAGCCGAAAACATTAGTAAATCGGGAAACGGAATCTTGGAAGGGACAACTGCCAGTTCTCTTCCGTAATCAAAAATCACTTAAGGTATAGTGATGAATGGCAGAGTTGGTTAAAGTTTGTTGAAAATTATTCTAAATCTGAGCAAATACTTAATGTGGGTAAAAAAAGTGATGACAGAAGGTATTACGCTTCAATCAAAATACTTAATCTACCGTTCAGCGGCTTACTGGATTCTGGTGCCACTGTCTCGGTTGTTTCAAAGCAGTTTGCAGATAATTTAGCTCAGAAAGGTTTTCAGATTCATCAGATTAGTGCGGAAAATGTATCGACTGCCTTCATTCTATTTATGCGATGATCCATTTACCCATCGAATTTGCTGAGAAATACAAAGTTGTACCTTTCTATGTAATGGACATCTTAAAACATGACATTATCTTAGGAATGAGTTTTTTTGAGTTGTTTAATTTGACAATTAGTGAAAATCCGTCCCATACAGCAGATTTCTTTTCGGATATATTTGTCCTAAAAAAAAGTTGATTGTGCTCATACATCGACTCCAAGCTCAGTCGTGTCACGAGAGGACCTGACAACAACACAGAAGAAAGAGTTAGATAATCTAATAGAAGAATTCAGAAGTGATGTAGGATGTGGTTTAGGCAGGACTAGCTTGATATCACATAGAATTGATACTGGTGACCATTTGCCTGTTAATCAACGTCAATATCCTTTTGCGCCACCCATTATTAGAGAAATAGAAAACGAAATTGAGGAAATGTTAAAATTAGGTGTTATAGAGCCATCATATAGCTCTTGGCGTTCGCCAGTTCTGTTAGTTAAGAAGGCGTCAGGTAAAAATAGATTGTGTTTAGATAGCCGGCAGTTAAATAAACTCACAAAGAAAGATTCTTACCCGTTGCCAAGAGTTACCACTATTTTGGATTCTCTAAAGAATGCCAAATATTTAACCACGCTAGACCTTCGCTCAGCATTTTGGCAAATCCCACTAGACAATGCCAGTAAGGAGAAAACAGCATTTGGTTTAGCCGGTAAAGGTCTATACCAATTCACTGTTATGCCATTTGGTTTGGTAAATGCTTCCCAAACTCAGCAACGGCTGATGGATCGCCTGTTTAATTCTCTGTGTGAGGGACAGATCTTTTCGTATTTAGATGACATAGTGATTTGTAATGACAGCTTTAGGGCTCATATTTCAGCCTTGAAATACGTCAAAGAACAGCTCAAAATAGCCGGCCTCACTATTAATTTGGAAAAATGTAAATTTGCTCGACCCTCTTTGAAGTATTTGGGCTACATTGTAGACAAAGAAGGCTTGAGAACGGATCCCGGAAAGGTGGATGCTATTATAAACTATCCGAGACCCAACAACCTTACAGATTTGAGAAGATTCCTGGGCATGGTCAGTTGGTACAGGCGTTTTGTAGAAAATTTTTCGACCGTTGCGGCTCCCTTGCATGATCTTACCAAGGGCAACAACAAAGGAAAATTGATCGCTTGGACACCCGATGCAGATAAGTCATTCGTTAACCTAAAGACTGCCTTAACATCGACTCCAGTTTTATGTGTTCCAGATTATTCTAAACCCTTTTCAATACAAACGGACGCGTCGAATAAAGGAGTTGGTGCGGTTTTAGTGCAGGAGTTTGATGGAGTGGAAAAACCTATAGTCTTCACTAGTCGCAAACTCACAGATCGTGAATGTAAATTTTCGGCGTCTGAAAGAGAATTATTAAGTGTGCTACATGCCATCGAGCAGTTCCGCCCTTATGTAGAAGGAAGCCACTTTAAGGTTATTTCTGACCACAGCGCACTACAGTGGTTATATAAAAATAAGGATCCCCATGGTCGTCTTGCCCGGTGGGCCATGAGCCTTCAGCAATATGATTATGAAATTGTACATAGAAAAGGCAAAGATAATGTTGTGCCCGACGCGTTATCGAGGGCTACTCCAGAACACATCCAGATCACATCTCATAGAGATTACAGATAAAGACAAGGACCAATGGTATCAGGACATCGAACAAGCCCTATTGCACGACCCAGAAACTTATGGCGATTGGCAGGTGTCACAGGGGCGGCTTTGGAAATATCTAAAGCTGAAACAGTTTCCGGATGAAAATGATGACTGGAAGTTAGCAGTACCTGAAAAACTAAGATTACAAATACTTCAAGAATGTCATGATCAACCGACTTCAGGACATATGGGTGTTAAAAAAACCATTAATAGAGTATGTCAAAGATATTATTGGCCAACATTAATACGAGATGTAAAATCATATGTAAGGAAATGCGAGACATGTGCTAAACACAAAAGCATACACATGAGACCGTCAGGGCTGATGGGCAAACACAGAGAAGTATCTGAACCTTTTCACATTGTGTCTATGGATCTTATGGGACCCTTTCCGCGGTCTAAGCATGGAAACAGCATGTTGTTGGTGGTTTCGTGTTGGTTCAGTAAATTTTGTTTTTTATACCCATTAAGAAATGGTAAAGCCTCAAATATTACAAAAATCATAGAAGAACAAATCTTCCTGGTATACGGCACACCAAAAATAATTATATGTGACAACGGGAAACAATTTGTCTCTAAAGAGTTCACTGATCTTTTATCGAGTTATGGCGTGGAAGTGTGGTACACACCATTCTACCATCCCCAAGCTAACCCCACTGAACGCGTTAACAAAGTGATTGGCACAGCAGTGGCCTCTTATATTGAAGACAGCCATAAAGAATGGGACAAATACATACCTCACATAGCGCATGCCATAAGAACTTCAGTTCATGAGGTCACAGGAAAGACGCCGGCATACTTGTTTTTCGGAAGAGAACTAAACACTTACGGTAATAAGCCTCACAATTTGGATCCTGCTGAACCTGTGATATTTGATAGAGAGAAATACGAACGGAATATTAAGCTTAGAAAGGAAGTTTACGAAGATGTTACGGCTAGGCTAAGAAAGGCTTATGAAATAAATAACAGGTATTACAACAAACGCCGTCGAACGTGCAATTATAAGGTTGGGGATATTGTTTGGAAGCGCACAAAATTTCAATCAAATGCGGACAAAAGATTTATGTCAAAACTGGCTCCAAAATTTGAAAAAGCAATTATTGCGGATAAACTTTCTGATGATGTATACATGCTTAAAAAATTTCGAGGTAAATCATTAGGTAAGTGGCATTCGTCAGATATCAAACGGTTTTTCTGAATCCACTTTGGATTCAAATTGAGAAAGGGGGATAATGTAATGACTCTACGGTACCATATAACAGATGGCGCTAGTTGTCCGTAAAATGTACATCGGCAGTTTGCACTCTTGATTAATAATGAGTCTTTCTGAGGGTGACTAGAAAAAAGATAGGAAAGTGTTTCTTTTGGAGATTTTCGATGCGAATCAAGCCATTAAAGAAATAATTACCGAATTAAAATTAATTCTGAGGTTCATTCACTTGATTATAAACGTGTTGTTGCCTGAATACAGTTCAGTGTGTGAGTTTTTACGGATCACGGGGTAAGTTGCACCATTTTTCAAACAGACTTTGTGTCCTTGGACTCCCAATTAGAAACCCATAGCTAAAGGTGGAATATCTTGTCCACAGCTTAAAGACACGCCCCTTTTTAGTGGGACCTAGATGAATAACCTGCCAAGGAATTAGGTCGACATTAAATCCAGTGTAAATTAATTAAAGAAGTTGTCAGCCAGCTGTATGTGTAAGCAACTCCTACTCATCACACCGGTCATGGTCATCCCTAGGATGCTAAATTAATTCCTGCAACCAGTATATCATCGTGTAAACTTCTTAGATAAGTGTTGTAACGATTGTCATTGCCACATTATTTTAAGGAATAAATTGTATTGTGCGAAGTAACCCAAAAGCATTTCAATTGTCTCCTTGCATGTAACAAGAACCCTGAGCATTACACGGTGACCGAAAAAGTGTAAAATTCGACAAACTTTGTATGGGATGTATCTTTTAAAATAACGCAAAAAGTACCTACTAGAACAGCGGATCGTGCGCAGAACCACTTCGGTGAGCTAATATGATTGAAAATTATGCTAAAAGATGATCGATTTGAAGAGAAACGACAAACTAAAACATTTCAAACTAAGCTTTAAAACGAAAAATATTCAGTGTCTAAAGTAGGTGAAAACGCTAAAATTATTGCAAACAGAATCCAGATTGCGATCTATTTGAAGTGCAACAGGTCCGATCTACACAATCGATGTGTCTTTTAATATAAATAAAAGTCGCTTATTATCAATACAATGCGAAAGTCGATTAATGTCAATACAACATATTTCACGGTGACCGAAAAAGTGTAAAATTCGACTAACTTTGTATGGGATGTATCTTTTAAAATATCGCAAAAGGGTACCTACTTCAACAGCAAAACGTGAGCATAAATACTCTGGTGAGCTAGTATGATCGAACAGTATGCTAAAAGATGATCGATTTGAACAGAAACGACAAACTAAAACATTTCAAACTGAGCTTCAAAACGACAAATATTCAGTGTCTAAAGTAGGTGAAAACGCTAAAATTATTGCAAACAGAATCCATATTGCGATGTTTTTGAAGTGCAACAGGTCCTATCTACACAATCGATGTGTCTATTAATATTAAGAAAAGTCGCTTATTATCAATACAATGCGAAAGTCGATTAATATCAATACAACATATTTCACGGTGACCGAAAAAGTGTAAAATTCGACTAACATTGTATGACATGTATCTTTTAAAATAACGCAAAGAGTACCTACTAGAACAGCGGATCGTGCGCAGAACCACTTCGGTGAGCTAATATGATTGAAAATTATGCTAAAAGATGATCGATTTGAACAGAAACGACAAACTAAAACATTTCAAACTAAGCTTTAAAACGAAAAATATTCAGTGTCTAAAGTAGGTGAAAACGCTAAAATTATTGCAAACAGAATCCAGATTACGATCTATTTGAAGTGCAACAGGTCCGATCTACACAATCGATGTGTCTATTAATATTAATAAAAGTCGCTTATTATCAATACAATGCGAAAGTCGATTAATATCAATACAACATATTTCACGGTGACCGAAAAAGTGTAAAATTCGACTTACTTTGTATGGGATGTATCTTTTAAAATATCGCAAAAGGGTACCTACTTCAACAGCAAAACGTGAGCATAAATACTCTGGTGAGCTAGTATGATCGAAAAGTATGCTAAAATATGAACGATTTGAACAGAAACGACAAACTAAAACATTTCAAACTGAGCTTCAAAACGATAAATATTCAGTGTCTAAAGTAGATGAAAACGCCTAAATTATTGCAAACAGAATCCAGATTGCGATCTATTTGAAGTGCAACAGGTCCGATCTACACAATCGATGTGTCTATTAATATAAATAAAAGTCGCTTATTATCAATACAATGCGAAAGTCGATTAATATCAATACAACATATTTCACGGTGACCGAAAAAGTGTAAAATTCGACTAACTTTGTATGGGATGTATCTTTTAAAATATCGCAAAAGGGTACCTACTTCAACAGCAAAACGTGCGCATAAATACTCTGGTGAGCTAGTATGATCGAAAAGTATGCTAAAAGATGATCGATTTGAACAGAAACGACAAACTAAAACATTTCAAACTGAGCTTCAAAACGACAAATATTCAGTGTCTAAAGTAGGTGAAAACGCTAAAATTATTGCAAACAGAATCCATATTGCGATGTTTTTGAAGTGCAACAGGTCCGATCTACACAAACGAGGTGTCTACGCAACGGGCTCGACGCGACGGTCAATATAAAGTCGGTTAATATCAAGACAAAATATTTCACGGTGACCGAAAAAGTGTAAAATTCGACTAACTTTGTATGGGATGTATCTTTTAAAATATCGTAAAAGAGTACCTACTAGAATAGCGGAGCGTGCGCACAAACACTCCGGTGAGCTAATATGTTCGAAAAAGATGCTAAAAGATGATCGATTTGAACAGAAATGACAAACTAAAACATTTCAAACTAAGCTTTAAAACGACAAATATTCAGTGTCTAAAGTAGGTGAAAACGCTAAAATTATTGCAAACAGAATCCATTTTGCGATGTTTTTGAAGTGCAACAAATCCGATCTACACAAACAAGGTGCCTACGCAACGAGCTTGATGCGACGGTCAATATAAAGTCGGTTAATATCAAGACAAAATATTTCACGGTGACCCAAAAAGTGTAAAATTCGACTAACATTGTATGGCATGTATCTTTTAAAATATCGCAAAAGAGTACATTTTAGAACAGCGGTCCGTGCGCAGAACCACTTCGGTGAGCTAATGTGATCGAAAAATATGCTAAAAGATGATCGATTTGAACAAAAACGACAAACTAAAACATTTCAAACTGAGCTTCAAAACGACAAATATTCAGTGTCTAAAGAAGGTGAAAACGCTAAAATTATTGCAAACAGAATCCATATTGCGATGTTTTTGAAGTGCAACAGGTCCGATCTACACAAACGAGGTGTCTACGCAACGGGTTCGACGCGACGGTCAATATAAAGTCGGTTAATATCAAGACAAAATATTTCACGGTGACCGAAAAAGTGTAAAATTCAAATAACTTTGTATGGGATGTATCTTTTAAAATATCGCAAAAGAGTACCTACTAGAACAGCGGAGCGTGCGCAGAACTACTTCCGTGAGCTAATGTGATCGAAAAGTATGCTAAAAGATGATCGATTTGAGCAGAAACGACAAACTAAAACATTTCAAACTGAGCTTCAAAACGACAAATATTCAGTGTCTAAAGTAGATGAAAACGTTAAAATTATTGCAAACAGAATCCATATTGCGATGTTTTTAAAGTGCTACAGGTCCGATCTACACAAACGAGGTGTTTACGCAACGGGCTCGACGCGACGGTCAATATAAAGTCGGTTAATATCAAGACAAAATATTTCACGGTGACCGAAAATGTGTAAAATTCGACTTAAATTGTATGGGATGTATCTTTTAAAACATCGCAAAAGAGTACCTACTTTAACAGCGGAGCGTGCGCAGAACCACTTCGATGAGCTAATGTGATCGAAAAGTATGCTAAAAGATGATCGATTTGAACAGAAACGACAAACTAAAACATTTCAAACTGAGCTTCAAAACGACAAATATTCAGTGTCTAAAGTAGGTGAAAACGCTAAAATTATTGCAAACAGAATCCATATTGCAATGTTTTTGAAGTGCAACAGGTCCGATCTACACAAACGAGGTGTCTACGCAACGGGCTCGACGCGACGGTCAATATAAAGTCGGTTAATATCAAGACAAAATATTTCACGGTGACCGAAAAAGTGTAAAATTCGACTAACTTTGTATGGGATGTATCTTTTAAAATATCGTAAAAGAGTACCTACTAGAATAGCGGAGCGTGCGCACAAACACTCCGGTGAGCTAATATGTTCGAAAAAGATGCTAAAAGATGATCGATTTGAACAGAAATGACAAACTAAAACATTTCAAACTAAGCTTTAAAACGACAAATATTCAGTGTCTAAAGTAGGTGAAAACGCTAAAATTATTGCAAACAGAATCCATTTTGCGATGTTTTTGAAGTGCAACAAATCCGATCTACACAAACGAGGTGCCTACGCAACGAGCTTGATGCGACGGTCAATATAAAGTCGGTTAATATCAAGACAAAATATTTTACGGTGACCCAAAAAGTGTAAAATTCGACTAACATTGTATGGCATGTATCTTTTAAAATATCGCAAAAGAGTACATTTTAGAACAGCGGTCCGTGCGCAGAACCACTTCGGTGAGCTAATGTGATCGAAAAATATGCTAAAAGATGATCGATTTGAACAAAAACGACAAACTAAAACATTTCAAACTGAGCTTCAAAACGACAAATATTCAGTGTCTAAAGAAGGTGAAAACGCTAAAATTATTGCAAACAGAATCCATATTGCGATGTTTTTGATGTGCAACAGGTCCGATCTACACAAACGAGGTGTCTACGCAACGGGTTCGACGCGACGGTCAATATAAAGTCGGTTAATATCAAGACAAAATATTTCACGGTGACCGAAAAAGTGTAAAATTCAAATAACTTTGTATGGGATGTATCTTTTAAAATATCGCAAAAGAGTACCTACTAGAACAGCGGAATGTGCGCAGAACTACTTCCGTGAGCTAATGTGATCGAAAAGTATGCTAAAAGATGATCGATTTGAACAGAAACGACAAACTAAAACATTTCAAACTGAGCTTCAAAACGACAAATATTCAGTGTCTAAAGTAGATGAAAACGTTAAAATTATTGCAAACAGAATCCATATTGCGATGTTTTTAAAGTGCTACAGGTCCGATCTACACAAACGAGGTGTTTACGCAACGGGCTCGACGCGACGGTCAATATAAAGTCGGTTAATATCAAGACAAAATATTTCACGATGACCGAAAACGTGTAAGATTCGACTTACATTTTATGGCATGTATCTTTTAAAATAACGCAGGAGAGTACCTACGTCAACAGAGAAGCGTGCGCACAAACACTCCGGTGAGCTAATATGACCGAAAATAATGCTAAAAGATGATCGATTTGAACAGAAACGACAAACTAAAACATTTCAAACTGAGCTTTAAAACGACAAATATTCAGTGTCTAAAGTAGATGAAAACGTTAAAATTATTGCAAACAGAATCCATATTGCGATGTTTTTGAAGTGCAACAGGTCCGATCTCCACAAACGAGGTGTTTACGCAACGGCCTCGACGCGACGGTCAATATAAAGTCGGTTAATATCAAGACAAAATATTTTACGGTGACCGAAAATGTGTAAAATTCGACTTAAATTGTATGGGATGTATCTTTTAAAACATCGCAAAAGAGTACCTACTTCAACAGCGGAGCGTGCGCAGAGCCACGTCTGTGAGCTAATGTGATCGAAAAGTATGCTAAAAGATGATCGATTTAAACAGAAACGACAAACTAAAACATTTCAAACTGAGCTTCAAAACGACAAATATTCAGTTTCTAAAGTAGGTGAAAACGCTAAAATTATTGCAAACAGAATCCATATTGCGATGTTTTTGAAATGCCACAGGTCCGGTCTACACAAACGAGGTGTCTACGCAACGGCCTCGACGCGACGGTCAATATAAAGTCGGTTAATATCAAGACAAAATATTTCACGGTGACCGAAAAAGTGTAAAATTCAAATAACTTTGTATGGGATGTATCTTTTAAAATATCGCAAAAGAGTACCTACTAGAACAGCGGAGCGTGCGCAGAACTACTTCGGTGAGCTAATGTGATCGAAAAGTATGCTAAAAGATGATCGATTTGAACAGAAACGACAAACTAAAACATTTCAAACTGAGCTTCAAAACGACAAATATTCAGTGTCTAAAGTAGGTGAAAACGCTAAAATTATTGCAAACAGAATCCATATTGCAATGTTTTTGAAGTGCAACAGGTCCGGTCTACACAATCGAGGTGTCTACGCAACGAGCTTTATGCGACGGTCAATATAAAATAGGTTAATATCAAGACAAAATATTTCACGGTGACCGAAATAGTGTAAAATTCGACTAACTTTGTATGGGATGTATCTTTTAAAATATCGCAAAAGAGTACCTATTAGAACAGCGGAGCGTGCGCACAGACACTCCGGTGAGCTAATGTGATCAAAAAGTATGCTAAAAGTTGATCTATTTGAACAAAAACGACAAACTAAAACATTTCAAACTGAGCTTCAAAACGACAAATATTCAGTGTCTTAAGTAGGTGAAAACGATAAAATTATTGCAAACAGAATCCATATTGCGATGTTTTTAAAGTGCAACAGGTCCGATCTACACAATCGAGGTGTCTACGCAACAGCCTCGACGCGACGGTCAATATAAAGTCGGTTAATATCAAGACAAAATATTTCACGGTGACCGAAAAAGTGAAAAATTCGACTAACATTGTATGGCATGTATCTTTCAAAATAACGCAGAGAGTACCTACTTTAACAGCGGAGCGTGCGCACAAACACTCCGGTGAGCTAATATGATCGAAAAGTATGCTAAAAAATGATCAATTTGAACTGAAACGACAAACTAAAACATTTCAAACTGAGCTTCAAAACGACAAATATTCAGTGTCTAAAGTAGATGAAAACGTTAAAATTATTGCAAACAGAATCCATATTGCGATGTTTTTAAAGTGCTAGAGGTCCGATCTACACAAACGAGGTGTTTACGCAACGGGCTCGACGCGACGGTCAATATAAAGTCGGTTAATATCAAGACAAAATATTTCACGGTGACCGAAAACGTGTAAGATTCGACTTACATTTTATGGCATGTATCTTTTAAAATAACGCAGGAGAGTACCTACATCAACAGAGAAGCGTGCGCACAAACACTCCGGTGAGCTAATATGACCGACAATAATGCTAAAAGATGATCGATTTGAACAGAAACGACAAACTAAAACATTTCAAACTGAGCTTTAAAACGACAAATATTCAGTGTCTAAAGTAGATGAAAACGTTAAAATTTTTGCAAACAGAATCGATATTGCGATGTTTTTAAAGTGCAACAGGTCCGATCTCCACAAACGAGGTGTTTACGCAACGGCCTCGACGCGACGGTCAATATAAAGTCGGTTAATATCAAGACAAAATATTTAACGGTGACCGAAAAAGTGTAAAATTCGACTAACATTGTATGATATGTATCTTTTAAAATAACGCAGAGAATACCTACTTCAACAGCGGTGCGTGCGCACAAAAACTCAGTTGAGCTAATATGATCAAAAAGTATGCTAAAAGATGATCGATTTAAACAGAAATGACAAACTAAAACATTTAAAACTGAGCTTTAAAACGACAAATATTCAGTGTCTAAAGTAGGTGAAAACGCTAAAATTATTGCAAACAGAATCCATATTGCGATGTTTTTAAGTGCAACAAATCTGATCTACACAAACGAGGTGTCTACGCAACGGGCTCGACGCGACGGTCAATATAAAGTCGGTTAATATCAAGACGAAATATTTCACGGTGACCGAAAATGTGTAAAATTCGACTAACATTGTATGGGATGTATCTTTTAAAATAACGCAGAGAATACCTACTTCAACAGCGGAGCGTGCGCACAAAAACTCAGTTGAGCTAATATGATCGAAAAGTATGCTAAAAGATGATCGATTTGAACAGAAACGACAAACTAAAACATTTCAAACTGAGCTTTAAAACGACAAATATTCAGTGTCTAAAGTAGGTGAAAACGCTAAAATTATTGCAAACAGAATCCATATTGCGATGTTTTTAAAGTGCAACACGTCCGATCTACACAAACGAGGTGTCTACGCAACGGGCTCAACGCGACGGTCAATATAAAGTCGGTTAATATCAAGACAAAATATATCACAATGACCGAAAAAGTGTAAAATTCGACTAACTTTTTATAGCATGTATCTTTTAAAATAACGCAGAGAGTACCTACTTTAACAGCGGAGCGTGCGCAGAACCACTTCGATGAGCTAATGTGATCGAAAAGTATGCTAAAAGATGATCGATTTGAATAGAAACGACAAACTAAAACATTTCAAACTGAGCTTCAAAACGACAAATATTCAGTGTCTAAATTAGGTAAAAACGCTAAAATTATTGCAAACAGAATCCATATTGCGATGTTTTTGAAGTGCAACAGGTCCGATCTACACAAACGAGGTGTCTACGCAACGGGTTCGACGCGACGGTCAATATAAAGTCGGTTAATATCAAGACAAAATATTTCACGGTGACCGAAAAAGTGTAAAATTCAAATAACTTTGTATGGGATGTATCTTTTAAAATATCGCAAAAGAGTACCTACTAGAACAGCGGAGCGTGCGCAGAACTACTTCGGTGAGCTAATGTGATCGAAAAGTATGCTAAAAGATGATCGATTTGAACAGAAACGACAAACTAAAACATTTCAAACTGAGCTTCAAAACGACAAATATTCAGTGTCTAAAGTAGGTGAAAACGCTAAAATTATTGCAAACAGAATCCATATTGCAATGTTTTTGAAGTGCAACAGGTCCGGTCTACACAATCGAGGTGTCTACGCAACGAGCTTTATGCGACGGTCAATATAAAATAGGTTAATATCAAGACAAAATATTTCACGGTGACCGAAATAGTGTAAAATTCGACTAACTTTGTATGGGATGTATCTTTTAAAATATCGCAAAAGAGTACCTATTAGAACAGCGGAGCGTGCGCACAAACACTCCGGTGAGCTAATGTGATCAAAAAGTATGCTAAAAGTTGATCTATTTGAACAAAAACGACAAACTAAAACATTTCAAACTGAGCTTCAAAACGACAAATATTCAGTGTCTTAAGTAGGTGAAAACGCTAAAATTATTGCAAACAGAATCCATATTGCGATGTTTTTGAAGTGCAACAGGTCCGATCTACACAATTGAGGTGTCTACGCAACAGCCTCGACGCGACGGTCAATATAAAGTCGGTTAATATCAAGACAAAATATTTCACGGTGACCGAAAAAGTGTAAAATTCGACTAACATTGTATGGCATGTATCTTTTAACATAACGCAGAAAAAACCTATTTCAACAGCGAAACGTGCGCACAAACACTCTATTGAGCTAATAAGATCGAAAAGTATGCTAAAAGATTATCGATACGAACAGAAACGACAAACTAAAACATTTCAAACTAACCGCTCTGCAGTCCAATGGCACTACAGTGCCATTTTCTTTTTTATGGTAAACTGTCCGTGGTACTACAGTGCCCACCACTTAAAAAGTATGTATTAAGTATAGTATGTATATATATTAAGTATAGTATATATTAAAGTAAAATAAGTATATTATATTTTCAACTTTTTATATATTTATAACTATTACCTATCTACCAGTATTTTTGTTTTCGTAATCACAACTATACTTTTCTTATTATAATCGTTTTTATCGCGCGACATATCGCGCGATTTTATCACGCAACCGTCGCGCGATATCACGGGATAGTTTTCCCACATCATAGTCTGACAGCGTGGATAGTCGAGTGGATAAGCTTTAAAACGACACATATTCAAAGTCTAAAGTAGAAGAAAACGCTAAAATTATTGCAAACAGAATCCATATTGCGATGTTTTCGAAGTGTTACAGGTCTGATCTACACAACGAGCTCGATGCGACAGTCAATATAAAGTCGGTTAATATCGAGACAAAATATTTCGCGGTGACCGAAAAAGTGTAAAATTCGACTAACTTTGTATGGGATGTATCTTTTAAAATATCGCAAAAGAGTACCTACAAGAACAGCGGAGCGTGCGCACAAACACTCCGGTGAGCTAATATGTTCGAAAAGTATGCTAAAAGATGATCGATTTGAACAGAAATGATAAACTAAAACATTTCAAACTGAGCTTCAAAACGACAAATATTCAGTGTCTAAAGTAGGTGAAAACGCTAAAATTATTCCAAACAGAATCCA
This sequence comes from Pyrausta purpuralis, assembly GCA_963924145.1. Lineage (NCBI taxonomy): Eukaryota > Metazoa > Arthropoda > Insecta > Lepidoptera > Crambidae > Pyrausta > Pyrausta purpuralis. The sequence continues at coordinate 10,277,996 of OZ001668.1, read as the reverse complement.
TATTGCAATGTTTTTGAAATGCTTCAGGTCCGGTTTAACCAAACGAAGTGTTTACGCAACGGCCTCGACGCGACGGTCAATATAAAGTCGGTTAATATCAAGACAAAATATTTCACGGTGACCGAAAAAGTGTAAAATTCGACTAACTTTGTATAGCATGTATATTTTAAAATAACGCAGAGAGTACCTACTTTAACAGCAAAACGTGCGCAGAACCACTTCGATGAGCTAATGTGATCGAAAAGTATGCTAAAAGATGATCGATTTGAACAGAAACGACAAACTAAAACATTTCAAACTGAGCTTCAAAAAGACACATAATCAGTATTTAAACTAGGTGAAAACGCTAAAATTATTGGAAACAGAATCCATATTGCGATGTTTTTGAAGTGCAACAGGTCCGATCTACACAAACGAGGTGTCTACGCAACGGGCTCGACGCGACGGTCAATATAAAGTCGGTTAATATCAATACAAAATATTTCACGGTGACCGAAAAAGTGTAAAATTCGACTAACATTGTATGGCATGTATTTTTTTAAAAAACGCAGCGAAAACCTATTTCAACAGCGGAGCGTGCGCACAAGCACTCAAGTGAGCTAATAAGATCGAAAAGTATGCTAAAAGATGATCGATCCGAACAGAAACGACAAACTAAAACATTTCAAACTAAGCTTTAAAACGACAAATATTCAGTGTATAAAGTAGGTGAAAACGCTATAATTAATTCAAACAGAATCAATATTGCAATGTTTTTAAAGTGCAACAGCTCCGATCTATACAAACGAGGTGTCTACGCAACAAGCTCGATGCGACGGTAAATATAAAGTCGGTTAATATCAAGACAAAATATTTCACGGTGACCGAAAAAGTGTAAAATTCGACTAACTTTGTATGGGATGTATCTTTTGAAATATCGCAAAAGAGTACCTACTAGAATAGCGGAGCGTGCGCACAAACACTCCGGTGAGCTAATATGTTCGAAAAGTATGCTAAAAGATGATCGATTTGAACAGAAACGACAAACTAAAACATTTCAAACTGAGCTTTAAAACGACAAATATTCAGTGTCTAAAGTAGGTGAATACGCTTAAATTATTGCAAACAGAATCCATATTGCGATGTTTTTGAAGTGCAACAGGTCCGATCTACACAAACGAGGTGTCTACGCAACGGGCTCGACGCGACGGTCAAAATAAAGTCGGTTAATATCAAGACAAAATATTTCACGGTGACCGAAAAAGTGTAAGATTTGACTAACATTGTATGGCATGTATCTTTTAAAATTACGCAGGAGAGTACCTATTTCAACAGCGGAGCGTGCGCAGAACCACTTCGGTGAGCTAATGTGATCGAAAAGTATGCTAAAAGATGATCGATTTGAACAGAAACGACAAACTAAAACATTTCAAACTGAGCCTTAAACCGACAAATATTCAGTGTCTAAAGTAGGTGAAAACGCTAAAATTATTGCAAACAGAATCCATATTGCGATGTTTTTGAAGTGCAACAGGTCCGATCTACACAAACGAGGTGTCTACGTAACGGGCTTGACGCGACGGTCAATATAAAGTCGGTTAATATCAAGACAAAATATTTCACGGTGACTGAAAAAGTGTAAAATTCGACTAACTTTGTATGGGATGTATCTTTTAAAATAACGCAGGAGAGTACCTTCATCAACAGAGGAGCGTGCGCACAAACACTCCGGTGAGCTAATATGATCGAAAAGTATGCTAAAAGATGATCGATTTGAACAGAAACGACAAACTAAAACATTTCAAACTGAGCTTCAAAACGACAAATATTCAGTGTCTAAAGTAGGTGAAAACGTTAAAATTATTGCAAACAGAATCCATATTGCGATGTTTTTGAAGTGCAACAGGTCCGATCTACACAAACGAGGTGTTTACGCAACGGCATTGACGCGACGGTCAATATAAAGTCGGTTAATATCAAGACAAAATATTTCACGGTGACCGAAAAAGTGTAAAATTCGACTAACATTGTATAGCATGTATCTTTTAAAATAACAAAGGAGAGTAACTTTTTCAACAGCGGAGCGTGCGCATAAAAACTTCGGTGAGCTAATGTGATCGAAAAGTATGCTAAAAGTTGATCTATTTGAACAAAAACGACAAACTAAAACATTTCAAACTGAGCTTCAAAACGACAAATATTCAGTGTCTTAAGTAGGTGAAAACGCTAAAATTATTGCAAACAGAATCCATATTGCGATGTTTTTGAAGTGCAACAGGTCCGATCTACACAATTGAGGTGTCTACGCAACAGCCTCGACGCGACGGTCAATATAAAGTCGGTTAATATCAAGACAAAATATTTCACGGTGACCGAAAAAGTGTAAAATTCGACTAACATTGTATGGCATGTATCTTTTAACATAACGCAGACAAAACCTATTTCAACAGCGAAACGTGCGCACAAACACTCTATTGAGCTTATAAGATCGAAAAGTATGCTAAAAGATTATCGATACGAACAGAAACGACAAACTAAAACATTTCAAACTAACCGCTCTGCAGTCCAATGGCACTACAGTGCCATTTTCTTTTTTATGGTAAACTGTCCGTGGTACTACAGTGCCCACCACTTAAAAAGTATGTATTAAGTATAGTATGTATATATATTAAGTATAGTATATATTAAAGTATAATAAGTATATTATATTTTCAACTTTTTATATATTTATAACTATTACCTATCTACCAGTATTTTTGTTTTCGTAATCACAACTATACTTTTCTTATTATAATCGTTTTTATCGCGCGACATATCGCGCGATTTTATCACGCAACCGTCGCGTGATATCGCGGGATAGTTTTCCCACATCATAGTCTGACAGCGTGGATAGTCGAGTGGATAAGCTTTAAAACGACACATATTCAAAGTCTAAAGTAGAAGAAAACGCTAAAATTATTGCAAACAGAATCCATATTGCGATGTTTTCGAAGTGGTACAGGTCTGATCTACACAAACGAGGTGTTTACGCAACGAGCTCGATGCGACAGTCAATATAAAGTCGGTTAATATCGAGACAAAATATTTCGCGGTGACCGAAAAAGTGTAAAATTCGACTAACTTTGTATGGGATGTATCTTTTAAAATATCGCAAAAGAGTACCTACTAGAACAGCGGAGCGTGCGCACAAACACTCCGGTGAGCTAATATGTTCGAAAAGTATGCTAAAAGATGATCGATTTGAACAGAAATGACAAACTAAAACATTTCAAACTGAGCTTCAAAACGACAAATATTCAGTGTCTAAAGTAGGTGAAAACGCTAAAATTATTCCAAACAGAATCCATATTGCAATGTTTTTGAAATGCTACAGGTCCGGTTTAACCAAACGAAGTGTTTACGCAACGGCCTCGACGCGACGGTCAATATAAAGTCGGTTAATATCAAGACAAAATATTTCACGGTGACCGAAAAAGTGTAAAATTCGACTAACTTTGTATAGCATGTATATTTTAAAATAACGCAGAGAGTACCTACTTTAACAGCAAAACGTGCGCAGAACCACTTCGATGAGCTAATGTGATCGAAAAGTATGCTAAAAGATGATCGATTTGAACAGAAACGACAAACTAAAACATTTCAAACTGAGCTTCAAAACGACACATAATCAGTATTTAAACTAGGTGAAAACGCTAAAATTATTGGAAACAGAATCCATATTGCGATGTTTTTGAAGTGCAACAGGTCCGATCTACACAAACGAGGTGTCTACGCAACGGGCTCGACGCGACGGTCAATATAAAGTCGGTTAATATCAATACAAAATATTTCACGGTGACCGAAAAAGTGTAAAATTCGACTAACATTGTATGGCATGTATTTTTTTAAAAAACGCAGCGAAAACCTATTTCAACAGCGGAGCGTGCGCACAAGCACTCAAGTGAGCTAATAAGATCGAAAAGTATGCTAAAAGATGATCGATCCGAACAGAAACGACAAACTAAAACATTTCAAACTAAGCTTTAAAACGACAAATATTCAGTGTATAAAGTAGGTGAAAACGCTATAATTAATTCAAACAGAATCAATATTTCAATGTTTTTAAAGTGCAACAGCTCCGATCTATACAAACGAGGTGTCTACGCAACAAGCTCGATGCGACGGTAAATATAAAGTCGGTTAATATCAAGACAAAATATTTCACGGTGACCGAAAAAGTGTAAAATTCGACTAACTTTGTATGGGATGTATCTTTTGAAATATCGCAAAAGAGTACCTACTAGAATAGCGGAGCGTGCGCACAAACACTCCGGTGAGCTAATATGTTCGAAAAGTATGCTAAAAGATGATCGATTTGAACAGAAACGACAAACTAAAACATTTCAAACTGAGCTTTAAAACGACAAATATTCAGTGTCTAAAGTAGGTGAATACGCTTAAATTATTGCAAACAGAATCCATATTGCGATGTTTTTGAAGTGCAACAGGTCCGATCTACACAAACGAGGTGTCTACGTAACGGGCTTGACGCGACGGTCAATATAAAGTCGGTTAATATCAAGACAAAATATTTCACGGTGACTGAAAAAGTGTAAAATTCGACTAACTTTGTATGGGATGTATCTTTTAAAATAACGCAGGAGAGTACCTTCATCAACAGAGGAGCGTGCGCACAAACACTCCGGTGAGCTAATATGATCGAAAAGTATGCTAAAAGATGATCGATTTGAACAGAAACGACAAACTAAAACATTTCAAACTGAGCTTCAAAACGACAAATATTCAGTGTCTAAAGTAGGTGAAAACGTTAAAATTATTGCAAACAGAATCCATATTGCGATGTTTTTGAAGTGCAACAGGTCCGATCTACACAAACGAGGTGTTTACGCAACGGCATTGACGCGACGGTCAATATAAAGTCGGTTAATATCAAGACAAAATATTTCACGATGACCGAAAAAGTGTAAAATTCGACTAACATTGTATAGCATGTATCTTTTAAAATAACAAAGGAGAGTAACTTTTTCAACAGCGGAGCGTGCGCATAAACACTTCGGTGAGCTAATGTGATCGAAAAGTATGCTAAAAGATGGTCGAATTGAACAGAAACGACAAACTAAAACATTTAAAACTGAGTTTTAAAACGACAAATATTTAGTGACTAAAGTAGGTGAAAACGCTAAAATTATTGCAAACAGAATCCATATTGCGATGTTTTTAAGTGCAACAGGTCTGATCTACACAAACGAGGTGTCTACGCAACGGGCTCGACGCGACGGTCAATATAAAGTCGGTTAATATCAAGACAAAATATTTCACGGTGACCGAAAAAGTGTAAAATTCGACTTACATTGTATGGCATGTATCTTTCAAAATAACGCAGAGAGTACCTACTTTAACAGCGGAGCGTGCGCACAAACACTCCGGTGAGCTAATATAATCGAAAAGTATGCTAAAAAATGATCAATTTGAACAGAAACGACAAACTAAAACATTTCAAACTGAGCTTCAAAACGACAAATATTCAGTGTCTAAAGTAGATGAAAACGTTAAAATTATTGCAAACAGAATCCATATTGCGATGTTTTTAAAGTGCAACAGGTCCAATCTACACAAACGAGGTGGTTACGCAACGGGCTCGACGCGACGGTCAATATAAAGTCGGTTAATATCAAGACAAAATATTTCACGGTGACCGAAAAAGTGTAAAATTCGACTAACTTTGTATAGCATGTATATTTTAAAATAACGCAGAGAGTACCTACTTTAACAGCAAAACGTGCGCAGAACCACTTCGATGAGCTAATGTGATCGAAAAGTATGCTAAAAGATGATCGATTTGAACAGAAACGACAAACTAAAACATTTCAAACTGAGCTTCAAAACGACACATAATCAGTATTTAAACTAGGTGAAAACGCTAAAATTATTGGAAACAGAATCCATATTGCGATGTTTTTGAAGTGCAACAGGTCCGATCTACACAAACGAGGTGTCTACGCAACGGGCTCGACGCGACGGTCAATATAAAGTCGGTTAATATCAATACAAAATATTTCACGGTGACCGAAAAAGTGTAAAATTCGACTAACATTGTATGGCATGTATTTTTTTAAAAAACGCAGCGAAAACCTATTTCAACAGCGGAGCGTGCGCACAAGCACTCAAGTGAGCTAATAAGATCGAAAAGTATGCTAAAAGATGATCGATCCGAACAGAAACGACAAACTAAAACATTTCAAACTAAGCTTTAAAACGACAAATATTCAGTGTATAAAGTAGGTGAAAACGCTATAATTAATTCAAACAGAATCAATATTGCAATGTTTTTAAAGTGCAACAGCTCCGATCTATACAAACGAGGTGTCTACGCAACAAGCTCGATGCGACGGTAAATATAAAGTCGGTTAATATCAAGACAAAATATTTCACGGTGACCGAAAAAGTGTAAAATTCGACTAACTTTGTATGGGATGTATCTTTTGAAATATCGCAAAAGAGTACCTACTAGAATAGCGGAGCGTGCGCACAAACACTCCGGTGAGCTAATATGTTCGAAAAGTATGCTAAAAGATGATCGATTTGAACAGAAACGACAAACTAAAACATTTCAAACTGAGCTTTAAAACGACAAATATTCAGTGTCTAAAGTAGGTGAATACGCTTAAATTATTGCAAACAGAATCCATATTGCGATGTTTTTGAAGTGCAACAGGTCCGATCTACACAAACGAGGTGTCTACGCAACGGGCTCGACGCGACGGTCAAAATAAAGTCGGTTAATATCAAGACAAAATATTTCACGGTGACCGAAAAAGTGTAAGATTTGACTAACATTGTATGGCATGTATCTTTTAAAATTACGCAGGAGAGTACCTATTTCAACAGCGGAGCGTGCGCAGAACCACTTCGGTGAGCTAATGTGATCGAAAAGTATGCTAAAAGATGATCGATTTGAACAGAAACGACAAACTAAAACATTTCAAACTGAGCTTCAAAACGACAAATATTCAGTGTCTAAAGTAGGTGAAAACGTTAAAATTATTGCAAACAGAATCCATATTGCGATGTTTTTGAAGTGCAACAGGTCCGATCTACACAAACGAGGTGTTTACGCAACGGCATTGACGCGACGGTCAATATAAAGTCGGTTAATATCAAGACAAAATATTTCACGATGACCGAAAAAGTGTAAAATTCGACTAACATTGTATAGCATGTATCTTTTAAAATAACAAAGGAGAGTAACTTTTTCAACAGCGGAGCGTGCGCACAAACACTCCGGTGAGCTAATATAATCGAAAAGTATGCTAAAAAATGATCAATTTGAACAGAAACGACAAACTAAAACATTTCAAACTGAGCTTCAAAACGACAAATATTCAGTGTCTAAAGTAGATGAAAACGTTAAAATTATTGCAAACAGAATCCATATTGCGATGTTTTTAAAGTGCAACAGGTCCAATCTACACAAACGAGGTGGTTACGCAACGGGCTCGACGCGACGGTCAATATAAAGTCGGTTAATATCAAGACAAAATATTTCACGGTGACCGAAAAAGTGTAAAATTCGACTAACATTGTATAGCATGTATCTTTTAAAATAACAAAGGAGAGTAACTTTTTCAACAGCGGAGCGTGCGCATAAACACTTCGGTGAGCTAATGTGATCGAAAAGTATGCTAAAAGATGGTCGAATTGAACAGAAACGACAAACTAAAACATTTAAAACTGAGTTTTAAAACGACAAATATTTAGTGACTAAAGTAGGTGAAAACGCTAAAATTATTGCAAACAGAATCCATATTGCGATGTTTTTAAGTGCAACAGGTCTGATCTACACAAACGAGGTGTCTACGCAACGGGCTCGACGCGACGGTCAATATAAAGTCGGTTAATATCAAGACAAAATATTTCACGGTGACCGAAAAAGTGTAAAATTCGACTAACATTGTATGGCATGTATTTTTTTAAAAAACGCAGCGAAAACCTATTTCAACAGCGGAGCGTGCGCACAAGCACTCAAGTGAGCTAATAAGATCGAAAAGTATGCTAAAAGATGATCGATCCGAACAGAAACGACAAACTAAAACATTTCAAACTAAGCTTTAAAACGACAAATATTCAGTGTATAAAGTAGGTGAAAACGCTATAATTAATTCAAACAGAATCAATATTGCAATGTTTTTAAAGTGCAACAGCTCCGATCTATACAAACGAGGTGTCTACGCAACAAGCTCGATGCGACGGTAAATATAAAGTCGGTTAATATCAAGACAAAATATTTCACGGTGACCGAAAAAGTGTAAGATTTGACTAACATTGTATGGCATGTATCTTTTAAAATTACGCAGGAGAGTACCTATTTCAACAGCGGAGCGTGCGCAGAACCACTTCGGTGAGCTAATGTGATCGAAAAGTATGCTAAAAGATGATCGATTTGAACAGAAACGACAAACTAAAACATTTCAAACTGAGCTTCAAAACGACACATAATCAGTATTTAAACTAGGTGAAAACGCTAAAATTATTGGAAACAGAATCCATATTGCGATGTTTTTGAAGTGCAACAGGTCCGATCTACACAAACGAGGTGTCTACGCAACGGGCTCGACGCGACGGTCAATATAAAGTCGGTTAATATCAATACAAAATATTTCACGGTGACCGAAAAAGTGTAAAATTCGACTAACATTGTATGGCATGTATTTTTTTAAAAAACGCAGCGAAAACCTATTTCAACAGCGGAGCGTGCGCACAAGCACTCAAGTGAGCTAATAAGATCGAAAAGTATGCTAAAAGATGATCGATCCGAACAGAAACGACAAACTAAAACATTTCAAACTAAGCTTTAAAACGACAAATATTCAGTGTATAAAGTAGGTGAAAACGCTATAATTAATTCAAACAGAATCAATATTGCAATGTTTTTAAAGTGCAACAGCTCCGATCTATACAAACGAGGTGTCTACGCAACAAGCTCGATGCGACGGTAAATATAAAGTCGGTTAATATCAAGACAAAATATTTCACGGTGACCGAAAAAGTGTAAAATTCGACTAACTTTGTATGGGATGTATCTTTTGAAATATCGCAAAAGAGTACCTACTAGAATAGCGGAGCGTGCGCACAAACACTCCGGTGAGCTAATATGTTCGAAAAGTATGCTAAAAGATGATCGATTTGAACAGAAACGACAAACTAAAACATTTCAAACTGAGCTTTAAAACGACAAATATTCAGTGTCTAAAGTAGGTGAATACGCTTAAATTATTGCAAACAGAATCCATATTGCGATGTTTTTGAAGTGCAACAGGTCCGATCTACACAAACGAGGTGTCTACGCAACGGGCTCGACGCGACGGTCAAAATAAAGTCGGTTAATATCAAGACAAAATATTTCACGGTGACCGAAAAAGTGTAAGATTTGACTAACATTGTATGGCATGTATCTTTTAAAATTACGCAGGAGAGTACCTATTTCAACAGCGGAGCGTGCGCAGAACCACTTCGGTGAGCTAATGTGATCGAAAAGTATGCTAAAAGATGATCGATTTGAACAGAAACGACAAACTAAAACATTTCAAACTGAGCTTCAAAACGACAAATATTCAGTGTCTAAAGTAGGTGAAAACGTTAAAATTATTGCAAACAGAATCCATATTGCGATGTTTTTGAAGTGCAACAGGTCCGATCTACACAAACGAGGTGTCTACGTAACGGGCTTGACGCGACGGTCAATATAAAGTCGGTTAATATCAAGACAAAATATTTCACGGTGACTGAAAAAGTGTAAAATTCGACTAACTTTGTATGGGATGTATCTTTTAAAATAACGCAGGAGAGTACCTTCATCAACAGAGGAGCGTGCGCACAAACACTCCGGTGAGCTAATATGATCGAAAAGTATGCTAAAAGATGATCGATTTGAACAGAAACGACAAACTAAAACATTTCAAACTGAGCTTCAAAACGACAAATATTCAGTGTCTAAAGTAGGTGAAAACGTTAAAATTATTGCAAACAGAATCCATATTGCGATGTTTTTGAATAGCAACAGGTCCGATCTACACAAACGAGGTGTTTACGCAACGGCATTGACGCGACGGTCAATATAAAGTCGGTTAATATCAAGACAAATTATTTCACGGTGACCGAAAAAGTGTAAAATTCGACTAACATTGTATAGCATGTATCTTTTAAAATAACAAAGGAGAGTAACTTTTTCAACAGCGGAGCGTGCGCATAAACACTTCGGTGAGCTAATGTGATCGAAAAGTATGCTAAAAGATGGTCGAATTGAACAGAAACGACAAACTAAAACATTTAAAACTGAGTTTTAAAACGACAAATATTTAGTGACTAAAGTAGGTGAAAACGCTAAAATTATTGCAAACAGAATCCATATTGCGATGTTTTTAAGTGCAACAGGTCTGATCTACACAAACGAGGTGTCTACGCAACGGGCTCGACGCGACGGTCAATATAAAGTCGGTTAATATCAAGACAAAATATTTCACGGTGACCGAAAAAGTGTAAAATTCGACTTACATTGTATGGCATGTATCTTTCAAAATAACGCAGAAAGTACCTACTTTAACAGCGGAGCGTGCGCACAAACACTCCGGTGAGCTAATATAATCGAAAAGTATGCTAAAAAATGATCAATTTGAACAGAAACGACAAACTAAAACATTTCAAACTGAGCTTCAAAACGACAAATATTCAGTGTCTAAAGTAGGTGAAAACGTTAAAATTATTGCAAACAGAATCCATATTGCGATGTTTTTGAAGTGCAACAGGTCCGATCTACACAAACGAGGTGTTTACGCAACGGGCTCAACGCGACGGTCAATATAAAGTCGGTTAATATCAAGACAAAATATTTCACGGTGACCGAAAACGTGTAAGATTCGACTTACATTTTATGGCATGTATCTTTTAAAATAACGCAGGAGAGTACCAACATCAACAGAGAAGCGTGCGCACAAACACTCCGGTGAGCTAATATGACCGAAAATAATGCTAAAAGATGATCGATTTGAACAGAAACGACAAACTAAAACATTTCAAACTGAGCTTTAAAACGACAAATATTCAGTGTCTAAAGTAGATGAAAACGTTAAAATTATTGCAAACAGAATCCATATTGCGATGTTTTTAAAGTGCAACAGGTCCGATCTCCACAAACGAGGTGTTTACGCAACGGCCTCGACGCGACGGTCAATATAAAGTCGGTTAATATCAAGACAAAATATTTCACGGTGACCGAAAAAGTGTAAAATTCGACTAACATTGTATGATATGTATCTTTTAAAATAACGCAGAGAATACCTACTTCAACAGCGGTGCGTGCGCACAAAAACTCAGTTGAGCTAATATGATCAAAAAATATGCTAAAAGATGATCGATTTGAACAGAAACGACAAACTAAAACATTTCAAACTGAGCTTTAAAACGACAAATATTCAGTGTCTAAAGTAGGTGAAAACGCTAAAATTATTGCAAACAGAATCCATATTGCGATGTTTTTGAAGTGCAACAGGTCCGATCTACACAAACGAGGTGTCTACGCAACGGGCTCTTCGTGACGGTCAATATAAAGTCGGTTAATATCAAGACAAAATATTTCACGGTGACCGAAAAAGTGTAAAATTCGACTTACATTTTATGGCATGTATCTTTTAAAATAACAAACGAGAGTAACTTTTTCAACAGCGGAGCGTGCGCATAAACACTTCGGTGAGCTAATGTGATCGAAAAGTATGCTAAAAGATGGTCGAATTGAACAGAAACGACAAACTAAAACATTTAAAACTGAGTTTTAAAACGACAAATATTTAGTGACTAAAGTAGGTGAAAACGCTAAAATTATTGCAAACAGAATCCATATTGCGATGTTTTTAAGTGCAACAGGTCTGATCTACACAAACGAGGTGTCTACGCAACGGGCTCGACGCGACGGTCAATATAAAGTCGGTTAATATAAAGACAAAATATTTCACGGTGACCGAAAAAGTGTAAGATTTGACTAACATTGTATGGCATGCATCTTTTAAAATTACGCAGGAGAGTACCTATTTCAACAGCGGAGCGTGCGCAGAACCACTTCGGTGAGCTAATGTGATCGAAAAGTATGCTAAAAAATGATCAATTTGAACAGAAACGACAAACTAAAACATTTCAAACTGAGCTTCAAAACGACAAATATTCAGTGTCTAAAGTAGATGAAAACGTTAAAATTATTGCAAACAGAATCCATATTGCGATGTTTTTAAAGTGCAACAGGTCCGATCTCCACAAACGAGGTGTTTACGCAACGGCCTCGACGCGACGGTCAATATAAAGTCGGTTAATATCAAGACAAAATATTTCACGGTGACCGAAAAAGTGTAAAATTCGACTAACATTGTATGATATGTATCTTTTAACATAACGCAGAAAAAACCTATTTCAACAGCGAAACGTGCGCACAAACACTCTATTGAGCTAATAAGATTGAAAAGTATGCTAAAAGATGATCGATACGAACAGAAACGACAAACTAAAACATTTTAAACTAAGCTTTAAAACGACACATATTCAAAGACTAAAGTAGGTGAAAACGCTAAAATTATTGCAAACAGAATCCATATTGCGATGTTTTTGAAGTGCAACAGGTCCGATCTACACAAACGTGGTGTTTACGCAACGAGCTCGATGCGACGGTCAATATAAAGTCGGTTAATATCGAAACAAAATATTTCGCGGTGACCGAAAAAGTGTAAAATTCGACTAACTTTGTATGGGATGTATCTTTTAAAATATCGCAAGAGAGTACCTACAAGAACAGCGGAGCGGGCGCACAAACATTCCGGTGAGCTAATATGTTCGAAAAGTATGCTAAAAGATGATCGATTTGAACAGAAATGACGAACTAAAACATTTCAAACTGAGCTTCAAAACGACAAATATTCAGTGTCTAAAGTAGGTGAAAACGCTAAAATTATTGCAAACAGAATCCATATTGCGATGTTTTTGAAGTGCAACAGGTCCGATCTACACAAACGAGGTGTCTCCGCAACGGCCTCGACGCGACGGTCAAAATAAAGTCGGTTTATAACAAGACAAAATATTTCACGGTGACCGAAAAAGTGTAAAATTCGACTAACTTTGTATGGGATGTATCTTTTAAAATATCGCAAAAGAGTACCTACTAGAACAGCGGAGCGTGCGCAGAACCACTTCAGTGAGCTAATATGATCAAAAAGTATGCTTATAGTTGATCGATTTATACAGAAACGACAAACTAAAACATTTCAAACTGAGCTTCAAAACGACAAATATTCAGTGTCTAAAGTAGGTGAAAACGCTAAAATCATTGCAAACAGAATCCATATTGCAATGTTTTTAAAGTGCAACAGGTCCGATCTATACAAACGAGGTGTCTACGCAACAAGCTCGATGCGACGGTCAATATAAAGTCGGTTAATATCAAGACAAAATATTTCACGGTGACCGAAAAAGTGTAAAATTCGACTAACTTTGTATGGGATGTATCTTTTAAAATATCGCAAAAGAGTACCTACTAGAACAGCGGAGCGTGCGCACAGACACTCCGGTGAGCTAATGTGATCGAAAAGTATGCTAAAAGTTGAGAAATTGATCTATTTGAACAAAAACGACAAACTAAAACATTTCAAACTGAGCTTCAAAACGAAAAATATTCAGTGTCTTAAGTAGGTGAAAACGCTAAAATTATTGCAAACAGAATCCATATTGCGATGTTTTTAAAGTGCAACATGTCCGATCTACACAATCGAAGTGTCTACGCAACAGCCTCGACGCGACGGTCAATATAAAGTCGGTTAATATCAAGACAAAATATTTCACGGTGACCGAAAAAGTGTAAGATTCTACGAACATTGTATGGCATGTATCTTTTAAAATAACGCAGGAGAGTACCTACTTCATTAGCGGAGCGTGCGCACAAACACTCTGGTGAGCTAATGTGATCGAAAAGTATGCTAAAAGATGATCGATTTGAACAGAAACGACAAACTAAAACATTTCAAACTGAGCTTCAAAACGACAAATATTCAGTGTCTAAAGTAGGTGAAAACGTTAAAATTATTGCAAACAGAATCCATATTGCGATGTTTTTGAAGTGCAACAGGTCCGATCTACACAAACGAGGTGTCTACGCAACGGCCTCGACGCGACGGTCAATATAAAGTCGGTTAATATCAAGACAAAATATTTCACGGTGACCGAAAATGTGTAAAATTCGACTTAAATTGTATGGGATGTATCTTTTAAAACATCGCAAAAGAGTACCTACTTCAACAGCGGGGCGTGCGCAGAGCCACGTCGGTGAGCTAATATGATCGAAAAGTATGCTAAAAGATGATCGATTTGAACAGAAATGACAAACTAAAACATTTAAAACTGAGCTTTAAAACGACAAATATTCAGTGTCTAAAGTAGGTGAAAACGCTAAAATTATTGCAAAAAGAATTCACATTGCGATGCTTTTGAAGTGCAACAGGTCCGATCTTCACAAATGAGGTGTCTAAGCAACGGACTTGACGCGACGGTCAATATAAAGTCGGATTATATCAAGACAAAATATTTCACGGTAACCGAACAAGTGTAAAATTCGACTAACTTTGTATGGGATGTATCTTTTAAAATATCGCAAAAGAGTACCTACTAGAACAGCGGAGCGTGCGCAGAACCACTTCGGTGAGCTAATGTGATCGAAAAGTATGCTAAAAGATGATCGATTTGAACAGAAATGACAAACTAAAACATTTCAAACTTAGCTTTAAAACGACAAATATTCAGTGTCTAAAGTAGGTGAAAACGCTAAAATTATTGCAAACAGAATCCATATTGCGATGTTTTTGAAGTGCAACAGGTCCGATCGACACAAACGAGGTGTCTACGCAACGGCCTCGACGCGACGGTCAATATAAAGTCGGTTAATATCAAGACAAAATATTTCACGGTGACCGAAAAAGTGTATAATTCGACTAACATTTTATGGCATGTATCTTTTAACATAACGCAGAAAAAACCTATTTCAACAGCGAAACGTGCGCACAAACACTCTATTGAGCTAATAAGATCGAAAAGTATGCTAAAAGATGATCGATACGAACAGAAACGACAAACTAAAACATTTTAAACTAAGCTTTAAAACGACACATATTCAAAGACTGAAGTAGGTGAAAACGCTAAAATTATTGCAAACAGAATCCATATTGCGATGTTTTTGAAGTGTAACAGGTCCGATCTACACAAACGAGGTGTTTACGCAACGAGCTCGATGCGACGGTCAATATAAAGTCGGTTAATATCGAAACAAAATATTTCGCGGTGACCGAAAAAGTGTAAAATTCGACTAACTTTGTATGGGATGTATCTTTTAAAATATCGCTAGAGAGTACCTACAAGAACAGCGGAGCGGGCGCACAAACATTCCGGTGAGCTAATATGTTCGAAAAGTATGCTAAAAGATGATCGATTTGAACAGAAATGACAAACTAAAACATTTCAAACTGAGCTTCAAAACGACAAATATTCAGTGTCTAAAGTAGGTGAAAACGCTAACATTATTGCAAATAGAATCCATATTGCGATTTTTTGAAGTGCAACAGGTCCGATCTACACAAACGAGGTGTCTACGCAACGGGCTCGACGCGACGGTCAATATAAAGTCGGTTAATATCAAGACAAAATATTTCCCGGTGACCGAAAAAGTGTCAAATTCGACTAACATTTTATGGCATGTATTTTTTAAAATAACGCAGAAAATACCTACTTCAACAGCGGAGCGTACGCACAAACACTTCGGTGAGCTAATATGTTCGAAAAGTATGCTAAAAGATAATCGATTTGAACAGAAACGACAAACTAAAACATTTCAAACTGAGCTTCAAAACGACAAATATTCAGTGTCTAAAGTAGGTGAAAACGCTAAAATTATTGCAAACAGAATCCATATTGCGATGTTTTTGAAGTGCAACAGGTCCGATCTACACAAACGAGGTGTCTCCGCAACGGCCTCGACGCGACGGTCAAAATAAAGTCGGTTTATAACAAGACAAAATATTTCACGGTGACCGAAAAAGTGTAAAATTCGACTAATTTTGCATGGGATCTATCTTTTAAAATATCGCAAAAGAGTACCTACTAGAACAGCGGAGCGTGCGCAGAACCACTTCAGTGAGCTAATATGATCGAAAAGTATGCTTATAGTTGATCGATTTAAACAGAAACGACAAACTAAAACATTTCAAACTGAGCTTCAAAACGACAAATATTCAGTGTCTAAAGTAGGTGAAAACGCTAAAATCATTGCAAACAGAATCCATATTGCAATGTTTTTAAAGTGCAACAGGTCCGATCTATACAAACGAGGTGTCTACGCAACAAGCTCGATGCGACGGTCAATATAAAGTCGGTTAATATCAAGACAAAATATTTCACGGTGACCGAAAAAGTGTAAAATTCGACTAACTTTGTATGGGATGTATCTTTTAAAATATCGCAAAAGAGTACCTACTAGAACAGCGGAGCGTGCGCACAGACACTCCGGTAAGCTAATGTGATCGAAAAGTATGCTAAAAGTTGAGAAATTGATCTATTTGAACAAAAACGACAAACTAAAACATTTCAAACTGAGCTTCAAAACGACTAATATTCAGTGTCTTAAGTAGGTGAAAACGCTAAAATTATTCCAAACAGAATCCATATTGCGATGTTTTTAAAGTGCAACATGTCCGATCTACACAATCGAAGTGTCTACGCAACGGGCTCGACGCGACGGTCAATATGAAGTCGGTTAATATCAAGACAAAATATTTCACGGTGACCGAAAAAGTGTAAGATTCTACGAACATTGTATGGCATGTATCTTTTAAAATAACGCAGGAGAGTACCTACTTCATTAGCGGATCGTGCGCACAAACACTCTGGTGAGCTAATGTGATCGAAAAGTATGCTAAAAGATGATCGATTTGAACAGAAACGACAAACTAAAACATTTCAAACTGATCTTCAAAACGACAAATATTCAGTGTCTAAAGTAGGTGAAAACGTTAAAATTATTGCAAACAGAATCCATATTGCGATGTTTTTGAAGTGCAACAGGTCCGATCTACACAATCGAGGTGTCTACGCAACGGCCTCGACGCGACGGTCAAAATAAAGTCGGTTAATAACAAGACAAAATATTTCACGGTGACCGAAAAAGTGTAAAATTCGACTAATTTTGTATGGGATCTATCTTTTAAAATATCGCAAAAGAGTACCTACTAGAACAGCGGAGCGTGCGCAGAACCACTTCAGTGAGCTAATATGATCGAAAAGTATGCTAAAAGATGATCGATTTGAACAGAAACGACAAACTAAAACATTTTAAACTGAGCTTCAAAACGACAAATATTCAGTGTCTAAAGTAGGTGAAAACGCTAAAATTATTGCAAACAGAATCCATATTGCGATGTTTTTGAAGTGCAACAGGTCCGATCTACACAATCGTGGTGTCTACGCAACGAGCTTGATGCGACGGTCAATATAAAATAGGTTAATATCAAGACAAAATATTTCACGGTAACCGAACAAGTGTAAAATTCGACTAACTTTGTATGGGATGTATCTTTTAAAATATCGCAAAAGAGTACCTACTAGAACGGCGGAGCGTGCGCAGAACCACTTCGGTGAGCTAATGTGATCGAAAAGTATGCTAAAAGATGATCGATTTGAACAGAAATGACAAACTAAAACATTTCAAACTTAGCTTTAAAACGACAAATATTCAGTGTCTAAAGTAGGTGAAAACGCTAAAATTATTGCAAACAGAATCCATATTGCGATGTTTTTGAAGTGCAACAGGTCCGATCGACACAAACGAGGTGTCTACGCAACGGCCTCGACGCGACGGTCAATATAAAGTCGGTTAATATCAAGACAAAATATTTCACGGTGACCGAAAAAGTGTATAATTCGACTAACATTTTATGGCATGTATCTTTTAACATAACGCAGAAAAAACCTATTTCAACAGCGAAACGTGCGCACAAACACTCTATTGAGCTAATAAGATCGAAAAGTATGCTAAAAGATGATCGATACGAACAGAAACGACAAACTAAAACATTTTAAACTAAGCTTTAAAACGACACATATTCAAAGACTGAAGTAGGTGAAAACGCTAAAATTATTGCAAACAGAATCCATATTGCGATGTTTTTGAAGTGCAACAGGTCCGATCTACACAAACGAGGTGTTTACGCAACGAGCTCGATGCGACGGTCAATATAAAGTCGGTTAATATCGAAACAAAATATTTCGCGGTGACCGAAAAAGTGTAAAATTCGACTAACTTTGTATGGGATGTATCTTTTAAAATATCGCTAGAGAGTACCTACAAGAACAGCGGAGCGGGCGCACAAACATTCCGGTGAGCTAATATGTTCGAAAAGTATGCTAAAAGATGATCGATTTGAACAGAAATGACAAACTAAAACATTTCAAACTGAGCTTCAAAACGACAAATATTCAGTGTCTAAAGTAGGTGAAAACGCTAACATTATTGCAAATAGAATCCATATTGCGATTTTTTGAAGTGCAACAGGTCCGATCTACACAAACGAGGTGTCTACGCAACGGGCTCGACGCGACGGTCAATATAAAGTCGGTTAATATCAAGACAAAATATTTCCCGGTGACCGAAAAAGTTTCAAATTCGACTAACATTTTATGGCATGTATTTTTTAAAATAACGCAGAAAATACCTACTTCAACAGCGGAGCGTACGCACAAACACTTCGGTGAGCTAATATGTTCGAAAAGTATGCTAAAAGATAATCGATTTGAACAGAAACGACAAACTAAAACATTTCAAACTGAGCTTCAAAACGACAAATATTCAGTGTCTAAAGTAGGTGAAAACGCTAAAATTATTGCAAACAGAATCCATATTGCGATGTTTTTGAAGTGCAACAGGTCCGATCTACACAAACGAGGTGTCTCTGCAACGGCCTCGACGCGACGGTCAAAATAAAGTCGGTTTATAACAAGACAAAATATTTCACGGTGACCGAAAAAGTGTAAAATTCGACTAATTTTGCATGGGATCTATCTTTTAAAATATCGCAAAAGAGTACCTACTAGAACAGCGGAGCGTGCGCAGAACCACTTCAGTGAGCTAATATGATCGAAAAGTATGCTCATAGTTGATCGATTTAAACAGAAACGACAAACTAAAACATTTCAAACTGAGCTTCAAAACGACAAATATTCAGTGTCTAAAGTAGGTGAACACGCTAAAATCATTGCAAACAGAATCCATATTGCAATGTTTTTAAAGTGCAACAGGTCCGATCTATACAAACGAGGTGTCTACGCAACAAGCTCGATGCGACGGTCAATATAAAGTCGGTTAATATCAAGACAAAATATTTCACGGTGACCGAAAAAGTGTAAAATTCGACTAACTTTGTATGGGATGTATCTTTTAAAATATCGCAAAAGAGTACCTACTAGAACAGCGAAGCGTGCGCACAGACACTCCGGTAAGCTAATGTGATCGAAAAGTATGCTAAAAGTTGAGAAATTGATCTATTTGAACAAAAACGACAAACTAAAACATTTCAAACTGAGCTTCAAAACGACTAATATTCAGTGTCTTAAGTAGGTGAA
This sequence comes from Pyrausta purpuralis, assembly GCA_963924145.1. Lineage (NCBI taxonomy): Eukaryota > Metazoa > Arthropoda > Insecta > Lepidoptera > Crambidae > Pyrausta > Pyrausta purpuralis. Next base: position 10,258,328 of record OZ001668.1, on the reverse strand, counting down.
AACGCTAAAATTATTCCAAACAGAATCCATATTGCGATGTTTTTAAAGTGCAACATGTCCGATCTACACAATCGAAGTGTCTACGCAACGGGCTCGACGCGACGGTCAATATGAAGTCGGTTAATATCAAGACAAAATATTTCACGGTGACCGAAAAAGTGTAAGATTCTACGAACATTGTATGGCATGTATCTTTTAAAATAACGCAGGAGAGTACCTACTTCATTAGCGGATCGTGCGCACAAACACTCTGGTGAGCTAATGTGATCGAAAAGTATGCTAAAAGATGATCGATTTGAACAGAAACGACAAACTAAAACATTTCAAACTGATCTTCAAAACGACAAATATTCAGTGTCTAAAGTAGGTGAAAACGTTAAAATTATTGCAAACAGAATCCATATTGCGATGTTTTTGAAGTGCAACAGGTCCGATCTACACAATCGAGGTGTCTACGCAACGGCCTCGACGCGACGGTCAAAATAAAGTCGGTTAATAACAAGACAAAATATTTCACGGTGACCGAAAAAGTGTAAAATTCGACTAATTTTGTATGGGATCTATCTTTTAAAATATCGCAAAAGAGTACCTACTAGAACAGCGGAGCGTGCGCAGAACCACTTCAGTGAGCTAATATGATCGAAAAGTATGCTAAAAGATGATCGATTTGAACAGAAACGACAAACTAAAACATTTTAAACTGAGCTTCAAAACGACAAATATTCAGTGTCTAAAGTAGGTGAAAACGCTAAAATTATTGCAAACAGAATCCATATTGCGATGTTTTTGAAGTGCAACAGGTCCGATCTACACAATCGTGGTGTCTACGCAACGAGCTTGATGCGACGGTCAATATAAAATAGGTTAATATCAAGACAAAATATTTCACGGTGACCGAAAAAGTGTAAAATTCGACTAACTTTGTATGGGATGTATCTTTTAAAATATCGCAAAAGAGTACCTACTAGAACAGCGGAGCGTGCGCACAGACACTCCGGTGAGCTAATGTGATCGAAAAGTATGCTAAAAGTTGAGAAGTTGATCTATTTGAACAAAAACGACAAACTAAAACATTTCAAACTGAGCTTCAAAACGACAAATATTCAGTGTCTTAAGTAGGTGAAAACGCTAAAATTATTCCAAACAGAATCCATATTGCGATGTTTTTGAAGTGCAACAGGTCCGATCTACACAAACGAGGTGTCTACGCAACGGGCTCGACGCGACGGTCAATATAAAGTCGGTTAATATCAAGACAAAATATTTCACGGTGACCGAAAAAGTGTAAAATTCGACTAACTTTGTATGGGATGTATCTTTTAAAATATCGCAAAAGAGTACCTATTAGAACAGCGCAGCGTGCGCAGAACCACTTCGGTGAGTTAATGTGATCGAAAAGTATGCTAAAAGATGATCGATTTGAACAGAAAAGACAAACTAAAATATTTCAAACTAAGCTTTAAAACGACACATAATCAGTGTCTAAAATAGGTGAAATCGCTAAAATTATTGCAAACAGAATCCATATTGCGATGTTTTTGAAGTGCAACAGGTCCGATCTACACAATCGAGGTGTCTACGCAACGGGCTCGACGCGACGGTCAATATAAAGTCGGTTAATATCGAGACAAAATATTTCACGGTGACCGAAAAAGTGTAAAATTCGACTAACTTTGTATGGGATCTATCTCTTAAAATATCGCAAAAGAGTACCTATTAGAACAGCGGAGCGTGCGCAGAACCACTTCAGTGAGCTTATGGAAGTGCTTGGGCCACTTCCGGTTATTGTGTATGTGTGGAGTTAAAGTAAGCAAGTCCAAATCACTATTAATATTGTTTATTTTACACAACACAGAACATGAAGAAGGAGTACATAAAGAGGCGGATTTACACAGTAGAAACCACAGTACAATAGCACAAAACACAAGAAGATGAACGCGCACCATTTAACGTTAAGTTTCTAATTACGTGACCGAGCGCGTAGGCATCGGCGGCGCGGCGAGGGGCACGGGTTATGCGTCAGACGATGTTCTCTCGACTGGCGAGCATTCGCAGTGCGCGGGAGTCGAACGAACTTCCGAGCGGTTCGCGGTGCGCGCGCGTAGCTATAGCGCATCGGTATACAACGCTCGCCGCATACTACGAGTATCGCGCGGGTTTGCTTGTGTAATTAATTTTATTAATGTTTTAGTGTTTTTATGTGAATAATGTTTTGCAAGTGTGATGTATGAATGTATTAGGTATTATATTGAAATAAACTGTACTTTATATTATAAATAAATATTTTAGTGTAAGTGTTTAGTGTTATATTATGTAAATAAATATGTTTAATATTGTAAATATGTTGAAATAAATATAATGATTACAAATATTGTTTGTAATTTATGTGGTTCCCACATCACTCCCCTCCAGAGACCTGGTTAAGGGCGATAAAAGTCAGGAAAGTGAACTTTCCTTCCAGACCTAGTGGTTTTTGTCGCTGGAGAGTTGTGATTGTGGGGTTGTGTGAGTGAATCTTGTGAAGATGATTGATTAGGTGATGGAGCGTCTTGTAATGATAAATTTGTGTCATCGGACAGTAAGTAGGCTGGCTTAAGGCGGTCTATGCTTACTGTCACGTCTTTATTTTTGACGCTAATTTTAAAGAATTTAGCACCTCTTTTCAGGACTTCGTGTGGGCCTGTATAGGCCGGTTGGAGTGAGCCACGGAGCGCGTCTTCCCTTAGAAATACGTGGCTGTGACGTGTACGAAGATTTTATTTTTCGTGTGGTGCTGAGTTGGGACTGGGCGTATGTTGTCGGCGAAAGATTTCATACGGGCTGAAAAATCGGTGATGTCAGAGGTGTAACCGTTTACGTCGTGGCCAAAAAATTCGCCAGGTAAGCGGAGCGGCTCACCGAACATTACTTCAGCTGATGAGGACTGGAGGTCTTCTTTGAAGGCACTCCTTATGCCGAGGAGAACAAGAGGTAGGTTCTCAGCCCAGTTCGAGTTGGCGTGGCAGGTGATTGCTGCTTTCAATTGCCTGTGAAAGCGTTCCACCAAGCCGTTACACTATAATAATAATAATAAAAAGTTTATTTCTCTCCACAAACAAAGGTTCTTAAAGATAAGAAGTGCAACAGAAAATTAAAAGTAGTACTAACTGCAGCAAAAGTTTGTGAGAGCTGATGCATGTACTAGGTTTAATACCTGTATTACAAGCCATCAGGCCCCACCTCTTGGTTTATAATATTCTTAATGGTACTAACACTATCTACAAGTAGAATAAAAAAGTAAATAGAACAACAATCGAGATAAATATACATTTAAAATGGCCAGTCATGTCCTCGGTGCGCGCGCGCGCGCGCGCGCGCGCGCGTGTGTGTGTGTGTGTGTGTGTGTGTGTGTGTGTGTGTGTGTGTGTGTGTGTGTGTGTGTGTGTGTGTGTGTGTGTGTGTGTGTGTGTGCGTGTGTGTGTGTGAGTGTGTGTGTGCGAGTGTGTGCGCGCGCGCGTGTGTGTGCGTGCGTGTGTGTGTGTGTGTTTTATATTTATTGTATAGAATGAAATAAATTTTCTGTATCTTCATAACTTAGTTTCTGCAACCCTTCCAAAAGTATGTGTTTAACTGTAAAGGTGTTTAGGTGATGTATGGACAGGATTTTGTGAAGTTTGTTGTAAAGGTGTACACAAGGACAAGAACACTCAAAAGCACTAATTCGAGGTTACAACAACAAAGTTGCTAAAGAACTGTTAAAGTTCGAAAGATACAAAGCTTGTGCAGTGACCAGAATACTAACTGGCCATTGCAAACTGAACAAACATTTGGCCAATATGAACATGACCGAAGACACTCTATGTAGATTCTGTAATACAGAAGAAGAAACGGCCATGCATATCCTCTGCTCATGCGGACCGCTTATGAGCAAAAGAAGTATCCATCTCGGGCGGCACATCATGCACCCAGATGAGATAGCAGATATCACGCTCCAAAGAATCTGGAAATTTATGGACTCAACGGGACTAAGCAGTGAAATTTAAATATAAGGGCGCCACAATAGATCATACCTGGTCGAGCTGGCAACTTTAGAGCCCAACAACTAATAATAATAATAAAGGTGAGGACCCAGGAATCCGAGAACTCTTCTACTGAATTTTGTATTATTAAGTGATGTTTCTGCTACCAGATGGTTACGCCTGGTCTTTTTTGCATCAAAAGGTGTAATTTTGTGTTGCTTCATTGTGGCATGGAATACAAAAAGTTGACGTACAGTTAATACATTAGTGGCATTATAAAGTTCTTGAGTGGGGAACTGAAATGGTTTAAACCATGATACTTTAAGTACTGATCTTTGAGCTCTTTCAATTCGCATGAAGTGAGACTTAGCAGCTCCACCCCATGTGGTGATGCACTACGTTAGAACTGATTGGCAGAGCGCAAAATAAACCATTTTAATGATATTGGTATCCGCTATGTGCCTTAGCTGTTTAAAAATAAATATGAGTTTACGTACGCGTGATGATGTGAGTTCGATATGTGATTTGAAAGTTAAATGTTTATCTATCAAGATGCCAAGATATTTAATGCAATTTGTGTGTTCGATGACGTAGCTAGATGTGGTGTCTTCAGCAACAATTTTAAGGTTGAGTCCCCTTATTTGTATCGAATCTCGTATTGAGAATTGAATCATCTTTGTTTTTTCTAAGTTGAGGGTTAGTAAGTTATTATTCAACCAGTTCCGGACAAGGTTGAAGCCTATTTGACCTGATCTGTAAGTATCGACCCAAGTTGATCCCGTAAACAACAGTACCGTGTCATCAGCATAAGTGATGATCTTACCATTCTGTAGTTGTATATTACAAAGATCGTTTATGTAGGCGAGAAAAAGGGTAGGCCCCAATATACTGCCCTGGGGGACTCCGAAAGTGACAGGTTCATCTACGCTAATATAAGAGCCGATTTTAACTCTCTGTGTACGTCCTGTAAGGTAACTTTCGAATATGGTTAATTGTAAACCTCTTATTCCCATAGACTCCAATTTCTGTAATAGCAGGGGAATAGAGACCGTATCAAAGGCCTTTGCTAGATCTAGAAATATACCAATGCATTTAGTACCGTTATCCAAGTTGGTGACTACATGGCTTATTAGGTCATTAACAGCATCTGATGTGGATATTTTACTTCGAAAGCCATATTGGTTCACTGAAAGGAGATTATTTGCTTCGAAGAAAGTGACTAGTCTATTATTTAGCATCCGTTCGATGATTTTTGAAAAGGCCGGAAGAATAGAAATCGGTCTGTAGTTATTTATACGGCTTCTATCCCCTGCCTTATGAATGGGTATTATCACAGCCCTTTTAAGGTAGTCTGGAAAAATACCCGTAGAAAGACACAAGTTAAATATGTAAGTTAGGGGAGGTGTTAGTATTTTTTTATATGTTTTGATAAAATTAGAGGATATGTTGTCCCATCCAGGAGCACTGTCAGATTTTAACGAATTTATTAGCCGTTCAATTTCCTCTTCATCGGTTTAGTAATACAAGTGAGTTAGGGGTATTAGAGAAGTAATTTGTTTTAGAAAAGGGATCTGACATTATTTTAGTCGCAAGTTCTTTGCCAATATTAGCAAAGTACATATTTGCCTCATCTACAGAACTTTGTGGTGATTTATTAATTTTTAGTAAATCAGTCTGAATAGGTTGCTTTTTATTCAAATTTGAGATCCCTTTGATTATTTGCCAAGTTTTTTTATTGTTATTTTTAGCCTTATGAAGTTCGGTTTTTTCGTACTCTCTTCAAACTTTTTTTAACATGTTATTTAAATAGTTTCTATATCTCGTGTAAATAAGTTTTGTCGTGTCATCGTGTAGTTGTTTTTTCATTTTTTTATGAAGAAAATCTCTATGTCTCATGCATCTAATAAGTCCCGGTGTAATCCAAGGTTTAATTATTTTTCGCTTTCTCGATATCCTGTATGGTGCACTGCAAGATGCTATAGCCTGTCTCAATGGATCAATTAAATACTTTATAGCATTGTGTGGATTTTCACATGTATATACTAAACTGAAGTCAATGTTATTTACTGCTTGTTCCAATTTATTTTCGTCAATACTGATAACAATCTGAGGTGTTTTGGTATTCTTTATGGAAAGTGATAAAATAACAAGATAATGATCAGTCAGAGTTGTTTCAACAACTAGGCATTTAGCTGTTACAGAGGTTTTTAATATCATATGGTCATAACAAGTGGCACCGTGCGTGGGAAAGAAATGGCCTGGAAGAAGTCCATGATGAGCTATAAGGTCAAGGTAATCTAATGCCTGTGAGTCTTCACGCCCAGGGGTTATATCGATGTTAATATCACCCATGATGTAAATATTTTTGTAGCCAGCAAGGCTAGTAAGTACCTGATCGAGTGAGTTAATAAAGTTTGTGACATTAGAAAAAGCGAAAGGTCGATATATTCCTAAAATCGCAATTTCAGTACCAATTGTAATAACTAAGCAGTTTAGTTTTGAAACTTGAGGCTCATATACGGTGACATTAGTAAATGCGCAATTTACATACACCACGACCCCATCATTTTGATTATAAGTATGTGATGAGGCAAACCGATTATATCCACTTAATGATGGGAGATTGGGGTTACATGACAGCCAGCACTCCGATAAAATAATGACGTCACAATTTATTCTCAGTCTCTCGAGTAACACCTCGAGACCCGACATATTCGCGTTAATACTCCGTATATTTTGGGCTATAATGTTAATTGTATTACTTGAGTGCTGAATATGATTGAGACAGTCTTCAAGTCTACACATAAGGGACTCGCATAAAGATACACTGTCTATTTCATTTAATAGGTCATTTATGGCTGCGAAAGCGGAGTTGAATAGGATAAGGTCACTGTCACGGGGATTTGAATGTGTGCATTTTATATTGAATTTGTCAAACGAATATTGCAGAGCTGCAAAGCAAGAGACACATTGCTTAAAGATTGTACAATGGGGATATATAGAAGAAAGATGTCTAGCGCGGCAAGTATTTGAGTCATATATTTTAAGTATTTGTATGTGAGTGTGTAGAGAGTAGGTGTGCGGGTGTGGATTTGTAGCTTTGTGTTGGTCTTGTACATGACAGCCAATAAAAACTTTAGGTAATAGGTACAGATAAGAAAAATATGGCTTATTGTAAGTAAAAACTATATCGTAAAAGTGAACAAAATGGGCTAGTCACTTATCTATCTTCGGAAAATCTTCTTCTGTCAGAATCCTGATTACCGGTCCTTTTTCTCTTTTTCGGAGATAAATAATTCCATTTGTGGTCCAACAGAAATGATAGTCATTTGTTTTAGCATATTCTCGAGCAAGATAGTACAGTCTTTTTGCTTTGAAGGTCAAAGATTCACTCAAGTAAATAGGCTTTGTAGGGCAGGTCATTTTTAAGTGAGTCGTGTTGAGCTTGTTGTCTTTTTGTTGCTTGTTATAATTTTTTATGCCACTGAGTATCTTATCTTTTTTTGTGACGGTTGTGAGTTCAACCACAATGGGCTTAATACTCCCTTGTTTAGAATTAAATCGATATATATCTTTAATCTCCTCGTGATTTATATGCACGTCCCTTACTTCGCCAAGCGATTGGATTGTTTTGCACAAATTTTCTCTAGTTTCATTGAGGCTAGTGTTAGGGATATTGCGGATCTCCACAGCGCAAAGGCGTGATTTTCTTTCAAGTTGTTCAACTTTATATTCAAGGCTCTGTATATACTTCTGTGTACTCTTAGTGTCGGCTTCTAGCTTAGATATTTTCACAATAGCTTCATCGTACTTTTGACTTAAGAACTCAATGGAATGAGCAATTTCTGAGTTTTTTTCTTTTATATCATTTACAGTACATTGAAGTTGGGCGAATTTTTTATTTTGTGACTCCTCAAAAGTGGTGAACATAGATTTTAATTCTTGCATGAAATCCCGAATGGTGTTTTGTTCCTCGCTTACAAACTTGCGCTTTGGTCTTATAGTGACATTTTCAAGTTTATTCAATGCCGAGTCTGAGCCAGAATGATAAGGTGGCAGCTTTGGTGCAAACAACGCATTTACTACATTAGTAGCAGCGGTATCGCATGACGTAGGAGAGAGCGTTGGCGCAGACTCAGCTGTTGACTGACGCGGTTGCGGGGACGGTGCGGTCGGGGTTTGCGGGGGGGGTGCGTTTCAATGGCATCTTGCGATGGGTGTCAATAGCAAAACTACCAGGGTAACAAAAATCAGTAAGTAGTGCGTAATGCGGGGGTCAAGCTTATCTGGTGGTGATCGAGAGCTCGGTACCAAAATCTTGTCCGTCCACTGTAAGTTGATACCTGAGAAGCGCAGACGGTGCCTGTGTGCGTGCCGGGTGAATAGCTGTTATGAATGTATTGTGTGTAATGACGAACTCACTTTTTGCGACACCTTTGTACTTCTGTGCTCCCGGTGTTTGGTCGTATTTAATTTATAACATTTTTGAATATTTAAAAGAATTTTAGCGTGGAATCACTTATAAACACGTCCGATCTCGTCAGAGTCCAAGAGGAAAGGGAGATATGCGGTGGTCCGGCGGTGGTCAAATCCTATGGACTTGGACAAGTGCCGATTGAAATTGTGCACCACGGTCAGTAACGACGTTGGTTGGACAGCCGTATCGAGACACCCAACAGGAGACGAACGCTTTGGCTACAGTTTCGGCGGTGATATCGGTAAGTGGCACAGCTTCCGGCCATCGCGTGAAGCGATCGACGGCTGTGAGGCAGTACCGATAATCACCAGCAGGGGGCAATGGGCCGATCAGGTCTATATGAACATGTTTGAAACGCGCAGAAGGTAAGTCCAGCGTACCTAAAGGTGATGAGACGTGTCTACTTACCTTTGAACGTTGACAGTTCAAACATGCCTTAGCCCACTCACGGCAGTTCTTGCGCATTAACGGCCAGACAAAGCGTTGGGCAACGAGTTTGGCAGAAGCGTTGGGTCCTGGGTGGCTCAATGAATGGAGACAATTGAATACCTGCTGACGCAGTTGCTGTGGGACGAAAGGTCTGGGCGCCAGTGTACTGACGTCGCAGTACAGTTCCGTATGGCCACCAGGCACGCTCGTCTTTATCAGACGAAGTGATGTTTCGCCTTCCAGGTGAGCTGCAAGCTCTGGGTCTGTGGTTTGGAGCTTGGCCATTTCCTCGAGATCGACGGGTATCTGCAGTTCATCGATACGTGAAAGAGTATCGGCAACAGCGTTTTTAGCGCCAGATATGTGCTGAATGTCGGTGGTGAACTGCGAGATAAAGTCGAGGTGTCTATACTGACGTGGAGAACAATTGCTTTTACGCTCGTGAAATGCGAAGCATAGTGGCTTGTGGTCAGTATAGATCGTGAAATGGGTCGCCTCTAGCATGTGGCGAAAGTACTTGATGCTCTCATAGATCGCAAGGAGCTCACGGTCGTATGGTGAGTACTTAGTTTGTGACGGGCTCAACTTACGTGAGAAGAATGCTAGAGGTTCCCAAGCTCCTTCCTTACGCTGCTGCAGGACTCCACCTATCGCCGTATCGGAGGCGTCAGTGACCAGTCCTAACTTAGCTTGCGTATCAGGGTGAGCCAATAGAGCTGCGTTGCAAAGGCTCTTCTTGCAATCTTCAAAGGCTTGTAGTGCGTTCCCCTCTATCGCGACTGGGTGTGAACCTTTAACAGAGCCGGTTAGTAAGGCGTTCAGAGGTGTTTGGGTTTGAGCGGCATTTTTTAAGAATCGCCTATAAAAATTAACCATTCCCAAAAATCGACGGAGTTCTCTGACGGTCTTTGGGACTGGGAAATCAGCGATGGCTTGAACTCTGCCATCAACCGGTCTGGTACCCTTTCCAGAGATTTGGTAGCCCAGGAACGTAACTTCAGAAGCACCGAAAACGCATTTGGCAGTGTTGATGAGGACGCCATAGTCTCTCATGCGTGTGAAGAGCTGGTGAAGGTGTTCTTCGTGCTCCTGGGGCGATCTGCTGAATACTAAAAAATCGTCCAAATATGGGTAACAGAAGTCGATTCCGCGGGTCAATTCGTCGACAAACCTCTGAAAAGTTTGTCCAGCGTTACGTAAACCAAACGGCATCAAAGGAAACTCATACAAACCGAAGGGTGTAGTGAGTGCGGTCTTCGGTATGTCGTCCTTGAAGACTGGGATCTGATTGTACGCTTTAACTAAATCTATGGTGGAGAAGATCGTACAATCAGTCAGACTGTGTGAGAAATCGTGGATATGTTTTATTGGGTACTTGTCAGGTATAGTCCGAGCGTTAAGTAACCTATAATCTCCACATGGACGCCAACCATTGTCCTTTTTGGACGCAAGGTGAAGCGGCGACGCCCATGGGCTATCTGAGGGACGGATAGTCCCGTTGGCTAGCATAGCGTCGAACTCTTGCTTGGCAATTTTGAGTTTGTCTGGGGCAAGACGTCGAGGTGAACATGAGACAGGTGGGCCTGGTGTGGTGCGAATGTGGTGTGTAGTGTTATGCCGAACGATACTCGGAGTACCAGCTGGGCGTGTTAGTTACGGATATTCGGACAAAATCTTGTGATATCTACTATTACCACCAGTCGAGATTTTCACACTAGAAACTAAACAATCAGGCTTAAATAAAGTTGTCACTATGCTCACATTGGTTAGACTATCGATCAGCTTCTGTTTACTGACATCAACTATGAGGTGATAAAATGAAAGAAAATCTACACCGATAATAGCTTTCGTGACATCAGCAATAACAAAGCGCCATGGAAAATTGCGGCGTAGTCCAAGATTAAGATTGAGCTGAATGTAACCGTATGTGTCGATAGTCGAACCATTGGCAGCACATAAATGGTAATTCGTTTTACACCGGCGCTTACGGAGCGCAGATACAGGATAAACACAAATATCACTGCCAGTGTCTATTAAAAATTGGGTCTTCGTGGTGCGGTCCGTGATGAAGAGGCGACCTGGTGAGCTGTGGCAGTCGTCAGTCGCCATTACTGACTGCCCGGAGTGTTTCCCGTCGCCTTGTAGTCGCAGGGCTTGACGCATTTGCGGGCTTGGTCACCGTGCTTGTAATGGTACCAGCAGATAGGATGACGTCTATAATTAGAGTTCGATCGTTGTGATGGGGATCGACCTCGCTGATTGGGTTGACGTCGTTTTCGAGATCGTGGGGGGCGGTTGACTTGAGTGGACAAGGCGCTTACTTGTCTGGTCAACTCTGCCACCTGACGTGTGAGCTCGTCGATTGGTGAGGAACTCGCGGCTGCAACTTGCTGGGTTGGTGTCGCGATGTCGTTGACGCGGTTGGCTAGCTCTGCCAGGGCGTCTAAGCTCAACGATGGTTGGCAGGCGATGATAGGCTGTATACCAGTGGGCAGACGGCTCATCCAAATCGTCTTCAAAAAATCGGTCGGTATACCGGGTCCGGCGAGGTGTTGTAGGTGACGGAGAAACTGTGACGGTTTTCGGTCACCGAGCTGCTCGTGCATCAACAGTTGTTTGACCTTGTTCTCTCGTGACACCGATAACCGTTTGATAAGCTCAGATTTGAGTTTCTCATAATCGGCTGGACCGGTAAGGATGTCCTCAACCTCTGCTGCGTATTGCCTGTCGAGTGTGGCCAATATGTGGTAGAATTTGGTCGCATCGTCAGTAATCCGCATTATCGTAAACTGACCTTCTACTTGCGCGAACCATATCGCCGGCTTCTCTGGCCAAAATGGCGGTATATGGCTAAAATGCGAATCTGCACGGGCGGCGGCGGTGGTTCGGTTGCGGCGGCGATTTTAGGTCGACGTCGTAGCAACGTATTGACGTTCTCCTCCTCGCAATCTTCGAAATCTGTCCTTAGCATTATGTGATGTCTCTTATGTGTTCTTGTGGAGGGTCACCAGTATGGAAGTGCTTGGGCCACTTCCGGTTATTGTGTATGTGTGGAGTTAAAGTAAGCAAGTCCAAATCACTATTAATATTGTTTATTTTACACAACACAGAACATGAAGAAGGAGTACATAAAGAGGCGAATTTACACAGTAGAAGCCACAGTACAATAGCACAAAACACAAAAAGATGAACGCGCACAATTTAACGTTAAGTTTCTAATTACGTGACCGAGCGCGTAGGCATCGGCGGCGCGGCGAGGGGCACGGGTTATGCGTCAGACGATGTTCTCTCGACTGGCGAGCATTCGCAGTGCGCGGGAGTCGAACGAACTTCCGAGCGGTTCGCGGTGCGCGCGCGTAGCTATTAGTTAGGGAGGCGAATAGGGGAATTTTCGGTAATACTCGAGCGTGGCAGTTTAAGATATGAGAGATACCTTGGACCTAATAGAACAACCTTGTAAAGTATTTAGCTCTATATGTAGTGACGCGCGCCTAGGATAGACGATCAGATTAGTAAAAAAAATCGATAGTCTGAAATACTCGAGCGCGTCAGATTAAGATATTGGGGGTTGATTTTAGTGTTTTAAGACTAAATTTAACTAATCTGACGATAAGTCCTTGACGCCGCCGAGTTATAGGGTCGCGAACTTGTAAAAAAAAAACGTTAATCCGGTATTCTCGAGCGCGATTTTTTTATATTTTATTTTGAAGAATATAATCTAAAACGTACTAAAAATACAAAATCTGCCGGTTTCCGCATGACCGGGAGTGTGGAGGAGCCATTTCGTCTTCCGAAAAACGCGTTGCGGCATATAAGTCGCGAACGATACATTTTACAAAAAAAAAGGTTTAATAAAACAAAAAAGGTAATTTTATTATACACAAAAAGGTCTCTTTACATTTTTGTCAAAAGTTAAAACTTTTTGACTTGAAGCATCATAAAAACTCAAACTCCCGGATTTTTGAGTATGTCTTGAAAACTGAGGGTGTTAAAAAATTTATATGATATAACGATGATTATTTTATTTTATTTTATTTGGAAAACGATACAGGTATTATTCAATACATTTACAAAAAAGCAAATTACTGATTTAACTAGAGTAATACCCTAAAATAGTTTTCACAACATGATTTGCATGCAGTAGCATTTTAAGTAAATGTGAGAAAGAATTACACCTTAAATGTGTTTGTTTTCTTACATTTTTACAAAATTAAATGCGACTAAATACAATAATAAAATAAAAATAATTTCAGTCCAATGTAGTTTTAAATTAAATTATGTTACTTTTAATATATCTCAAAATTTTTTTTTTTCTAAAGCTTCTCGACAATTTTTGTGGACTCGGAAAAGTTACGCGTATCTGTATACAAAAGTATTATTAACATGTACAGTTTCATGTATGTATATTATTCAATAGCCTGTTGATCCGTAAATTGTTTTTTGGACGTACCGTAAGCAAAACGAAGTGAAGAATTATTAAAAAGAATGAAGAAAGGAAAAAAAAAGAAACCAAAAAACCTTTCCGGTCAGATTAAGAGAACCCACCAACATTTTTGTCAGATTAAGAAAATATGCTTTCAGGATACCGAGATAAACCTCGCCTATGAAAATCTGACGCGCTCGAGTATTTCAAAAAAACTATTTTTTTTGCATTTTCAAAACTTCATCGTAACTTATGGTCACGCCAAAATCGTCAGTTTTTTTAAAGGGAGCTTCCTTGGGGCCTACTTAACACCCCTTCCGAAAATCTGACGCGCTCGAGTATTTTTATTTTTTGTGCATTTTTGACTACTTTATATGCCTACCCCCACCACGCAAACCAGCAGATTAGTATACCGTTGTTATTAGAGGCACTTGGGGCATACGTAGTATGAATATCTGACGCGCTCGAGAATGCCCAAGTAACTGTTTTTTTTTACATTTTTGAAAAACCGTACACGCCAAACCCACCGCTAAAATGGTTTTTACCATACGAGCTTTTCTTTTCGAAATTATTTTATCTTTCGATTTTGATAGGTCTCGACGGCGCCGTTGAATTACGCCATTTAGCTACCTCGCCTCCCTAACTATATAGCGCATCGGTATACAACACTCGCCGCATACTACGAGTATCGCGCGGGTTTGCTTGTGTAATTAATTTTATTAATGTTTTAGTGTTTTTATGTGAATAATGTTTTGCAAGTGTGATGTATGAATGTATTAAGTATTATATTGAAATAAACTGTACTTTATATTATAAATAAATATTTTAGTGTAAGTGTTTAGTGTTATATTATGTAAATAAATATGTTTAATATTGTAAATATGTTGAAATAAATATATATATTTTTTTTTTTTTTCCCAGAATATCCGCGATCAGTCACCAGACTATAATCGGATCTTTTGTAGGTTTTCGTCGGGAGCAGTGGGAGAGACCAGCGTCTCAACATCCACCTCATAGAATGTGGCTTCTTTTGAGCCTTTTAGTGAGATTGCCTGTATTTAGTAATTCAGCGGCTAGTGGATTGGGGTGTGAGGTCAGGCGGTTTAAGTGTTGATCCTTGTATCTAGTTATCTCCATTGCGATTGTGGGCGTGTTGGTGTAGTCATGGATTTCTTCGTTTTTGGCGAACATGGGCGCGTTCACGATTGATCTTAGGATGTTGTTTTGTGCTCTTTGAAGGCACATGATGTTGCTCCTTGATGCAACACCCCACAATTGGATGCCATATGTCCAGATAGGTTTCAGCACTGAGTTATACACCAAGAGTTTGTTGTCAACTGATAGAACAGAGTTTCTTCCAATGAGCCAATAAAGATTTTTGAACTTTGCGTTAATCTGGTCTCTTTTCTGTTTTATGTGGTTTTTCCACGTGAGACGTCTGTCCAGATAGAATCCAAGATATTTTGTACATTCTGAGTGAGGTAGGACATCGCCACCGAGCTCCACGGGTGGACAATCTCCTCTACGCAGAGTAAACGTTATATGCATCGATTTTTGAGCACTAGCCTTGATGCGCCATCTTTTGAGCCATTCACTGGTTTTGTTTAACAGACGTTGTAGTTTGGCACTCGCCTTAGCCGGGTCAGCATCACTTGCAAGGTAGGCAACGTCATCCGCGTAAGTAGCCGCCACGACATCATCAGAGGTGGGCAGGTCGGAGGTGTAGATATTATACAAGACAGGGCCCAGCACCGACCCCTGAGGCACTCCAGCACGAATGCAGTGCAATTTTGATCTGGCATCGCCTACCTTAACAAAGAAAGTTCTGTTGGAAAGATATGATGCTATGATTGGGACAAATGAGTGGGGCAAACTCTGTTTAATCTTGTACAGTAGCCCCTTGTGCCAGACGCGATCGAAAGCTTGTTGCACATCTAAGAAAGCAGCAGAACAGTATTTTCTTTGCTCAAAGCACTGTCTAGCCGTCTGGTACACTCGGTGCACTTGTTCAATTGTTGAATGACTCTTCCGAAAGCCGAACTGGTGCGTGGGGATAACATTGCATGAGTCTATTGAGGACTGCAGTCTACTAAGAAATATTTTCTCCCATAGCTTAGATAGCACAGGAATCAAACTGATTGGGCGATATGATGATGTTTCGTGGAGGGGTTTGCCTGGTTTTGGTATGAGTATTATCTGTGATACTTTCCATAATTCTGGAAAATGTGATGTGCGCATGATAGCATTAAACAGGCAAGCCAGATATGTCATGCATTTCTTGGGTAATTCTTTAAGTATCTTTGGAGATATAAGATCAAAGCCAGGCGCCTTCTTCGAATCCAGTGATCTGATGACTCGTGCTATTTCTTTTGGGGAAGTAGGCAGGATTGGAGGGCACAGCTGGAAATCCTGGCTGAGGACTGCGTCCACATCGGATTCGTCTACCAGGGGGTCATTAGGTTGGAACACCAGAGACAGATGGTTAGCAAAGGCGTCTGCCTTTTCCGGATCTGTTCGGGCCCATGTTGTTCCCGTCCTGATTGGGGGGCTGGGTTGTTGAGGTTGGTTCATATTTTTAGTGGCTCTCCAGAGTGAGAACTCACCTTTAGCAGTGGGACACAAATTTTCTAGTTTCCGTTTGAGTGTGAGATTTGCCACTTCATTAAGTGCTCTTTTTAGTTCTTTGGCTGCGCGGTTGAAATTGGTTTTATCCGACTTATGGCGTGATATATGCCAAATTCTTCTTAGGCGCCGCCTCTGCGCAATCATCTGCTTTATCTCAAGAGGTAACGTGCGAGAACCCTTTGATTTATTTGAAGCCGGAGTATACGTCCAGGCCGCCACTTGGATGAGATTTGTAATGTGGAGGCATGCAGCGTCAACATCCTCACCCGACTTCAGCGGAATTTTCATGTTGATGTTGTTGGTAATATGTCCACGGAAGCCTTCCCAATCTGTTTTGTGGTTATATAAGGATTCCGCTCTTTCACGTTCCATGACGGAGGAACTGACTTCTAGAATAACGGGGGTGTGGTCAGAGGATCCATCTAGGCTCGGCTCAGTGGTCGTATATAGATCGCTTATTCCTTGTATTACAAAAAAGTCCAGTAGATCAGGTATCTTATTTGGGTCGGATGGCCAGTGCGTCGGTTTGCCTGTTGATAGCGTATTGAGGCGGTTTCTGTCTATGCTGCCTTTCAATTCACGCCCTCTAGTTGTGGTGAGACGCGACCCCCAGAAGCTATGTTTAGCATTCCAGTCACCGCCGGCAATAAAACGACCACCCAGTGTCCGAAAGTAGTCGTTGAACATGCCCTCAGTGATTTTATGTCTTGGTGGACAGTACACAGCTGATAACATGATTGGACCGGCGCGATCCTCCAAGCGAATTGTTGTGGCTTGTAGGTGAGCGCTAGTGTAAGGCTCTACGAGAGAATGTCGTAGGTGATTTTTGATAATGATAGCAGTGCCAGCATGGGCGCCTCCGTCAGGGTGGGGGGTGTAATAAACATTAAAGCCTCTTAAGAAGGGAGCACTCCGATTTGTCAAGTGTGACTCTGATACGAGAACTGCATCCAGTTTGTTTGAAGTTATTACTTGTCCAATTTCTTGGATGTTTGGAATGAGTCCATTTACATTCCAGGTTGCGAGACGCAGCGATGTCCTTACCGCGCCCTTGCCAACTGGTCGATGACGGTTGTCAGTAAGCCTATAAGGTTACTAATTTGTTGTAGGAGGAGATCTATTTTTGCGTTTTGTTTCAGTATTAACTGTTCCATTGAGGATACCTGTTGAGAGTTGTTATAAAATGTTTCTTTGGTTTTATCAGTTTCATCATTGTCTTTGGTGGGACGACTGATCCTGGTCAGTTTTGGTTCGGCAGGTTGTACTGCACGCAGTTGTTTTTCTAGTGGATTACTTGAGATAGTGGTTGAGTAAGTATTGCTAGCAGGCTGGTTCTTTGTAGGATTATTGGATTCCGTGTGGTTTGCTTGTTGTCGGGGCGTGGATGGAATTTGGGCAGTCGCTGGCAGTGGTGGGAAAGCTTCTGTTGTAAGTTTTGTTGTCTCAGCCGTGATAGGTTTGGTTGGGTGCGGTTTGCTTCTGGACTTTTTTCTAGCCAGGATTTCCACATATACTTTGCAACCCTTATAGTTCGCAGGGTGGTCACACGAGCATAAGGCACATTTAGCAGGAACATTCTTATCTTTTTTACATTCCGATGTTTTATGCCCTTCACCGCATTACAACAATTGTTTTTCGAGTGACCATAGTTCTGACATCTTTGGCATTGAACTATAGATCTTTGTTTGTGCGGATCTTCAATTTGTACTTTCTGATGGTAAATATAGTTTATTTTTTTGACTGCTGGGTTGTTAATTCCTGGTTGGATATTAACAAAGAAAGTAGTTGTGGGTTTTTTATCGGGACCGTAGCGAGCATTTATGATTTCTCCCGTTATTTTATTTCCTGTTTTTTCAACCTCTTCTATTATGGCTTCGTGTGGAGTGCTGTGGTGCAGGTTTTTGATAACGATGCGATAACACTTCGTTTCTTTGGGCGAAAATGAGTATCCGATCATACCCTTTTGTCTTATTAGTTGGATAACTTTGTGGTAGTCTTCAATAGAATCAGTCATGAGCCTCAGTTGATTTTTATTGATAATTTTAAATTTATAAGCAGACGGTGCAATGATTGAATCAATTAAGGAAGCTAGTTCGTTTACATCTTTAATACCATACAGTACTATTGGTGGCGGTTTGTTCTTTTGTTTGTCTTGTTTAGGGTCTGGTTCCTCAATCTGATCGACAGCCAAATTTCCAAATCTGTTAGTAATAGTTAAGCCCTCTGGTGAGTTGTCAGAAGGTCTATGCCTTTTTGGGTTACGATTAGTAGGCACTTCCTGCCAGTCTGGAAGTTCTTGTTCAGAGTTGGGACTGCAATTAGCAGATGCTTCAAATGTTTGTGGGGCAGTTGAAGGAGATGAGTGGTTACTCGTGGAAGAGCTACGAGTTCTCCTAATGAACAAGCTTGGGTGGAAGGCTTGTTGTACGAGTTTTTTACTTCCAATAGCATTTACATCAGCAGGTGCTTGGTCACCTACACCTGCAGTGTCTTCGGTAACATATTTCACAGTCTCTAGCCCGGGTACTAGAAAGCGCTGGGGGTTAGCCAGAGAGCACGACAAATCACTTTTATCATTATTATTCATTTCATAAAGGGGGGGGGGGGGGGGTGAGAAAAGTACAAGTAGTGCTTTCTCAAGGTACTACTGCCACAATTTTCAGAGGAGATTTAACTCCCCTTGGCTTGTGGTAGCCATGGCGGGTTAGTTGACCGCCGCCCGTTGCTCGGCGTTGCTGCTCGTTTAGCACCACCCGGGGGACACGTGTAGGGTGGGTCTTGTGAGGACAAGGTGGTAAATCCTACGGACGCGAGCAGCAACATCCCCCAGTACAACAATAAATATAATGATTACAAATATTGTTTGTAATTTATGTGGTTCCCACAAGCTAATATGATCGAAAAGTATGCTAAAAGTTGATCGATTTAAACAGAAACGACAAACTAAAACATTTCAAACTGAGCTTCAAAACGACAAATATTCAGTGTCTAAAGTAGGTGAAAACGCTAAAATTATTGCAAACAGAATCCATATTGCGATGTTTTTGAAGTGCAACAGGTCCGATCTACACAATCGAGGTGTCTACGCAACGAGCTCGATGCGACGGCCTATATAAAGTAGGTTAATATCAAGACAAAATATTTCACGGTGACCGAAAAAGTGTAAAATTCGACTAACATTGTATGGCATGTATTTTTGAAAATAAAGCAGAAAAAACCTATTTCAACAGCGAAACGTGCGCACAAGCACTCTGGTTAGCTAACATGATCGAAAAGTATGCTAAAAGATGATCGATCCGAACAGAAACGACAAACTAAAACATTTCAAACTAAGCTTCAAAACGACAAATATTCAGTGTCTAAAGTAGGTGAAAACGCTAAAATTATTCCAAACAGAATCCATATTGCGATGTTTTTGAAGTGCAACAGGTCCGATCTACACAAACAAGGTGTCTACGCAACGGCCTCGACGCGACGGTCAATATAAAGTCGGTTATTATCAAGACAAAATATTTCACGGTGACCGAAAAAGTGTAAAATTCGACAAACATTGTATGGCATGTATTTTTTAAAATAACGCAGAGATAACCTATTTTTACAACGAAGCGTGCGCAAAAACACTCTGGCGAGCTAATAAGATCGAAAAGTATGCTAAAAGATTATCGATTTAAATAGAAACGACAAACTAAAACATTTCAAACTAAGCTTTAAAACGACAAATATTCAGTGTCTAAAGTAGGTGAAAACGCTAAAATTAATTCAAAAAGAATCCATATTGCAATGTTTTTAAAGTGCAACAGGTCCGATCTATACAAATGAGGTGTCTTCTCAAAAAGCTCGATGCGACGGTCAATATAAAGTCGGTTTATATCAAGACAAAATATTTCACGGTTACCGAAAAAGTGTAAAATTCGACTAACTTTGTATGGGATGTATCTTTTAAAATATCGCAAAAGAGTACATTTTAGAACAGCGGTCCGTGCGCAGAACCACTTCGGTGAGCTAATGTGATCGAAAAATATGCTAAAAGATGATCGATTTGAACAGAAACGACGAACTAAAACATTTCAAACTGAGCTTCAAAACGACAAATATTCAGTGTCTAAAGTAGGTGAAAACGCTAAAATTATTCCAAACAGAATCCATATTGCAATGTTTTTGAAGTGCAACAGATCCGATCTACACAAACAAGGTGTCTACGCAACGGCCTCTACGCGACGGTCAATATAAAGTCGGTTAATATCAAGACAAAATATTTCACGGTGACCGAAAAAGTGTAAAATTCGACTAACTTTTTATAGGATGTATCTTTTAAAATATCGCAAAAGAGTACCTACTAGAACAGCGGAGCGTGCGCACAAACACTCCGGTGAGCTAATATGATCGAAAAGTATGCTAAAAGTTGATCCATTTGAACAAAAACGACAAACTAAAACATTTCAAACTAAGCTTTAAAACGACACATAATCAGTGTCTAAAGTAGGTGAAAACGCTAAAATAATTGCAAACAGAATCCATGTTGCGATGTTTTTGGAGTGCAACAGGTCCGATCTACACAAACAAGGTGTCTACGCAACGGCCTCGACGCGACGGTCAATATAAAGTCGGTTATTATCAAGACAAAATATTTCACGGTGACCGAAAAAGTGTAAAATTCGACAAACATTGTATGTTATGTATTTTTTAAAATAACGCAGAGATAACCTATTTTTACAACGAAGCGTGCGCAAAAACACTCTGGCGAGCTAATAAGATCGAAAAGTATGCTAAAAGATTATCGATTTAAATAGAAACGACAAACTAAAACATTTCAAACTAAGCTTTAAAACGACAACTATTCAGTGTCTAAAGTAGGTGAAAACGCTATAATTAATTCAAACAGAATCCATATTGCAATGTTTTTAAAGTGCAACAGGTCCGATCTATACAAACGAGGTGTCTACGCAACAAGTTCGATGCGACGGTCAATATAAAGTCGGTGAATATCAAGACAAAATATTTCACGGTTACCGAAAAAGGGTAAAATTCGACTAACTTTGTATGGGATGTATCTTTTAAAATATCGCAAAAGAGTACATTTTATAACAGCGGTCCGTGCGCAGAACCACTTCGGTGAGCTAATGTGATCGAAAAATATGCTAAAAGATGATCGATTTGAACAGAAACGACAAACTAAAACATTTCAAACTGAGCTTCAAAACGACAAATATTCAGTGTCTAAAGTAGGTGAAAACGCTAAAATTATTCCAAACAGAATCCATATTGCGATGTTTTTGAAGTGCAACAGGTCCGATCTACACAAACGAGGTGTCTACGCAACGGCCTCGACGCGACGGTGAATATAAAGTCGGTTAATATCAAGACAAAATATTTCACGGTGACCGAAAAAGTGTAAAATTCGACTAACTTAGTATGGGATGTATCTTTTAAAATATCGCAAAAGAGTACCTATTAGAACAGCGCAGCGTGCGCAGAACCACTTCGGTAAGCTAATATGACCGAAAAGTATGCTAAAAGATGATCAATTTGAACAGAAAAGGCAAACTATAATATTTTAAACTAAGCTTTAAAACGACACATAATCAGTGTCTAAAGTAGGTGAAAACGCTAAAATTATTGCAAACAGAATCCATATTGCGATGTTTTTGAAGTGCAACAGGTCCGATCTACACAAACGAGGTGTCTACGCAACGGGCTCGACGCGACGGTCAATATAAAGTCGGTTAATATCGAGACAAAATATTTCACGGTGACCGAAAAAGTGTAAAATTCGACTAACTTTGTATGGGATCTATCTTTTAAAATATCGCAAAAGAGTACCTACTAGAACAGCGGAGCGTGCGCAGAACCACTTCAGTGAGCTAATGTGATCGAAAAGTATGCTAAAAGTTGATCGATTTAAACAGAAACGACAAACTAAAACATTTCAAACTGAGCTTCAAAACGACAAATATTCAGTGTCTAAAGTAGGTGAAAACGCTAAAATTATTGCAAACAGAATCCATATTGCGATGTTTTGAAGTGTAACAGGTCCGATCTACACAATCGAGGTGTCTACGCAACGAGCTCGATGCGACGGTCAATATAAAGTAGGTTAATATCACGACAAAATATTTCACAGTGACCGAAAAAGTGTAAAATTCGACTTACTTTGTATGGGATGTATCTTTTTAAATATCGCAAAAAAGTACCTACTAGAACAGCGGAGCGTGCGCACAAACACTCCGGTGAGCTAATGTGATCGAAAAGTATGCTAAAAGTTGATCTATTTTAACAGAAACGACAAACTAAAACATTTCAAACTGAGCTTTAAAAATATAAATATTCAGTGGCTAAAGTAGGTGAAAACGCTAAAATTATTTTAAACAGAATCCATATTGCGATGTTTTTGAAGTGCAACTGGTCCGATCTACACAAACGAGGTGTCTACGCAACGGGCTCGACGCGACGGTCAATATAAAGTCGGTTTCTATCAAGACAAAATATATTTTACGGTGACCGAAAAAGTGTAAAATTCGACTAACTTTGTATGGGATGTATCTTTTAAAATAACGATGGAGAGTATCTTCTTGAACAGCAGATCGTACGCAGAACTACTCCATTGAGCTAATATGATCGAAAAGTATGCTAAAAGATGATCGATTTGAACAGAAACGACAAACTAAAACATTTCAAACTGAGCTTTAAAACGACAAATATTCAGTGTCTTAAGTAGGTGAAAACGCTAAAATTATACTTCGCGCTTCGTCCTCGAGATTAGTATTCCAAATTATATACAACATGTAGTTACGCGTTAGTGATTACCGCTTTTACACTGTGGTTGAGAGTTTTTTTTTTTTTTGTGGGTACTTTTATAAGCCGTTGTCAATACTAGCTTGGCTCCGACTGGTCATTCGCAGTTTAGTGCTCGACCGCTCAACACGTAATTCCGATTCGCGCTCCGTTACTAAAATGCCGAAAAGGAAACGGTCAGTTGATATAGAAGACAAAATGTTTCATTTGATACGGAAAGTTTAAAAGTTCCTACGGAAAGTTCGAAAGAAAAAACACAATGACTCGGATAGTGATTTTCACGAAGAAGATTCAACTGGTCGTGAACGTGCTGCCGTACGAAGCGAGGCCCACAAACCAGGTACTTTCTCATTGTGTATGTGTTTTTTCATTCCTACCCAGATGAATGCAACCGAAATAGTCAGCAGGACTATTTCACCGCATTCAAAAAATTAAACGGTTACCGTACAATTCAGCGGGAGTTGTACAAAACCTAAGCCAGTTAACAATTATTCACAGTTAACGATCAGTCAGTAGCCCCTTTTTAAAAAACTGCAAATGAGTTAAAATTGCTTTATTTACCTTGAATTTAAAAAAGTAATTTTCCGTTATATCCAATTATACAATACCTTTTTTATAACAATAATAACTATTATTCCTTTGAATTTTTGACGAATATTTTGATGCATTAAATCATGTTTTGGGGCTACTACTTTACAATACTTTTAATTCTGGGAAATCAAGCATAACACTATGCTTAACCAAAAGGCAGTGTTCACAGAGTCGTCATCGGGACGAACTCGACACACAGCTTTGCAGACGAAAAGTGTATTTTTTCTAAACCTACCTACATCTTCCTTTTTATACTCGTAAATACGATTATAAGGTAATGATTGTTGAAATGCTCTTGCCAGAGTCATCCTGCGCACTCTTGGATCCAAACGATTGGTTGCCAGGATCTCCTGAGATTGTTACACAAGATGGCCCTCAATTTTCTGAGCCAGTTATAGAAGATATCTCGCTAGATATCCCAGGGTCAAGTTCAATCAACGAACCTGACAAAACGGCCTCGGCATCAGCCCCTGAACAACCTACACAGGAAAAATCTCAGGAGCTAGATACCGATACATTAAAAATTTTGGGTGATGACCCGCAATCGCAAATTAAATGCAGTAAAGACATACGCTTAAAACTAGCGACACGTTTACAGCATCTTGCCCAAGAAGGTCTTAACAAGGATTTAAAAAAGACATTAATCGCAAAATATCCTTTGCCCGCGAATTGTACTTATATAGGCGCACCAAAGATAAATCCAGAGATTAAAGCAGCGCTTGCAGAAATCGTTATGAAGCGAGACAAGGGTATTGAGGCCAGGCAAGTACAAATGGCATCAGCTTTATCTTGCATAAGTGAAATTATCACGTCACACCTCAACTCGAAATATAAAGAAAACGAGTTGTTACAAAAACTCATGGATGCCGCTCGATTACTGTGCGATATTCAACACAATGACTCCGCTACTAGAAAACACTTCATTTTATTGTCTCTTAAGAAAAAGACATGAAATAACATCTTACAAGCACTTAAATCGATTCCTTTTTGTTTGGTGAGAATTTGGCTGATACTATTAAATCTGCCAAAGCTGTAAACAAATCTGGCGTTGAATTAAAAGCGGACGATAAAACTCAGCCCAAGCGAACAGACACGACGCTTCCAAAAAACCGACGAGCTCCGGCCCCGGTGAGCAGGCTACCGGGTGTACCAGCGCGGAGCCGCGGGCCTACAGCCTAGCGAGCCCTTGATCACTTTCCGCAAGCGTACGGCCCCTACCGGACAACGTGGCCGGCACCTCCACCGCCGCCGCCGCCAGCCTCCACGACTCGCCGCCGATACTGAACGCAGTTAAGTACGCTGGCCGCCTTTCATTATTCTACCAACAATGGAGCCAAATCACGGATGATCACACAGTTTTGTCGTGGATCAGAGGATATAAAATAAATTTTTCTTCCCCAGTAGTCCAAGATTCACTTACGGTTCCACGTGTATATACTGATTCCGAACGTATCGAATTCATCGAAGCCATTAACAATTTGGTAGAAATAGGCGCCATCTCAGTATGTAAACCATGTAATGGACAGTTCTTATCAAGCTTTTTCCTTACACCCAAATCGAACGGGAAAATGAGGTTCATTTTGAATCTCAAGAGTTTAAATAAATTTATTACTTCTGACCATTTTAAACTTGAGGGCTTACGTACTGCTCTCAAATTAAAATGGAAAGACTGTCATATGACTTAAAGATGCTTATTTTTTTAATAAAAAATCATCATGAGCCCAAAAAGTATCTCCGTTTTTCGTTTGGTGGCCAAATTTATCAATTTAATGTCCTGCCTTTTAGTTTGAGTACGGCGCCCTATATTTTCACAAAAATAATGCAAAATTTTTACGATTTAATGGATTATTATCTACCCTGTATCTAAACGACTGGTTTTATTTGGCCAATTATATCAACAATGCTGAACAAATATCTCTAAAAGTAAAGATCTACTAATATCCCTAGGCTTCATTGTTAACGAAGAAAAGAGTATGCTCGTACCCTCGCAGTCATGTAAATTTTTGGGCAAGATTATAAATTCATCTAATATGACTCTTAGTTTGCCTAATGAAAAACGATTACGTATTCATACTGAATTGGAAAATTTAAAGAGTAGAAAACGTTGCAAAATCAGAAAAAATGCCCAACTGGTATGTACTGGGTTTACTTGTATCAGCATGTCCAGCTGTTGATTATAGTTGGCTTTACATTAAAGAGCTAGAATGTTGTGAATTCCTAAACTTGCAACAACATAATGATTATGACAGATTCATGAATATTCCTGACTCTGTTTTACCTGACATTCAGTGGTGGCTAAAATAGTATTATCTACTTTGTACGCCTCATCAGAGATGACAATTATGAGATCAAAATTTACTCTGACGCCTCAACAACGGGGTGGGGTGCCTGTTGTGGCAGTAGCACGGCAAGCCAATGGTTAAATAGCGAAAAATAACAACATATTAATTACCTTGAGCTGTTTGCGGCTTTTGTAGCCTTAAAAACCATTTACACGATTGCCAGGTACTTCTACGTATAGATAACACCACCGCGATATCATACATCAACCGGATGGGTGGAATCCAATTTCCTCACCTTACTCAAATAACCAGAGATATCTGGCAATGGTGCGAATCTCGAAAGCTTTACATGTTTGTATCATACATTAAGGTCTTGTGATAACGTAGTGGCAGACGCAGAGTCTCGTAAAACCCATCCAGATATTGAGTGGGAACTATCTGTTTCGGCTTTTCAACGCCTTACCATTAAATTCGAAATACCGGATATCGATTTCTTTGCAAGTAGGCTAAATAATAAATGTGCAAAGTATGTATCTTGGCACAGAAATCCAGATGCAATGGCTATCAATGCATTTACTTTATGTTGGTCTAACTACTATTTTATGCTTACCCGCTCTTTTTTAATGATTCTCAAAACACTTAGAAAGATCATAGCTGATAAGGCGCGTGGAATTGTGATCGTGCCATTATGGCCCACTCAAGCTTGGTACCCATTGTACAAAAGCCTTATTGTGTCTGAGACTGTCACGTTCTTCCCCAATGATAACGCCTTGTCATTTCATTCCAGCTCTCGCCAAATACACTCCTCCCTTACTCTGGTTGCAGGACTGTTATCCGAGAGCCGCTTTCAAGAAGAAGTCTACCAAAGGCCTCTTTAGATATCATGATATCCTCAATATCTGAGAATTCAATTAAACAATATGACGTATGCCTACGTAAATGGTGGCTATTTTGTCAATGCAACTCTATTGCTTATTACAAAGCATCGGTACCCGTTGTAATATCTTTTCTCACACAAATGTTCATTAAAGGATGTCAATGCGGGACTTAAAATTCTTATAGATCTGCCCTCTCATTGATACTAGGTCCGGCTTTAGCAAAAGACGATAGTTTACAGAGATTTCTAAAAGGCGTGTTCTGAATCAGGCCACCACTTCCCAAATACATCTTTACCTGGGACACTAACTGCGTCCTAGATTATTTAAGTTCATGGGTCTCTAACGCAGACTTACTTTTAAATAAATTTTCGAAAAAGACCATAACTCTGCTTGCTCTTACAATAGCTCACAGAATCCAAACTCTTTCTAAAATAAAAACCAAAAACATTGAATACCATAATCAACAAATAATTATAAAAATCCCAGATTTCATAAAAAAATCTCGGCCTGGCGCAAAACAACTTATTCTTTTCTTACCATACTTTAATGAAAAACCTTCTATTTGTCCCGCCAAAGCGTAAGAATGCTATTTAGACAAAACTTCATCTCTCCGTAAAACAAAGAGTATATTTATAGGTATGAGTAAACCATACAAACCAGTAGGCTCGCAGACGCTTAGCCGTTGGGTAAAATGCACGCTTGGCGAGTGCGGGCTGGGCACCAACATATTCTCGGCGCACAGCACCCGCCATACCGCCAAGTCCGTGCACATAACTTGGGGATCAGTGTTTATTTGATGACACGGCTGGTTGGAGTGGTAACTCCAACTCTTTTGCCAAATAGAGAAGATAATTTGTCATTTACAAGGGCTATAATCAATAACAATAATAATTATATATTAAAATTATTAAGGCGTAATGTAGTAATTATAAAGTAATAATTATATTCAGTTACAAGAACCCAGATGTTGATCTGTGCAAACAATGATTAAAATGATCTGATTCAAAATATAGTGTTAATAAAAACATTGTCTTTTGTCCTTACTCTCAAAGTCTACATGTTGTATATAATTTGGAATACTAATCTCGAGGACGAAGCGCGAAGTATAATTAGTGATTAAACGAACTTACCTTAGTGAAGTTCTATCATAATTATACGAAGCGCTTCGTCCGAAGAGATTAGTATGCTTTCCCTACCCTCCCACTTATGCCCATTATCAACAAAAGAAATGTTTTTGATGGTAATACTTAAATTTAGGATCGGCTCTAAACTAAATGACCAGTCGGAGCCAAGCTAGTATTGACAACGGCTTATAAAAGTACCCACAAAAAAAAAAAAAAAACTCTTAACCACAGTGTAAAAGCGGTAATCACTAACGCGTAACTACATGTTGTATATAATTTGGAATACTAATCTCTTCGGACGAAGCGCTTCGTATAATTATGATAGAACTTCACTAAGGTAAGTTCGTTTAATCACTAATTATTGCAAACAGAATCCATATTGCGATGTTTTTGAAGTGCAACAGGTAAGATCTACACAAACGAGGTGTCAACGCAACGGCCTCGACGCGACGGTCAATATAAAGTCGGTTAATATCAAGACAAAATATTTCACGTTGACCGAAAAAGTGTAAAATTCGACTAACTTTGTATGGGATGTATCTTTTAAAATATCGCAAAAGAGTACCTACTAGAACAGCGGAGCGTGCGCAAAACCACTTCGGTGAGCTAATGTGATCGAAAAGTATGCTAAAAGATGATCGATTTGAACAGAAACGACAAACTAAAACATTTCAAACTGAGCTTCAAAACGACAAATATTCAGTGTCTAAAGTAGGGGAAAACGCTATAATTATACTGCGTCGTTGCATCCTCGAGATTTATAAATTTACTATGTAGTCCACTTTTCATTGTACCGGGCATCAAGCACATGTTTAGAGAAAAATAAATAAAAAATAAAGCATTGTTTTGACCTCCCTAGTCTGTAGTTCCGCTCGCTGCCACCGCGCCATAGTGGCGCCCGCGCGCATTCCTATCTTCATTCGCTTGATTTGTGCGGGCATCGTAGCAACGATTTATCGTTACGTACGAAAGTTAAGTAGTTATAGTGCAAATAATCAACTAGTGTACTAAAGAGTGTTCGGTATGGGGAAGCGAAAACATAAGGAATCTCAAGACTATATTAAGAAAAAGATTCGAAGATTGGAAAAACGCCTACGTCGTCGTCGTTATGATTCGGATACCAGTGATGACTGTGAGTTTATTATTACATTATACTTGATGAAATTTGAGGTTAATTAGTGATATTCAACCATTTTGAAATGTTTTAAGATAGTAAATAATCATCGTGCAATATTTTAGTAGCAAATAATCATCGTACAATATTTTAGTAGCAAAATAATTTTAAAACTACCTTACAAGAAGTTTATATTTTTTCCAAATTAAAATAATTACATTAATGATTTGTTTACGTATGGCATATGGAATGTATGTACTACTAGTGATGTTCAAACAATAGGTATCTCCAAAATATCTAGAAATCGTGATCATACAATGGTGTTTTAAATCTGTATTGATTGATTGCTGAGCCGATGTGTAAATATATATTAATTTCCACCTTTTCACTATGTGCCTTTGTACTATGACGCGATCATAGTCGTGCACTATTTAGTACTACGATGCGATCGTAGTCATATTTAGTCATTTAGTACCGTGATGCGATCACGGTCAGACTTTAAATCCTGAAGCATTTACGTGTTATGATGCGATCATAACCTATGCTTTAATATTGTTTGGCAGACCGCAACCAATGTGACGGGACCCCGGCGCACTCACATGACGATGACGAAAATTCCAATAGGGTTGAAATTGAATCTGATATGTCAAGTCCTCGATCTAGTATGCGATCTGCGATTCATGTGGTCGAAATTCACAATGAAAAACGGCCAATTGAAGACAACTTACCTGAAAATACCTCAACAGCGCTCTGTGCTTCTGCCGTTGATCCGTTACTATCGAAAAGTCAGTCAGATATTGCTGCAGCAGAAATAACCACTGATACATCTTCCCTTCCAAGTATTCCTGTGGATATACTTGAGGCTTTGGGAAATCCAAAAGGGAAACAAGAGGTCTTTGGTCCAAAAATTCAAGAGGAAATCTCTAAACGATGGGGGCGTATTCTATGCGAAGGCCTGAATAAAGACCAGAAGAAGGATTTATTAGAGAAAATCCTTGTTCCTGAGAATTTCAAATTGGTGAAAGCTCCAAAATTAAATCCCGAAATATCAGCTGTGTTATCAGAAACATCTCGAAATCGTGATAAGCGATTAGAAAAAGCCCAAAATAATCTAGGCCTGGGTATCACTGCGTTGACAAATTTGATCTCGTCGCTTATAGAAAATGACATTGACAAAATGGAGATAATAAGACGATTATCAGAGTCAAATCAAATTCTGCTTGATTTACATTTTGAAAATACGCTTAATAGAAGAAAACTGATTGCATATACACTAGACAAAAAATTCTTAGGTATTATACAAGAGGTACAGAGAGATTCACTACTTTTTGGCGAGAACCTTTCTGAAAAAATCAAGGCTTCGAAGTCAGCCGAAAAATCTGGCCTTCAAATTAAGAAGGCTCACACTACTGTTGACGCCACGAGGAAGACGGACCAACAGGGAAACTGGCGGGGCCCACCTCGTTAATCGCAACGCGGTATCCGGCGAGGTGGGGCCAGGAGCCAACCAGCATATCGCCCTCCTGCGAAGAAGTTTGTCCAAGCGACCGATCGTCCACGCGACTCATCCAAGAACCAATCGAGACAGCAAACCAGCAAGAACCAATAGAGGTACCTAGCCATTCGGGTAGGTTAAAGAACTTTCTCGAAAGTTGGAAGTCTATCACCAATGATTCTATAATTTTGCAAATTATATCTGGATATAGAATTCCTCTAGTAAAACCAGTTTTGCAAGGTCCAGTGCCTACAAATACGAATTTTTCTCATTCAGAAAAACTATATTTGCTTATAGAAATTCAAAAATTAATTGACATTGGTGCAGTTATTCCCTGCAATGATGATCCGAGTCAGTTCTTATCTAAGATATTCCTTATTCCTAAATCAGATGGCACATATAGATTTATCCTTAATCTCAAATCCTTCAACAAATATGTGGAAACGTGCCATTTTAAAATGGAGGATTACCGTACAGCAACTAAACTAATGTCCCAAAATTGTTATATGGCTAGCGTTGACCTAAAAGACGCATACTTTCTTATAAATATGCACGAATCCTCCAAAAAGTATTTAAGATTTAAATTTGAGCAACAGACATATGAATTTCAGTGCCTTCCGTTTGGTCTCTCGTCTGCTCCATACATATTTACAAAATTACTTAAACCAGTTGTCAGTTATCTCAGAAGTAAAGGTCTTTTTATCGTTAACTATTTGGATGATTTTCTCTGCTTAGGAATCTCGTATTCTGATTGCATTAAGTGCGTTTCCGAAACTGTAAATCTACTGATCAAGTTAGGCTTTGTCATTAACCACCAAAAAAGTCAACTAGTACCCAGTCAGTGTCAGAAATTCCTAGGTTTTGAACTAAATTCAGTTCATATGACATTAGGTCTTCCTTTAGAAAAGCGAAATAAAATATTTAATCTCGTGCAGGATGTTTCTAAACGAAAAATCATTTTCATTAGAGATTTTGCTCAATTATTAGGTGTACTAACTTCAGCTTGTCCTGCTATAGCCTATGGATGGATGTACACAAAGCTCATGGAACGGGAAAAATTCTTAGCTCTAAGACAATCAAATGATAATTATGATTGTAAAATGGTTATTCCAAGTACTTTAGATGATGATTTTCTCTGGTGGATGCAAAATGTAATGGCAAGCACTAATTTAATACGTCGCAGCAAATACTCGTTAGAGATTTTTTCAGATGCATCCTTGTCAGGATGGGGCGTAATGTGTAACGGCGAACGATCAAATGGATTTTGGGACTCAAGTGAATCCCAAAATCACATAAATTTATTAGAATTGAAAGCAGCCTTTATAGGCTTACAATGTTTCGCTACTGATATTCGCGATTCGGAAATACTATTACGCATTGACAATACAGTAGCCATTTCATATATAAATATAATGGGGGGTATTCAATACAGCCATTTAAATGACATTGCACGTCAAATTTGGAAATGGTGTGGAGATAGACAACTATACGTCTTTGCATCATACATCAAATCTAAAGATAATATAGAGGCTGAGGAGGAATCTAGACGGACGAATATTGACACAGAATGGAACTTATCTTTCGAAGCATTTTCAGATATAGTTAATGAGTTCGGAGAGCCAGATATAGATCTTTTCGCTACTCGTTTGAATACAAAATGTGAGAAATACATCTCGTGGAAAAGAGATCCTTCTGCTTTTAAAGTAGATGCTTTCACAGTTGACTGGAACTCTTATTTCTTTTACTCGTTCCCTCCTTTCTCTCTTATCTTGAAATGCCTTCGAAAAATAATTAATGATCGAGCTACCGGTATAATGGTAGTTCCCTTCTGGGTCAGCCAACCGTGGTATCCCTTGTTTCAATCTTTAATGTGCCAGGAACCAATATATTTTCATCCTGATCGTAATTTATTACTGTCTCCTTCCAGGGAACCTCATCCGAGATGGAAAACTCTTACCCTGGTGTCGTGTCAGTTATCAGGTCAGCTTTTGCACGACAATCACTACACCCAAAAACCATAGATATTATGATAGAATCACTTTCAAAAAGTTCTCTGAAGCAATATAATGTCGCATTAAAGAAATGGTGGGTTTTTTGCCGAACTAAAGATCCGTATCAAAACAACTTACCCTTCTTAATGGAGTTTTTGACAAACGAATTTACTAAATGAGCTAATTATTCAAGTCTCAATACCGTACGATCAGCATTGGCTTTAATATTTGGTAAAAAGTTTAGTGAAAATGTCATTGTCACAAGATTTTTAAAAGGAGTTTTCCGATCTAGACCTAGTTTTCCAAGATACCAGACTACGTGGGACCCAAATATTATATTAGATTTTGTATCAAATTTATTTCCTAACGATGATTTGACATTAGGGCAAATCACAAAAAAATTGGCAGTTCTACTCGCATTGTCGTCAGGACAACGAGTCCAGACATTGTCACTTATTAGAGTATCGAATATCAAAATTACGAATTCAAATATTGAAATTGTAATAAACGATTTGATTAAAACTTCGACACCTGGTCGTCCTATGCCTCGATTGGTAATTCCATTTTTTCCCAATCGTATACAAATATGTCCAGCAAACACACTATCTTCTTATTTGGAAGTGACACAAAATTTACGATCAGATTCCAACACAGACCGCCTTTTCTTAACTACCAAGAAACCATTTCACAATGCTAGTTCATCTACTCTAAGCAGATGGATTAAAGAGATAATGAAAGAGAGCGGAATAGATGTAGAAGTTTTTTCAGCACACAGCACGCGTCACGCATCGACGTCGGCAGCTCATCGACATGGCCTGCCTATAGATGCCATTAAAAAATGTGCAGGCTGGTCTGGAAACAGTTTAGTTTTTGCTAAATTCTATAATCGCCCTCTGTCCTCCAACTGCGATGATAGTGCATTTGCGGAAGCAGTTTATGATTGTAAGTAATTGAATTAAATACAACTCACTGGTTACTTTAATTAGAAATGTAATGTTTGATAAGATTGTTAATGACTTTATTTAGTTATATCTCAAAATAAAAGATTTTGTTTATTACTATCAAACTCATCTATTTATTTTATTTTGAAAAATTTTGCAATGATTAGCTCTAAACATCCTACATAGTAAATTTATAAATCTCGAGGATGCAACGACGCAGTATAATTGATGGTTAAACAAACTTACCTTGTGACGTTTGACCATAATTATACGAGGCGTTGCATCCGAAGAGATTTATAATCCCTCCCTCTGCTTACCCAGATTTGCAAAAAGGCAAATCACCCTACAATATTGCAAAATTAAGCTCTAAAGGAATGAAGATAGGAATGCGCGCGGGCGCCACTATGGCGCGGTGGCAGCGAGCGGAACTACAGACTAGGGAGGTCAAAACAATGCTTTATTTTTTATTTATTTTTCTCTAAACATGTGCTTGATGCCCGGTACAATGAAGAGTGGACTACATAGTAAATTTATAAATCTCTTCGGATGCAACGCCTCGTATAATTATGGTCAAACGTCACAAGGTAAGTTTGTTTAACCATCAATTATTCCAAACAGAATCCATATTGCGATGTTTTTGAAGTGCAACAGGTCCGATCTACACAAACGAGGTGTCTACGCAACGGGCTCGACGCGACGGTCAATATAAAGTCGGTTAATATCAAGACAAAATATTTCACGGTGACCGAAAAAGTGTAAAATTCGACTAACATTTTATGGCATGTTTCTTTTAAAATAACGCAGGAG